>OZ018321.1:202786338-203164432 GCA_963969495.1 Ceratothoa steindachneri
GAAAGTGGAAAGAGAAGAAGAGAAAAGAGAAACGGAAGAAGAGAAAAGAGAAACGGAAGAAGAGAAAACAAATGAAGAGAAGAAAAAAAGGATGAGGAAGAAAAAAAAGAAAAATGCAGAGATACAAGAGGAAAGCGGCAAGTCGCTTCCGAGAGGAAAGAATAAGTCGCCTGCTGACAAATGTGCAAGAGTCACCCTTATTGGTGATTCTCAAGCACGGGGCTTGCAGTCCCTGCTAGCGGCCCGCCTTCGCACTAGTGTGAAGGTAAGCTGCCTGCCAGGATGTGGTAACCACCACATCAGAGTAGAGGCTGAGAAATCACAGATTTCTGAGAGCTCAGTCGTTGCTCTGATGGTCAGTGGAAACGACCTGTACCTGAGAGGAGGTAGGGTAGGCCCTACAGATAAAATCCTCCACACGGTCATGGGTGCCGTGGACGACTGTGGGCTGAAAACCCGCAAGCGTGTGGTAGTCGGGATGCTCCCGAGGAGAGGTCCAACACGGACCGCTCACTCGATGAATGTGTCTCTAAACCGGCGCCTGGCAGATTTGTGTACGGCAGAGGGGGTCTTTTTTGTGGACCCGTACCGCACCTTTTATGGTAGAAATGATCTCTACCAAAGGGATGGGGTACATCTTTCCTTTAAAGGAAAGGCCTTTCTGTCGAACATGATCCAGAATGTCGTAGAGAGGACCGAAAGGAGTATCCGGCCCAGAGTGAGGGCGGACGTACGCCAGTACGCCCGTGTCACTCCAGGAACGACCTTCTCAGAGGTCGCAAAAAGGGGTGCCTCGCCAACAAAGAAGCCGGGAAACGGAAGAGCATAGGGAGTCCTACAGTCGGGGACTCCCTGAAAGTTCTTCTGTTCAATGCGAGGTCAATCAGGAACAAGTTTCCTGAGCTCCGTGGCCTCGTAGCGACGGAAGAACCCGAAATGGTAGCCATAACAGAATCGTGGATAAAAACGTCAAACCGAGACTTTGAAGGCGAATTCACGGTTCCTGGCTACCAACTCTTCCACAAAGATAGGCCAGACAGAGAGGGTGGCGGTGTAATGTTGTATGTCAAGGATACAATCAAATCTACGAACTCCAACATTATATCCGATCACGAGCTCCTAGGCGTTGACCTAGAGATAGGTCCTGTCAGATACAGGACCCTGGTGCTTTACAGACCCCCTTCCCAACCCGTTGAGAAGGACAGGGAACTGTACCAGCTGCTGGGTGAGCTTGTTCAAGGCAGAGTGTGCATCGTTATGGGCGACTTCAACAGACAAGTTGACTGGGAAACCAGAGCAGCCTGTGGCGATAGCGCGCTACTCCTGGAGTTCGCCAACAACGAGTTCCTCACTCAATGGGTCAGAGAACCGACGAGAGGAGACAATATCCTCGACTTGGTCTTCACCTCTGAGGATGATATCGTTGAGGATGTCTCTGTAGGCGAAGAGCTCGGTGGCAGTGATCACCAGCTAGTTAGATTTACCGTCAAGATCCCGAAGGTAAGGTCTGTTGCCAGTCAATCAAGGAAACTTGACTTGAGAAGAGCAGACTTTGCACGCCTTCGTGCTGGGCTGACTGATGTAAGGCTAGCGGTATGCGAAGAGGTTGAGGATTCGTGGAACAATTTCAAAAATAAATTCATGAGTCTTCAATCAAGTTGCATCCCTCTAAAATGCCTCCGTCGGTCTTCTGTTCAACCAAAGTGGTTTAATCGAGAAATCGGCCAACTGCTTAGGGAGAAGAGAAATGCGTACCGGCGATCGAAGATCTCGGGTGCCTTTGACGAGTACCGGAGGCTAGCCAGGAGAGTGAAGTCCAGCATAAGGGCGGCTAAGCGTACTGAGGAACTCTGAGTGGCGAGACTCTGCAAGGAGAATCCCAAGGAGTTCTTCGGCTATGTAAATAGCCGTAAACCAATCCATCGTAGGATTGGGCCCCTAGTGGACGAGGAGGGTGCATTAACTCAGTCAGATGCAGAAAATGCTAACCTTCTCAATGACTACTTCTCCTCAGTGTTTACTAAAGAGTGTGGTCCCATCCCCCAGCCCACGGATTCCTACTCGGGGGAAAAGCTGGAGGCAATGGACTTCACCGAAGGAGAAATAAAGAAAAAGATCGCTGACCTAAAGACGAATAAGTCCCCTGGACCGGACGGGTTTCTACCCAAGGTGTTGAAGGAAGTGTGCGATGAAGTATCACGACATCTGTGCGCTATCTTTAACATGTCAATCCGGACCGGATGCGTTCCTAGAGACTGGCGTGAGGCGGAGGTGACTCCGATCTTCAAGAAAGGATCCTCCAGCCATCCGTCAAACTACCGACCTATCAGTCTGACTTCGATAGTCGGTAAACTCATGGAAAGCATGATGGTGGAGAAAATAACGTCGTATTTAGAGTCAAACCTGCTACTGAGGAGTTCCCAGCAGGGCTTCCGAAGGCAACGGTCATGCCTGACGAACCTTGTGGAATTCTTCCACTTCATGTTCAGTGAGCACGATCGGGACAAGGCGGTGGATGTGGTTTACTTAGACTTTCAGAAAGCCTTTGATAAGGTACCACACCGCCGCCTTCTCCGTAAAGTGCGAGCGCTGGGCATAGACGGAAAAGTAGCCGGCTGGATCGAGAACTGGCTAAGTGGCAGACGGCAACGGGTGGTGGTGAATGGACAGGCTTCTGAGTGGGTGCCCGTTACTAGCGGAGTGCCTCAAGGTTCTGTCCTGGGACCACTACTATTCATCATCTACGTCAACGACATGGACGGTGACATGGTTGCCAAGATTTCCAAATTTGCCGACGATACCAAGCTTGGTATGAACGTTGCAAAGGATGGAAATACTGCCCGCCTGCAGGAAGACCTTGGGAAGATTGGGGAGTGGTCGGACACGTGGCAAATGCCGTTCAACGTGAACAAGTGCAAAGTAATGCATATCGGCCACAGAAATCCCCAATCTCATTATATCCTTAAGGGCACTGCTCTCGAATCGAGTGACACTGAGAAGGACTTGGGTGTTACTGTCACTAGCGACCTCAAGTTCTCGAAACAGTGCATTGAGGCAGAGAAGAAAGCCCAAAGGATGTTAGGCTACATAAAGCGCCAGTTTGGATACCGTAACAGGGAGATAGTACTTTGTCTGTACAACTCCCTAGTTCGGCCGCACCTGGAGTATGCCGTACAATTTTGGAGTCCTTCGTTTCGAAAGGACATCGCAAGGTTGGAACGCGTACAAGCCAGGGCAACCAAACTGATTCCCTCTATCCGACATAAAAGTTATGAGGATAGACTAAGGGAATTAGATCTGTTCTCGTTGGAAACCCGTAGACTGCGTGGTCAGCTCATCGAAGTTTTCAAAATACTTCGAGGGTTCGACAATGTTGACTACCGGGATATTTTCACACTGAGTGAGAACAGAACGCGCAATCACGGCTTCAAACTTGAACTGAAGCGTTACAACCGCAATCTGTGTGGAAACTTTTTCACCTACAGTATCTGCGGTAAGTGGAACGCACTTCCAGTGGAAGTTGTCAACAGTGAATCTGTTGACCAGTTCAAGTCAAGACTAGACAAAGTCTTGAAAAGTGGCCGTTTAGGGACGCAAAACAATTGAGCAGCCATGTGCCCGCTCGATTGCTAGTCCCAAGGTACCCTCTTTGAATGGACCGTAAGGTCTCCTAGGGTACCTTCTTTCCTTGTAACTCCTTGTAACTCTCTCTCTCTCTCTCTCTCTCTCTCTCTCTCTATATATATATATATATATATATATATATATATATATATATATATATATATATATATATATATATATATATATATATACAACAAGCACTCCATCTCTGAAAGAAATTCAGCGTATAGTGTGACATGAATAAGTGTTGTAACTGTATATTGCTTCGTAAGCTTGGCTGGCAAAAGTCTTTTCTGAGTAGAATTTCCGCACTCTAGCTACCTAACAATAAATATTTCATTGCACTAATTAGTCGCTCAATTTATCAATTAAAGTCCCTTTCTTACTTGGACGATGCTTCTGTAGTTATAGTTTCGGCTTTTTGCTGAGGTCTCCTCTTGGAACTCAGAAGGTTTGAAATGGTGTTCCTGTGAGTGAAGGTAATGAACTTTACGTAAGTGTAACTTTGAAAACAGAGTTAGTTCTGTACTTAAGTATTATTTTAATGGTCAGAACCTACTTGAAACAGGGTTTAACAGTTTTAAAGACATATCTCAGAAGTGTATAGAGATCTCAAAAGAACTTGATAATGATTGTTGGCATTGTGTCATATTCCGTTTTCGAAAAATAGGCCTAACTCACCTATCTGCAGATTCCCCTCTAGTTTGCCCAAGAGATCTTGCTTCATTAGCAGCTGTAGGCGAAGGTTTGTAGAGAGCAGCTTTGGCAGCTTCGATCAAAGGGTACTGTCTGCCGTTGCACAGACCTCTGAAGTCGTCGCTGTCCAGGGTCCAGAACATTATTCCCCCTAGACCATTTGCCAGCACGTATTCAGACTACATTAAAAAGGGGGTTAAGTTTAATTAAATTTTGCGGTCGTCATTATTGTTCTTTAAATGCTTGTTGTTTTTTTTAGGCACCTGACTAATGAGCCTGGGTGCTCAAACTAGGATACGCCTGGTTTGGACAACTAGTCCTAAAAACACGAATTGGGTGGAATGCTTTCTTATTGACAAAAAATCTGTTTAGTTATATCGGAACGGAAGGTTGCGATAAGCTACTTTGATTGAATCCCATGTTACAAATAACTCTCAGCTATAATTGGAGTTTACCTCTAAAGGATATTGAATTATACTACCTAAACAATTTGATCATACGATCCTTGAACGCTCTTTCCATTATTCTGAATCGTGACTTTATGGCTGGAAGCAATTTGAGAGAAAAAAACAAGATTTTTGTGAGTTGAAGAACGTTCCACTCATTCAAAAAACATGGAATCAGATCCACAAACTCATTAGTTGAGTTAAGCGTGATTTACAAAAGGGGGGCGCAAAATGGAGCGTCTAGGTATCTTGCGATCGTTAAATCACGGATTCATATCTTATTCACTATGCAAAACCTATTTGCAGAATTACTAAGGTCCATGTCCAATAGTTTGATTGAACTTACATCAAAGAGGGGTTCAAACTTTCAATTTATTTTGAGGAGACAAGAAATAGATTTGATCCAGGTGATTATGAAAACTATTCAGTCTTACCTTCCTTATAACAATCTTTTCGTCGTCGTATCCAACCCACTGATTTCCTTTGAAGGCGAAAGGACCCACTCGTTTTGGGTACGGCTTCCTCACCTCCCAAGCATCCAATGACACAGCTTCACATATCTAAAATAATTCATTTTTTGGAAGCTGGGGATCGCATTATGTGGATTTAGACAAATATAAACTGTGTACATATCACGCTTTATTGTAGGTTAAATATTTGGCTTATATTTTGAATATTAAACCTTGTACAAACGTGAAACTTGGTCCACTGAAATATCCTAGGTACGTACGTACGCAGTTAACATTTTAATCGTAATGATAAGATACATATAAAGTTATGTATTTTGATGTGCTTTCAACTGTGTCACGCTTTATTGCAGGTGTACGAAAATGCCCCTGGAACGACGTCTGGCAGCTACAGAGAAGAGGCGGATTGTTGCATGTCTCGCAGAAGGCTTATCTGATGGAGAATTAGCCCAAGAGCTTGGACAGGATACAAGAACATTGAAGGCGTATGTGGAAAACCACATCACCAAACCCGGTGTAGGATCCTTAAAGAGACGGCCAGAAGTGTTAAGTGCATCGCTAGACCCATCCTGAGTAGGAATCACAAAGAGAAGCGTATTCCAAGATGTCCTTTTCACGGATGAGGCCAGAGCTACTCTGGATGGCCCCGACGGATGGGCCAAAGTTTGGGTACCTCTTGGAGCCTCTCGCCTGCATCGCAATCGGCGTCGACAAGTAGGTGGTGGTCATGTTTTAGGCAGGAATCATAGGAAATGAACTTGTCGGGCCTTTTCGAGTTCCAGAAGGTGTCAAACTCACCAGCAACTCCTACACCGCGTTTCTGGAGGAGCATTTTGCAGCATGGTTATATGATCTGCAACTCTCACGTCCACGGCGAGTGATTTTTATGCTTGATATGCTCCTTTGCATTCAGCAAAGGATACAACTTCGTACCTCACAACTTTGGGAATCACAGGCCAATCACTTATGACCTGGCCTCCCTGTTCTCCTGACCTAAACCTTATCGAACAGTTCTGGTCGATCATGAAGAGGAAAATGTATGAAGGAGGTATCCAGTTTTCATCGAAGGAACACCTGTGGGACAAGATCAAAACAGTTTCTGGTACCATACCATCTTCCCAGATTAGTCGGCTCACAGCTCCTGTGGACAAAAGACTGTTTGATGTCATTTCTAAACAAGGAAGTCACGTAGACAAATAAAGTACAGCACCAACAATTTAATTGTGTTTGTTTCATATCTTTTGCTGCTATTCTTCGGTAGCGTGTTTGATTATTACAATAAAATGGTAATAAAGCGTGACACAGTTGAAAGCATATCAAAATACATAACTCAACATAACTTTGTATGTATCTTATCAATACGATTGAAATGTTCACTGCGTACGTACCTACCTAGGATATTTTAGTGCACCAAGTTTCACGTTTGTACAATGTTTAATATTCAAAATATAAGCCAAAGTTGACCTGCAATAAAGCGTGATACACAGTTTATATATTTACTAATTGCACCTTATATGACAAAAGGAGTTTACATAGCTACTCCTTTTTACTATCTTGCCCGTATTTTAAGGTGCTCATCTCGTAAACCCTCGATTGCTTCATTTGGCAAACTAAAACCTGTCCGTGACTCTAGGAAGTCACAATAGAATCTGACCCTTTATATATATATATATATATATATATATATATATATATATATATATATATATATATATATATATGCCCTAATTCTATCCATCTTCTCTTGGTCTGGCCATTTCGTGGAAGCGTACCTCGTAGAAGGCCAAGTAACCTTTCTCATTGGTGTAGTTTCCTGTGTTTCCTGGGCCATCTGCTGATGACTCCATGGTGAAGAAGTCACCATCCAGAAGAGTGTAGGATCGGCCGTAAGTCGGAATTCCGAGCACCAGTTTGTTCAAAGATGCCCCCTTATTGACGTAGTATCTGATCGTCCAGTCCTGCGGATGTGAAAGGGCTTGAGAAGACAGACAAGAACCTTGTTTGATTTCGTCCATACAATATAAACGGTCCGCGGCAAAGGCGTGCAAGTTGTGGCATGGGCAGCCATACAGCGTCTCACATTTAGAGAATTGCGTACCCTTCCGGCCCAAATACCTAAACAGTATCTGCCATTTTAGTGAAAGTTAGGTAGATTCTGAGAGAACTGTGTACCCTCTCGGCCCCGAGCACCCCAACTAGTCTTTTCTTTATCTTACTCTAGTTATATACTTTCAAGACCTTTCTGCTTCGCCTAAATCTACCACTCTTTGCCTACTTCTCTTCTAAAACCTTTGGACGTAGATGTTGCTATTGGTTTTGTATTCTTAGGTTTAAGTAAATGAATTACCACTAGATTGAGTACATGGACCTTCCGCTTTCACATTATACTTTGCTAACTTCCTTCTCTCGATTGCCACCTGTTCCTATGGATGGCATCCGTGTGGAGAGAACCCCAATACTAACCACATTGAGCTGGTAGTTGACCTCGTACTCGGATATCCCTGGGGGAGGCAGGAGGGCCGAGTGATGGTTGACGGAGGGCTCATAGATGCTGTGGTAATCGTATGTGAGCAAGTTGAAGAAGTCGAGGTACCTGGAACGAAACGTTGATCAACTGATTAATAATTGTTGGAAGAGGAATTTGTGTAATCCAAGGAACGACAGGGAAAGGGAAGACAAAGTAGAGTGAACGTGTGGAGGAAGAAAGTAGGCAGAGTATGTGGAGGGAAAATGGATGTGGATCTTATATGTAAATCGCATTTAAAAAATATTTAGGCGCCTATCCAGCGATTGCCACTAAGAGCCTAACTGCCAAAACATTTAAAAAAACAAACAAAATGAAAGAAAAAATATCAAAACACTAATATACCAAAAGCACAAAACAAAAATAAAATATAACTGAAAAAAAGAAGAAAGGCATGATAAGTCTCCGGCCGGAGGGAGGGAGACCCGCTTTCCCCAGACGACCTAAAATGCATCCAACATCCAACCATCTAAATACTATGAAATACTCCTCCCCAAAACTCAATTAATTCACAATCTGGAGTGCACGAATCCGTCCCAAGTACAAGGGAAAAGCGATAGCCACCCCGCTCGTCCCCTTACTGGGACAGGTAGCTCGCGCCACGGAACGAATGTTCGTGGCGCGGTTGCAAAAGACCATAAGGCAGTGAATGTGCGCCTTCCAAGTGATGGCAAAAGTGCACCGCCTTAGTCTTGCCCAGGAGGATGAGCTCTCCATCCAATGGCGGTGCATTCCGCGAGTGTGTCCATTTCGTAGGCGAAAAAAACGACCTGCACTCAGTGAATCTCTATAGATCAGAGTTCGGTCTCCGAACTGGGCACGGTGCGTAAGCGGCTTTTTTAACTAGCTTGATTGTGAAGACACACATCACTCAGGAGATCCCCCCCCGGGTTTCAATCAGGGCGAAAAGGCGTGAAAGACGACCTGTGCATCATATTTGGAGCATTTAATTCGCTAACCTACCTTTATCCAGGCGGATCACGACCGGATGAAACAGACATAAAGGTTAGTATGTTAATCACTAGTGAGCCTGAGAGCACCAGAGGTACTCTTTGGGGAGAGGTGTCAGTAAGTATTGTTTCGACACCAAATAGCGTTCCGGTGGAACCTTCGTCGCTCCGGAAGAGAGGGGCCTGTTTGACGTCAGAGGTATGTAAGATATAGATACCCATCGGCAGATTCCTTGGAACAGAGAGTGTGTGTGTTGTGTTACGAAGATGGGGGAGGAAATAAAGCAGTGTTGTAATTGGCTATGTGTGTGATGAGAAGTGTAAGATCTACCAACCCCATTACATGACTGATCACAGCGCGTCCACCAATTGGTAGCCATATCTCTACGTGCGCTGACGTTTATGTCCGCTCTTGCCGGGATCGAACCCAGTACCGTGTCGTTGGCAGACCAACACCGTATCCTCTCGGCTAGCAAGAGCTCTATGCGACGCAGTAATCCCAGTGTAGTAGAATTTAGGAGCAGAGACGGCAAAAGTGCACCACCTTATTCTTCGCCAAGGAAAATCGAAACCCGTGCCCATCGACATAACAAAGTGAGCCTTTTAGCTGCACCAAAGGAGATCGAAAGTTCGTTTACGTAGAGCGTAACGATAACATCATCCGGCAACAACTAAGTGATACCGTTAATGCTCAAAGTAAAAAAAGTTACCCTAAGGACACTTCCCTGCAGGACGCCCTATTCCTGGCATATTGAACCGGAGAGAGAGCTTCCTCTACCCTTACTCGGAATCGGCGATTTCGCAGAAACTTAGACAGAAAATTTGGGAGGCTTTCCCTCTTCCATATATATTGAAGGTTTCCATGATACCGTATCGTCATGCGGGATATATCAGAGAGACACCGTATCGTCATGCGGGATATATCAGAGAGACACCGTATCGTCATGCGGGATATATCAGAGAGACACCGTATCGTCATGCGGGATATATCAGAGAACACCGTGTCGAAGTTCTGCCCATGAAGGAAGGCTTGGCAGATAGCATTTTTCAGCAGGAGCAGATCATCCGACATTGAGTATAACTTGCGATACTGGAGCCATCCTTTGTCCAAAAGATAAGCTAACCTCACATTAACCAATTTCTCAATCAACTTAGAAACACAGGGCGTTTGAGAAATTGGGCGAAAACCGATCGTAGTAGAGTCGTCTTTCCCAGGCCTATGAAAAGCACTTACAGTAGCCATTCAACAAGAATCTGGGAAGATACCTTCCGTGCAGATCCTGTTGAATCAGACTAACAACAGGGCATGCTTCGCTCATTCAAGAGTTAAAGCATAGCTCACGAGATAAATCCATGACCAGTGACATTATCTGACTGCGCAAAAAAACAGGGCGGAACTCAGTTCACTTAGTGTAAACAGGTCATTGAAGGGTCCCCGGCTTCTGGAGGTGAAGTCTAGTCGGTGGCTTTCAGCGAGGTTACGATTTGATTTAAATGCTGGGGAAGTAGCATCCAGGCCAGAGAAGGCGGTGAAAGAAATCTCGAAGGACTCCGACACAGAAACGGGGTCCTAGATTTCAGTCCCGTCCTCCTGGAGTCGGGGAGGGAAGGAGGAGACTGCGATAACTAGTCCCAACTACTTTTGACACGCTTCCACACCTCTAAAATAGGGACCTTCACGTTTAGTGAAGAAACACATGTCCGTCAGAAAGAGCGGCGAGCGTGCTTCAAAACATACCAGAACCTGGCCTTCGGACGAAACTTGAAGCGCAACTACGCATATCGCTTTTCTCAGAGGGCCGTCTTACACTTAGCCAACCACCAAGTAAACGGACGGTATGCAAAAACAGCCAGACATTCAAGGAATGATAACTAGGGTCGTGGTGGTAAGGGTGGTATAGAGGAACTCAACAGCCTTATCAACCGACCTAAGCTCTTCTACTGAGATAGGGAAGTCAATCATTTTGTCGAGTGCGAACAACCGTGACCGCTCCAAGGTAGATTTTGGGGCGGCAGCGGCCCTGAAAAAGATTTATGGAGGGGAAGATGATTACTATCGTGAGGATCATTGACCACCTTCGATTAAAAATCGGGCTGTGCGCTGGGAAACCACAAGTATAGATTGAGGCAAGAAAATGAAGTGGTTCTCAGAAAGTGATCGGCCAGTCAGTACCTAGCCCCTGGTATTTATTGTGTAGTCTCCTAGAGGGCGTGTGAATCCCGAGGAGAAGAAAGGGTCTTGACAATGGTGCCACGGTGCGGCGGAAGTCCGCCACATCTAAGTCAGCTGACGATAGAATATACATATACCGAAAAGACAGAAGGGAGACATCATGTCGGGCATAAAATGCAAATACACCTTCCCGGCCTCCATCCAGTTATGGTGGGGTTACAAACCATCATATCTTAGGAGAGTTGCCAGGGACACACATCTAATATTGTCTGCCTAAGTAAGACAAAGATCTAAAGGGGAACAAGATGAGACGAACCTCCGGAGCTGCTTCTAATTAACCTGCAGTTCACGACAATTCTATGAAAGCAAATGTATTCCACGCCTAATTAGAAGATGCAGGGGGAGGGGGGAGGGTGCTCTCCCCTATGTAAATACCCTCACCAGAATGGCCGTAGCTCTCATCGAGATAGAAATAGGGGCCTATAAGTTCGTACGTTCTATTCATTCAGTTACCAAAAGCATGGACTTGTAAACAACTATGTCCTCTGTACGTCTCCCCAACTGCCCCTGCTTTCGCGAGCACGGCTCCCTCAGAGATGGATTAAGGGGTGAACCCATGCCCAGGCCTGAGAGTTGTTACCTATTGAGGGTGGGGACATCGTAGCCTTTGTCGATGTAGTTCTGCCCCGCGGGCACAGCCATGGTGAGGAGGAGGCGGGGTTTCGACGACTTCGCTGCCTCCGTCTCGAACGCCTCTCGAAGCTCCTGCAAAGGAAAAAGGCAAGGAGGGGTTCGTTAGCTCCCTGAGGATAGCTGGGGACGGAAAGGAGGGCGGGGGGACCTAATTTTGACCTGCTCTTTTTATCATACACATGTATTCTCACGTATATATTAGCATACAGTAGTATATACATCATGCATTATCATATATGGCACCATACATTATCACAAACATTATACATCATGTATTACCATTTTATGTGGCCATATATTATCATAAACAGCATGTATTTCAAATCACATATACGGTGTGCGTATGTGCGTATGTCCATGTACAAGGTCATTTGAGGAGGCAACTTTTTAGGTGTGAGGAAATGGAGGTCGACCGGTCCGTGCCTGGTCGAGTGACGGAGTGGTGGTGTCTCACCCGCAACAAGGCGAACGAGGCCATACAATGCAATCCCTCAGAGCGCTCCAATCTGCGAACACATTCCGATGGGGGGCCTCTGAAAATGCGGCCTCATAGTTCTCACTCATTCAAGTCTACTGATTATGTATGTATAAGTGTGTTCTTGTGAAAGAGTGCCTCCTTTTGACTCCCATTATAGAACAACGCTAAGCCAAGGAGAGTTGCGCTCGCTCCGTCTCTATATCGGTTTTTTAATTATATGTACGTACCGGACATGTTCATCTCTTCCAATTTCACCATTTTTTACGATCCTCTTTTAAAGGTATTTCTGGTGGGTTGCCTTCGTTCATTTCCTCTTGAAAAAACTAAATAAATCCCTCACCCCCTTCCATTACTCAACCACGACTATACTACATTCCACACTCAAAATGGGAGCTGAACGCTTTAATGTCATTTTGGGGAGAAAACCTTTTTTAATGTCATGGTGAGGTTGGATTTTATAGGCTGAATTCTTCCTCTTCGTATTAAATGCCAAAAATAAGGAGGTTCGGCCCACATCAACATCACGTAATTAATTGTACAATACCCTAAACGCCCCTACCCATTTCCGAGAATGATGCGTTTAATTAGCCACCGTTGTAGTAGTGGTGGGACCGTCAATTTCGTCTTCCGGGTCAAGTGCACAACTTCTCGGCATCGGATTTTAATGGACTCAAAGGTAGAAGGAAATGTGGAGTCTTGAATTTGGGCGGAAATTGGGTTGCTCTAGAAATATCATCAGGATTTTCAACCCATGCATCGATATCCTTCAACCTTCGGTGAAATCTGCTTCCAGAACAGCCACTCGTTTACAATCTGACTTTTTATTTTACTCGGATCGCTTTTTTTGGAATGTCACATGAGTGACATTCTGAATTTGACAAGGTATATGTGTATAAGTGAAAGTATATGAGTAGGGGTATTAGCATGTAGTTCTCATATGCTCATAGGTACAGAGTATGCACACCGCGTAGTGGTCCCTGTATGCAAGTGCGTTTGGGGGTTGTGTATGAACCCATTTTAGACTGCATATATTTATGTGGTGGTTTTTTTTGCGAAGAAGTATATTTTAAGTATCTGTGTGATTGCATGTGACTTCGAGTGCATCTTTTTATGTTACCTTTATATGTAGATGCTCGATTTCTATGTCTGGCCGGTGCTTTTGTGTGTTTGTATCCCTGTGTACATTATTGATGTGGGAGAACTTCCTGTATTGCCGTCCTACCTTCATCCCCACTTACCCTCCCCCCTTTCTCTAAAGAGGGTTCGTGGCCACGCTAATGGGCACCAATAAGCATACTTTCAAGTAACTTAACAATTTGGGTGTAAGTAATACGGAAGCGAAGCGTCTGCCTGCCTGTCTCTCTTGCGCAGGCGCGCGCGTCCTTTCTCTCGAGAAAAAAGTGAAAGTCTTCGCGAGACGCGTGTGTTCTCTCATGCCCCATTCCGCGACCCTCCACCAACCTTTCATCCCACCTTCTAAACAGATTCATATAAGTTTTTAATAGTCTCCAGTGTATGTTTTTCACAACATTTGCTAATTGCTTGAGTGACATTAGGGGGAGGGGGTAGTTCTTTCCACTCTGCTCTTTACCCGTAGTAGGCCTAACATATGCCCATTTCATTTTTTATAACGTCAAATCATAACATGTTATAGCTATGTGCAATGGTGCATTATCAACACGAAAGATGGGTCTCTGTTAAAAAATACAACAGTGAAATCTATTAATAAAGCTGTACACACTAGCAGCAACTAGATCATTTTCAACAAAGGTGGTGAGTTTATATGGCGCGCGTGCCCAGTGTTGTACACCTATAATTTCTTTCTTGCTTTCGAAGTTCACGGCAACCTTAAGGATTTGGAATGTGTTGGAAGCAGACAGCTAGGGATATAAACTTCCTAAGTAGTTCTCCATACATAAACCGCCATTTTATCCGATTTTAGCGTTGGTTTTGTAATAAAAAGTTTGGGCATGAGAGATCATCCATAGAAGTTTACTTTGAGTTTTGTTGTTTCTTTTGTGACACCAGTTCTGCGTAGTTGGGATATAACTTTCTTTTGTGTTTAAGGTCCTTGCCTTTCACTATGGACTTTCGGACACTATTCGACCATGAAGATCATTGCTCTTCACCAAGAAATTCGGCTGCTACGGTTTGCAGATGCTTTTACTAAACTGGGCAACAACGATTTATTCTGCTTTGAAGTTTGACGGATCACCAATTTGACCGTACACTCGTACTAATCTTTTGCTGAACCTGTTTAAAATTAAAATATAAAAGTACAAAGAAACCTATAAACAAAAGCTAATCTTTTGTTGCTTTGGTTTTGTCTATACTAAATAAAATAGCCTCCCCCACAGTATTATTCTCTGGTGTCCAAATTAATCTGTCATTCGTGTACATATGTACAAAATCTCCCTCCCCTTTTTCATTTTCTCTTCCCTTGTATTTTCCTTTTCTTGTCTTTTTGTTCTTTTCTCTTTCTTCTTTTTCTTCTTCTCAGACATTTCTCCTCAGAACTATTTCATGTGGCTATAAGGGCTCTAATGGCACTTCTCTGTGGTACAATTATTAAGAATTGCTTGATGTCACTAGAAAATATTAGCCACGTGTGTCACTAATACTGGGCCTTATTCTGTGGCACTATTACCGCGTACATTTCACTATCGTGCTGTAGCTGTGTTTTGGCACTCCTCTGTGCCACTATACGTGGATCAACCCTTAGAGCCTCTGACCTTTCCCGCTTAAATAGGATGTGAAAATGGAGCAAAGGGGGAGAGTAGGGTCAGGGAAGGGCACGGGAGGGGGGTCATTTGGTGCGTATCGTCCTACATTTCCAAACATCAGACTCGGGGGAAAGATCTAAACCCCACATCAACCTTCCTTGGATCAAAAATAACCACACGATAAAACCATGGGTAAAAGAAAAAAAGAGCTCGTTCCAAACCCTAACTAAAACGCGTCGAAATCTCGTAGTAGGAAAGGAACGCCGTCCGTGTCTTGACCAGCACGAAGCCGTCGACAGGATAATGGAAACCAACACGAATTACAATCGTTGTTGAGCCTGAGAACACCAGGAGCCTGTCCCCATTTTAAGGGGGAAGGGAAGTATTTGTGTTTTTTACCCCAACCAGCCTTAAGGTAGGAACATTCGTCACTCGGGAGTGGAAGGAGGGGGGAGGGAGCATTCCGTTTCATGGGTATGTGGATACATTATCCATCAGCAAGATTCTTTGTGTTGTGAAGACGTGAGGGTAGATATAGCGGTATTGTGATTGGCTATGTGTATGATAATAGGTGCAAAGTCTACCCCCCGGAGGGGGGGGGGGGGAAACACAGCTCGTCCCTTCCGTGCGATGACTTTCGTGTTCGCTCTTACGTGGGATTGAAACCCGACACCTAGAAGCTAGAAAACCAACGCCATCTCCCCCCCCAAAAAACAACAAACTAATATATAACCCCACTGAAATATCTTAAAACCATTACTTTAAAACCCACTCCTAACCACTCGAGATATCCTAAAAAAACGGAGTTCAAAACCCAATCCAAAAACCCTTTGAGATCTCATAAGAACCACATTTTAAACCCAACCCCTCTCGAGATGTGGTCGGAACCTAAATTTAAACCCTAATCTATAGTCTCAGGGGATCTTGTAAACACCGAACCTTACATAATAACTAAACTCGTCTCGAGATCTCGCAAAACCCGGAACTAAATCCCCCTCGAATTTCGGTAAACCTCGTATGTTCCAGAACTCCAAATCAATTTTTGAATTCCTTCACACCTTCAAATCTGGCAGGTGTACACTCAGTCAGATGCCCCTATTTTATGTGCACTTCTATGTGCGTAGTTCTGCGTGTATGTTTTTCATTTAAAGCGAAAACCAAAGAGGGCATCTGTACAGAAAGTAGTGAAGATGGGTGAAGCGAAAATGTGTAGAAGATATGCATATACCCGAAGAAGCACCTACAGGCGACGAGGGCGGAGGGAACGCTATCCTATCTTTCAGGGTAACATGATACTATAGTGGCCCCTCCGAGTGGGGCTCCCAAATCATGTTATACTTCTTTGTCTCGTTGTAATAGTGACTTAGGAGTAATATTTTGATGGCGGAGAGGAGGTACCACCCCCTTTTAAAGTCACGAAAAGTTAATATTTCAACCCGATTTAGCAACGCAAGAATGCTTCGACATGGCGAAATTCCAGGTGTTTACAGTTCGGTTTTGTTGCTATTATTTCCATAATTGAGCTATTTGACGTGTTGGCGGAAGTTAATTTAGGTTGATTTTTTGTCTAGTTTTATATAATTATTAGAAGTTGTTTGTATTTATTACGCAGAAAGTTTATAATCTTAAACTGAAATTTCTGTTGGTTGCGACGCCCTCTTTAAAAGCCATGAAACCGCTTAAGTTACGCTCTCTACTAGGCTGAAGATGGTGAAGGAAGGGATTTTGTTTTATTTAAGGTTTATATTAATTATCTTTTATGAAAATGTAAATATCCAAAGGTCTTCCGCCTCCGAATAGTTATATTTCCTGCAAAAGTAAACACAATCCTCTAAATTGCTACAGTTTTTGGCTGCCACAATCGGCGGCGCCTGTATAGTAACAAATTACTTCCTTCAGATGTCAGGTTCAGCCTAGTTTCCCATGCTACACCTTGGAGAGTTACTAAGGATTCCCTGGGAAATGGTTCGCACCCATAGGTGTCGGATGTACGATCTTTTAACTACACTCACTGCCAATCAACGCACCCCATAATTCAGACCTTCTCCCTTCCAGTGGTGTGGGACGGGCAACCTCGTTACAACCAGCATCTGGAGAGTTGCGCGCCCTCCCATCCCTAGCCCTTCAATTAATGTCCTATTTAGAGTACTTAAGCTACCTTCCACACATTTCCACTAACTTCACCCCTTTCTTAATGATCCTCTGGTGGAGTGCTTTCGTTGCTTTTCGCTTATAAATAATAATAATCTCTCGGGGGAAACATTTTCAAATGTTGACCATATTTAGAACCCATCACAAAATGCAACTGAGACCCCAGAGATTGAGAACCTCGATTGCAAGATCATAAGAATTAGAGGCAGGCAAGGACCTTTTGGTCCACTAAGGTCGAGAGAACACTTGATGTACTAAGCTCAACAAAGACCTTTTAGTCCTTAAAGTCAACAAGGACCACTTGGTCCACTATGATCAACAAAACCATTTTGGTCTACTAAGTTTGGCAAAGACCACTTGGTCCACTAAGGTCGAAAATGACCTTTTGGTTCACTAAGGTCAACAGAGACCACTTGATCCACTATGGTCTACAAAGACCTTTTTGTCCACTAAAGTTGACAAGGACCCCTTGGTCCACTATGATCGAGAAGAACCACTTGGTTCACTAAGGTTAACAGGGACCTTTTGGTCCACTATGATCGACAGGGACCACTTGGTCCACTATGATCGACAAGGACCACTTGGTGCACTAAGGTCAACAGGGACCTTTTGGTCCTTAAGGACAACAAGGACCAGTCGGTCCACTATGGTCGACAAAAGCCTTTTGGTCCACTAAGTTCGACAAAGACCACTTGGTCCACTATTGTCCACAAGGCCATTTTGGCTCACTAATTTCGACAAGGACCACTTGGCCCACTATGGTCGACAAAGACCACTTGGTCCAGTAAGGTCAATAGAGACCATTTGGTCCACTAAGGTCAACAATGATCACTTGGTCGATTAAGGTCAACAGGGACCTTTTGGTCCTTAAGGTCGAAAGGACCACTTTGTCCACTATGGTCGACAAAACCCTTTTTGTCCACTAAGGTCGACAAAGACCACTTGATCCACTAAAGTCCCCAAGGAACTTTTGGTCCACTGATGTCGATAAGGAGCACTTAGTCCACTCACTATGGTTGACAAGGACCACTTGGCCCACTAAGTTCAACAGAGACCTTTTGGTGCATTAAGGTCAACAAAAATCTCGTGGTTCACTATGGTCGACAAGGACCACTTGGTGCACTAAGGTGAACAAGGACCACTTAGTCCTTAAAATCAACAATGACCACTTGGTCCACTATGGTCGACAAACCCTTTTGATCCACTAGGGTCGACAAAGTCCACTTGGTCCACTAAGTTTGACAAGGACCTTTTAGTTCACTAAGGTCAACATGGACCACTTGGTGCCCTAAGGTCAACAAACACCTTTTGGTCATTAAGGTACACAAAGACCACTTGGTCCACTATGGTCGACAACCCCTTTTGATCCACTAAGGTCGACAAAGAGCACTTGGTCCACTAAGGTCGACAAGGTCTTTTTGATCCATTAAGGTCAACAGTGACAGCTTGGTCCACTATGGTCGACAAGTATCTTTTGGTCTATTAAGGTTGACAAGGAACACTTGCTCCACTATGGTCGACGATGACCACTTGGTCCACTATGGTCGACAACGACCACTTGGTCCACTAAGGTCAACAGGGACCTTTTTGTCCACTAGGTTCAACAAGAATCACTTGGTCCACTATGGTCGGCAAGGCCCTTTTGTTCCACTAATGTCGACATGGACCACTTAGTCCACTATGGCCGACAATGACCTTTTGGTCCACTAAGGTCGACAAGGACCACTTGGTCCATTAAGGGCCAATCCTTATCGGACTAAATTTAATTGAGTTACTTTAACCATTTAAACCAAGACAAATAATGTGCTCAGAGTTACGAACATTTAACTTTATTAATATCGGTGACATTCCCTCTAATGAGAACATGAAGCCCAAACTACGAACATATGACCCTCAGCACTCTCTTAAGATATCTGTATAACGGAGGACCCATTAAAACCGACGAAACCAAAGCTTAAGACACTTTTCGACAGCGATCAACCCGCATTGCGATGGAAAGACCAAGTTGACAGATGTGCTATGAAGCAACAACCTTTCATTTGAAGTTGCACACGTGTGTATCTGTTGGTTCTTGAATATTCATACAAGTACGCAGGCGTGTACTTGTGTATTTGTGTATTTGTGTGTGTTTCTGCTATGTGTACATCGCGCAACCACGCAAATTAGCAGGCTAGTGAAAGTTGTTTTGAGGAATTCAAGGCGGAAATTATCCGCTGAAACCAGAGAGGAAAGTGAAGAAAGAAAGTCTATCTATATACCTAACTCATCTATCTGTCATCTATCTATTTATACGTCTGTCCCTATGTATGTCTATTTATCAAGGCTAATATTGGAGATTTTGATAAGAAACTTTAACTTTCGAAAAGGCCTTGGTCTACTAACCCTTCCTCTCTTCCCAATATATTTTTAATGTGGAAGTGAGGGGATGTGGGAGTTGAGGGGATGTGGGAAGTAAGGGAATGTGGGAGGGGAGCAATGCATTTAGGGAGGTAAAAGAGAATTGAATCAAATATTTTTTTCATTTTTTTTTCTTCACCTGGGTCACATTCCTTTTTGGGACATAACTGGGCACTGGAGAGAGGGGGGGAGGGGGGCAGTGAGAAGGCAGTGAAAGTAAATAGGCGTAAAGAAAGGAATGTAATAGGGGAAAGTTGGGATAAACTGAATCAAAAGTGATGTGGATCAAATATACTTGTGCTGTCCTTGAGGTAAACAGACAGGTACATGGTGTCCATTAATTATAGGTACGCAAAAGGCAATTAAATAATTTTTCAAATTCTAATCATACAGAAAAAATATATAGATCATTAAAAGTAAAAATAATTATGTTTATTATTATTTATGATACGATATTAATGGGGGAAAATAAATGGAGCTGCATTGCGAGACCCATTCATAAATTGACCAGATCTGACGTCATTTTGACGTGATGCGAAGGTCACGAGAGTACAGGAATGTTCTCGGCATGATGGCGGCATTTAGAAGACATAAAACTATCTAAAACTATTTTTTTTCTGTTTTTTTAATATTTTTTCTGTCAGTAATGACTGACCAGAAGTTTAGGAGGAGGAAATGATCCGCGGGAGACATTTCCAAATTAGAAGAAACAAATGTCAGTTGTGTGGCAGCGTTTGACTCACGACAAGTCTTCAAACGGAACCTCCATGGCGATAACACGGGGCATGTCATTAGTAAGATGGGACCCTTCTTGGAAGAGGAACAAGTATGACCTTGACTACCGAACAGACATGTAATGTGGCTTTCTTGATGTCGACAGGCAACAAACCCAAGGAGCTTAAAAAAAACCCCGAAGGAACAGTCCAATGCGATTCCAAGCGGTTTTGCCCTTATTTACCAGGGCTCCCTCCCTGAACATACCCATGTTATACACCCCTTCATGTTACTAGTATTATGTTGTCCTATGTTCTTCCACCTCTTTCTATTTTATATTTCTCTTTTTATCATTTCATTGGATGCAGGTATTCTTGAGGGCAATAGTGAACGCTAGTTTACCTGTAAGCAGAGTACACATATGCCCACATTCATGTGGGTCAGGTAGGGCAAAGGTTAAATCCTAATCTATTTTTCCATTTATCTACACTCAGTTCTGGTGGAGAAGTATGTGCTGGTGTATGCATGGTTATACGTGACTATGTACTGGTATCTGTGGCCATATGTTTGTAAGCTGGCCTGTAGAGAGGAACGGCGGGAATTGCTTTTTAGCGGAGTTATAATGGTTTTTAATATTGTTTGGTAGTGTATGTATGACAGAGAATGGTATAAACTCTTATTTTTCATTCATTTTTGGAGATGGTCTTAAGAATTGTTAGTGAGTTGAATGATGACAAGCAAATGAAATATGGAGTAACTTCAGCTGTATTTTTATAAAACATGGAGTGACTTCATACGTATTTTTACGAAATATGGAATGACTTGAGACGTACATTTATGAAATGTAGTCTTCAGACGTACTTTCATGAGATATAGAGTGACATTAGATGTACATATTTTCACGAAAGATGGTGTGACTTAAAACGTATTTTCATGAAAGATGGAGTAATACTTCAGATGTACTTTTCATGAATATATTAGTGACTTCTGACGTACTTTCACAAAGCAAGAAATGACTTTAGACGTATTTTCATGAAAATAAGTATTTTTTATGAAATATAGAATTACTTTAGATGTATGTTCAAGGAATATGAAGTGATTTAAAACATATTTTCATAGAATAAAGAATGACTTCTGACACTTTTTCACAAGATACCGAATGAGTTCAGACCACAAATATGGAATGTCTTCAGCTGTATTTTTAAGTAATATGAAATAACATTAAACCTTTTTCGTATAATATTAAATGACTTCATACGTATATTCGTGAAATTTGACGTGACTTGAGACGTATTTCGATCAAATATAGAGTGACTTCCAATGTATCTTCATAGAATATGATGGAGTGACCTCTGACCTTTTTTTCAAGAGAATGGAATGACTTCAGTCGTATGTTCATGAAATATTGGAATGATTTAGACGTATTTCCATGACAATCACAATTCATCGCACCAGTGAACGCAGGCCTATAGTAGCAAATACGTCAAACGACACAAAATTCTAAAGACCCAAAATTACGGATGATCGTCGAATTCAAGTGTCAAACATCAACTAACTTAAGTTAGATAGGATAGGTTGGGTTAGACTAGTTAGGTAATTAGGATGTAATCAGGTTAGGTGGTAAGGGAATACAAGTCAACTATTTTGGCGTACGAGTTCCATATGAGATTTTAAATTACTCATGTCCAAGGACTATTTGAGTAACAGAGAATGTGTTTTTTTAGGATAATTTGTCATTTATTAATTAAAACAAGCGCATAACGAGCTTAATAGGTACATAAAGTGAAGTTAGAGTAGGTGAAACTGTGTGAAACGTCGATATACCGAGTAGAGAACAACAAGTTCGAATTTTGAAAGGTCTATTTTCCAATTTATTTCACTTTATCCCCGTGACCTTCTCAGCTTGTTTCCTTTTCTCTTTTCTCTCCCTACTTCCCTGCAAAGCCTCTCCCTGCACCTTTATGCGCATACACTAGTCCAAACAACTTGTATACCAACTAGTCCTGTTAGTCTTAGTCACTAAAATCGGTCTCTTACATATCGATAAACTTCAGATTTTCCTCGGTTGAGTATAAATCGGAGCTTTTGGCGTTCGCGTTCAAATCGGGAATTATTTGTTCGCCGATTGGCTCTTTCGTGCGATCTTGCTCGTAAAGAAGGGGGATGAGGTCAGTGACAGTAAAGAAGCCACCTCCGCTTAATCTAACCCCGATTTGTGTGGACGCATGCTGGGGATATGTAAGTGTGAGGGGGAGAATTTGATTAAAATTACTAACCAGCAAAGCAGACATGTCAACGAGTGCTGAAATGTTCATACTGTTCAGTGGGACAGTAAAATTATTCGAGCAGGAAGAAGAGAAAGGTAAAAAGACAAAACAGAGAAGGGATGGTCAATAATTGGGCAAAATAGGTCTTGTAAGGTCCAGCCATTGATATTCTCGATAGTTCCGGGTTGTCATGGCAACTTCTGAGTTATTGTTAATTGTTCTGGCGGGTTAATGGTAATTTTGACTTTTGGGAGATAGGGTGAGATATCGTCTTTCTAGTTCTTGCTAGTAGCAGTTACTTCTAGCTTGTGGTTGAGCTGTGACTGGTTGGTTTTATGTAGTGGCTGAGAGTTGTTGCTACTATTTGCGGTGGTGAGAGTGGTGGCTACTTCTACCTAGTAGTTGAAATTGATGCCTACTCCTATTAATTGGTTGAGTTGTGGCTATTTCGAGGTAATGGTTGAAAGTTGGGGCTATTTCGAGGTAATAGTTGAAAGTTGTGGCTATTTCGAGGTAATAGTTGAAATTTGTGGCTATTTCGAGGTATTGGTTGAAAATTGTGGCTATTTCTAGGTAATGGTTGAAATTTGTGGCAACTTGTAGCTAGGTGTTGAGTTGTCACTACTTCTAGTTGGTTATTGAGGATTACAGCTATTTCCATCTCGCGATTAGGATTGTTACCTAATTCTGAATAGTGGTAGCAACAGATGTTTTTTTTTTAAATATGAGGTGGCTACTTCTTGCCAGTTTTATCTTCGTTGACCAAGTTACTTTCTGATACTTTCACTTCTTTTTAGTGACTCTCAGTTAATTAGGGGCTACTTTATATGGTATTAGATAAATAAGACATCGCCACTGCCTCGACTCCTTAAAGAGTATTGAGGAATACCTTATATTTCCTGTAACATTCCCCCTCTTTCCTGAAACCTCATAGCTGAGGTCGAATTTAGGATGCTTCCCTCACCCCTAGTTACTCCGCTCCCTAAATCTACCAAGACGGTGAATTTTTCGAGGTCAAATAACCACACACTGTGCTGGAGATAGGATAAAATCCGTACACAGACGCACTAATACACTACATGTAAGCGTGTATGTACACATGAACGGGTGCAGGAAGGAATAATTGCGTGAGTTGATGAGCAGGAAGTATGGCAAAATCCTGCTGATGATTGGAATTTAATGGTGTGTGTGTATGATTTATAGTGTAATCATAAGGGCGACTCTTTATATAAGAGTGCGCATCCTTTCGTGTGTGTGTGTGTGTGTTCGTATTTGCGCGCTCGCGTGTGGCCATGAGACTCCGTTATCTAATGTCCATAATGCATACATGGGTGAATCATGTGCGCGCGCGCGCGCAGGCGTTTAAAGGATGGAAGATTTGTGTAGGTGTGACTGAAACGCACCACTTTTACAGATATTCTCCAATAAAACGAGCGTCGGGGCGCATCAATGCCACATGACACTTCCCATGCCTTCCCTTTATGCCCTATTAAGAGGTTACCCATAGTTTTATCCGTTTCATGCCATGGGGTTACCAGCGCCAATTAATTGAGGAAAGAGTGAGAGGCAAGGGTGAAGATGGGGAGAGGTGGGACATATGCTAAGATGTAATCTTTACAAGTCCACTTTTATGTACTCTTGAAAACTTTTAATTTAGTAAACTTAAATTGTATTTTATTAAATTTCAAATAAAATCATTCAAGCGCGACTTACCATGACCAGGGTAGCGTAGTTGGGTTTGTCTTCGGGAGTGGATCCATCTCTTGATCCGGGATACTCCCAGTCGAGATCCAGTCCGTCGAAGTTATAACGTCGCAAATGCTTGATAGCTGACAGGGTGAAGTTCTCTCTGTACTCTTTCAAGGACACCAATTCACTAAACCGAGATGAACCTTCATTCCATCCCCCAAGGGCGAGCAATGTCTTCATGCCTTTGTTGTACTGCTTGAGGCCGTTAAACTGTGAGTAGCCACCTGCAAAAGAACTTGAGGTTAACCTTGGAACTTGTGACGTAGGGCGAATTCATGATGCACAACTTTTTCGAGATGAGGAAATAGTCTTAGCGGTCATTGATAAGGCGGGTTGATGATATAAGTGGGTTAATATAAGGATAAGGGATTATAGGACACTGTAATTGGATAGGTTTAAAAGAAAGAGACGGACAAAGAGTATTACAATGCGCAAGAAGTGAGCAGATATTCCAACTTGTATAATAAAATGTGGACACCCCAATTTAAGTCAATTTTTGCCAATATTCGTCTCCTACGGTTTCGATTGCGGCAGAATCGAGAATCAGTAGAATATAGCATAACACAGCACAATTCAACAGAATTCAACAAAATGCAGTAAAATGCAGTAGAATACAACATAAATCAACATAATAGAAAAATCAGTAGACTCCAGCAAAATTCTGTATAATACAGAATACAGCAAAATTCAATAGAATAGAGCAGAATCCATTAGACTACATAAAAGTTCTGTAGTATGCAGTACAATTTAGCACAATTCGATGGAATACAACAAAACCTCTTGGAATCCAGCAAATTTTAGTAGAATAAATCAGAATCCAGCAAAATTCAGTAGAATCCAGCAAAAAAACAGAATCCAGGAAAAATCGACAGAATGCAGCAGGATCCAGCATAAATAAGCGAAATTCAGTAGAATCCATCTGGATTTTTAAGATTATGTTTTGGATTAAGCCCAGGGGCAATGGAGTCCCGTGCCAAAACTAAAAGATTATCGAAAGTTATGGTGGCTATTTACTTAAAAAAACACAAGAAGGAAACCAACGAAGGAATCTCTGTCAGAAAGTTTGTTGGGAGAAGTTCTTAAAGAAAGTAGTAAAGAGGGAGGAAGTGAGAATCTGTGGAAAACACAAAACCCGATAATTCTGAAGGGGGGACTACTTGTGGCACTCGTGACCGGGGAGGCGCATAACTCTCCTGACCCTGCCCAATAATGCTACATAAGAAGGGGCTGGGGCAAGGGGGCCACCTGAAAACTACAGCAAAGAGGTTTAGGTTTGGATATTGGAAACCTGGGACTGTTTGCAGACTTGTTCCTTGGGTACAATCATACCCCCACGTCCCTCTAAAGCAGAGGTTTCCAACCTCCAGAGTACCGCGGGCCGCATTGTTAAGTCCGAGAGTGCCCGAGGGCCGCATCAACAAGTCCGAGAGTGCCCGAGAGCCGCATCGACAAGTCCGAGAGTGACTGAGAGCCGCATCGACAAGTCGGAGAGTGCCCGAGGGCCGCATCGACAAGTCCGGCAGTGCCTGAGGGCCGCATCGACAAGTCCGGCAGTGCCCGAGGGCCGCACCAATAAAAAAATGTAAACCGCAATTTATACAGAACCAAAAATAAGATTTCAAATAATTTATTAATGAGGCACTTGGTAGCACTTCCCAAGACAAAGCTCATCAAAATCAGGGGTAATGGAACTAACACTCAGCGAGAGAACGTCGTCCAAGTCGTCATCTGTGAGCTGTGCACCGGTCTTCGATTTTGTCAGTTTCATCTTGCTTTAAGGGCCTCGCGGGCCGCGTGTTGGGGACCATTGCTCTAAAGGGTTCTGCTTTCAAAATGGTGATGGTGATATTCTACAGGTTCCTCTTACATTTTCGCTTTCCCTAATTTGACCAATCTCTTAACAGACGTCCCATTAATTCCCTTAGATTGGCTATGCCCTCGTTGGTTTTTGATTATTCAAAAAAATGTTTCCATGATTCTCGTCTTTTTGACCCCACAATGGGAGCTACCCTCTTTACGGAATGGCGACACATTCAGGAGAGTTGCGTGTCCTACCTGAACCAAGATCTCGAAATAATAGGCTTTGGCTATGGATCTTTCCCATACTTTTCATCCCCTAACTTTCCTACTTTTAAAAATTTGGGAGTGGAAATGCCATCGTTGGTTTTTACATTTCCCCCTAAATTTCGCCATGCAATAACGGGTTATAGTCTTTATGAAGTATCAAGAACTCTTTGACTTGCAGCCCCCCCCCCCCGCCGGAATTCGGAGTAAGGCGAAGTCGGGTTTAGATGGGCGCATTCAGACGCCTCGTTTCGGTGGAGGGCGAAATCCGAACTTCAGAATCAGCTTTGATGAGGGAGCTCCAAAATTTTCGCTACGACGACCGCATCCTATATTTTACCTATTTTCGCACTTCAAAAGGGAAAAAATTGAATGTTTGATTTAATATGAGGGGGAGGGGGGGGGGGGCGTTATCAGATTGATATTCTAAACAAAAGAAAATGTGACAATTTATATTTCATGTTGCTGAGGAACCCATAAAAGGTTGTGGCGGGAGAGATGTGGCTCGCGGGACGTTGTTTGTAGACTACTTGGTTAGATTAAGTTAGGTTAGGGTGAAAGTTTTTGTGTGTCGATAAGGGATTTGGGCTTTAGATCTATTGTCCACTAAAACTCAGGCATTTTCCGTCTGTTTGAGAACCGCATGATACGTTTTATATATTCTAAAAAATAGATTACTTTTATACATAAATATCTATGTACCTTTTATATTATATAACTTGTAATATATATATATAGTCGTGGCAAAATATTTGAGACTACTATATTATTTCATATAAGAAAATTAATAGAACTAATTAAACGTTGCATTTTATTTTAGTATGTTTGCATCATAATTTGGAGATGAAATATATCAAAATTTAGAGCCAAACCCATTTTATCATCATCATCATCCTCACTAACTCTCTAATTTAAAAAGGGGATTTCTTTGAGTATTTGAATAATAATTTCATCTTAGTTTGGTTATGACTTATGTTTTTTTATCAAAGTTATTTCTAATAATTCTTTTTTAATATCCAAAAACAAAATGGTGAAGTTCAGAAATAAATATAAGTATCGAAATTTGAGAAGCCAAAGAATTACAAATGGAAAAGTTCAGAAAATTTATTTTTATATATCTTCTTCTTCTATAACTCTATATTTCATATTTTAGCAACGTGATATTTTGAAAGGGGGGAAATTTAGTTTAGAGTTGCTTTTTAAAATGATTATAATTGGCGAAGTTGAGAAAATTTATAAAAATTTAACCATGGCTGTTTTTTTTTAGATTTTAAATTTTAATCTTAGTAGTGAAGCGCAAGCTTCCCTCGTAGGGGGGAGTGGCGAAGCCATTGCCTGGTTAATAAATACATTCGATTGATGCGCACATTCACATTTACAATGATGTCCCTCGGTCTTCAGGACTGTTTCAATTCGTTTTGGTATGCTGGATACCAAATGTGTTAGGATATCTTGACTGATACTGGTCATGTTTTGTTAATTATTGCTCACAATTGAATGGCTTCTGTTTATCAACCGCCAGTTTGATTATCGTCCACAAATTCTTTATTGGGTTCAAATCCTAGGCCAAGGTCCAAAATGATTGATGTTATTTTCAGCCAAGAACTTTGTTATTGCTTTTTCTTCGTCACAAGTTGCGCCATCGTGCTATAAAATAGCTATCTTTCCTAAATTGGCTCTGAAATTTTGGGAAAAGGTGGTGAGGTGCTGATAACGCACGTTTAGGTACCATTTTGAGTTCTTGGTAGTGTTTCTTGGGTAAAATTGTTAGCGCTCCAGTTCCCTTAGATGAGAAGCAGCCCCAGACATGGAGGGTGTTCGGATGTTTCACCTTGAGCATGAGACGGAAGTCGTGAAAGCGCTCTCCTTTTCTCCTCCTAACGAGGGATCTTCTATGAGCTCCAAACCAGTAGAAGGAAGCTTCATCAGAGAATATCACTTTGCACCTCTCTTCAACATTCCATGCTTTATATTTCCTACAAAAGTGGAGCCTATCTGTAAGGTTCTTCTTTTTGAGATGAGGCTTTTTTCGCAGCCCTTCTCGACTTGGGACCTTTGTCGAAAAGTCTCCGCCGCACTATGCGCGCCTTACCGTTCACAGTAGCTTCTTTCCTATCAGAAGCAACCTTGGCACTGCAGGCAACCCGATCCTTGAGCTAGGTTAGGACCTTACCAGGAGGCGATCTTGGCATTTATTTGAAACTCTTGGGCGTCCAGCATACTTCTTCACAGAAGTGTAACCAGTCTTTTTAAAGTCATTAATGATCCGAAAGATGGTGCTCCTTGAAGCAATACTCTTAGCAACTATCTGGTTGCATTCCAGGCAACGAGATAGTTGCAGAGCAAAAATGGTTGCACGCTTTTATTTAGAGCCATTTCTGGAATTGACAAAGATTCAAACATTTATTTAAGAAATAGGTTATAATTTCATTTCACCCATATTTATCATCATTTTACCCATTCGATGGAATAACAAAGCTATTGAGTGATAATTCCTATCACTTACCACCTACAGGATCAGGACCAGAGCGCGAATTTGGATTCAGTGAAGGAATGCAGTTTTTTTCTTATTATTTTTAAAGGATGCCTTTTTAATCAACCTCCAATAATTTAAATATTAGAATAATAATTTTTATCACCTAAATTTGGATACTTGAACAAATCAAACCAGGATGTGGTGGAACTATAAGAAACCTTAAATGGAGCTGGGTTGGCCAAGACAATCGATGGATTAGAAAAAATACCGAATGGACTCCACTTTGATAAAAGACGAAAGAAAAGAAGATTAAAAACAAGATAGAGACTATATTAAAAAATATGCTTAAAATTGGAATAAATATATAAGATCGAAAAAATTCAGAATTATGAGAAAGCGTTTCTTTCAACAGTGAGAGACAAATACCTGAAATTATATACGAGTATATATATATATATATATATATATATATATATATATATATATATATATATATATATATATATATATATATATATATATATGTGGTCAAAAGTTTTGACAGAGGCAAATTTTGTGGTTTCTTAGCGTTATTAGTTTAGATTATTTAACCACACCATTCACATGTTCCTGAGGCATCTTTCAGGACACACCAAATTATATCTATACAAACATTCGATAGGATTTATGACCCTCCCCTCCTCCTCAAAAAAGGAATGATTCGTTGTCGCTTGATACAACCTCATGAGCAAATCCTGAGACATGGCTCTCCATTATTGTCATACTTGAGGGCGTTCTCGCCTCTCACTCCGTTCCCTTGAGAATCGTCCACAGGTTCTCAATCGGATCCAGAGAGTTCCCAGTCTAGTAACCACACATATGTGGCCGTGGTTATGTCGCAGCCATTTCGTTACTTGTTCCTGGGTACACGTGACTCCCAATTATGGTGGCAAACACATGGATCAATATCAAAATGTTTGTGGGCCGTTCGTAGGATTCGCTCTAAGGGGGCATTTCGGTGCCATTTATACGGGCGTTCTTTGGACGAAAATTAGCAATGCCCAAATTTTGACCATGACTGTATAGCTAAGTAAATTTACTCAGTGTGAGGTAAATTATTCCTTGCTTGTTACATTTTAGCTATTAACCTATGCCAGCTAATATTATCTTGGGAGACTCACAAAATGGCTTTGGGAGCATCCCTTAGACCACTCATGGTTTGCATCAAAGTAATAAAAAATATATTTTGAAACTGTAAAACTACATAAGATTACTCAAAGGCTCAAAAGTCCTCCAACTATACAGGAGAGTAAGGTAGAAAGACACCATTTCACCCAAATTCATTATTCCATGTCTCGAAGAAATGTTCAGAAAGTTAAATTAGCAAAAGAAAGGCGGCAAAATACATCGAGAATACCTCAACTACCTAATTCGCAGATGATATTGTACCAATAAGTCGCCGTCTAAAAGAAATCCAGATACTCTTTTAAAAGATTACCATCGAAAGCTAAAGAGTTGGCCTAAAGTAGAATCTCGAGCGCGGGGAGCTCATGATACACCAACCAGGTTGTGAATAACTGAACATATAAATTGACAACTACCAAATTAAAATTATATCTAGACTAACAAATAACACTAACACCTCTAAAGATTAAGTCTTAAATATTATTCTCGATTGGCAAACGTTTTGAAGGACAAGCACTGCCTCCAAAATAACCCTTTATCTGCAGAGAAAATTATATAACCAATGGACCAGAAATTTGGTACCTGACCAAAAAACTCATAAATCTCCAAACAGCTTAAAATATCTATGAACACATTGTGATGGGAATAATTCGACGTGGCAGAAAAACAAATACCAGGATATACAAACATAACACACGTCAAGATATAGTAGAAACAATAAAGAGCCCTATTGGGGACTAGGCTGGCTATGGGGAAAGATTTAACAAATAAATGGACCAGAAAAATCACATATTGAACTTCACTTTATAAAATATGACACAAAGAAAGGAGCCGTAATATGATAAAGACATAAACTTCCAATAACATATCCTGAAGACGGGCAAAATATTGCACAAAATCGCTAACAATACAGCAAAATGAGAATAAGCTTTTTACAGCAATGGGAGGAATATATCTGAAATGATGATGCGATTAGTAGATTTAAAGAAGAGTACTAAAAGCATATATTTGTACATATCTAATCCTGATTCAATAACATCTCATGGGACCTAATTATTTTACAGGATATAATAGAATTAAGATTTTTTGTACTACTTTTTTATTGTAACCTTGAGCACATTTTATAAATAACTTGAATGTTGCATGTAGACTTCTCTTGTCAAAGCACGTGCTATCCTCAAGAATAACTACCTTTGTCTCTTTATATGCTTGAAGTAGAGTGTCTTAAACAGGATACATTTTGTATTTTGACCGCGTTTGTAGAAGCTTAGAGCTTTGTTATTTTTAAGTCAGTTTTCTTAGATTTTATTATGTAAAAGAAGATTCAATTTGTAATATTGTTTAGTTTAACAAATCCTTCAAGTGAACTTAGGGTGTTTACTGAGTCAAACATCAATATTTCTATCTTGTTTCCACGGGTAGTTTCAAAATCCGAATACTTGAATCCCTGTGATGTGTGAATTTGTTTCTTGATTATACAGGCTCTCTAAAAGAGTTGTTTTGATCTTGGTCATTTTGATTCTCTTGTAATTCTGGCTTAGTTTATAGGATTTTCTTCTGCTTATATATTCTTATTAATTCCCTATACTTCTGTCATGAATACCCAGGAATGTACAGAAAGTTGTGTCCTTTGAATAAACACCGATATTCTTGTAATTATGATGACTAGGGCAACGGAAATTCGATTGATTTATTTAGTACTACATAATATGTCAAGCTATGCGGTCTTTATATGGACTTTGTAGTACTCAAAATTAATTATGTCTAATTTTCTTGAATAAATGATATTTAGCAGACAAACATGGTATGAAATTTTATATTTCTCCTTTTTGTAATATTAAGTTAGATTGAAAAGTGGGTTGGTCTCTAAACGTTGCAAGGAAGTAAGTCAGCGCTCCTACGTCCGTGATGGCGTAAGATACGGAGCGAGAGTTCCGTTGACCTTGTCAACTTTAGGATTGTCACCCACGACTTACTTTGAGGTGGTCTTGCTTCTGAGATAAGGTGCCAAATGGTGAGATTCGCCCACGTAGACAACTTTTAATAATAATAATAATAATAAGTCTTTTGTAATGCGCTCTTCAAGGCCTGAGGCCTTCCCAGAGCGCACGTTGTGCTGAGATGAGAATGGAAATTCAATGGAAATTCAAGAGGGGGGAGAAGGCAATACTGAAAAGATGCGTTTTCAGGAGACGCTTAAATGTGGTAAGAGAGGGAGAAGACCTCATTTCAGCAGGAAGAGCATTCCACAACTTAGGGGCGCAGATTTAGGAGGAGCAGTCCCCCATTGAGTAGAGGGATGAACGAGGAATATTCAAAAGAGGTGCATGTGATGACCGAAGGGCCCGAGGGACATGGCGTGGCGAGAGGGCAGAAGAGAGGTAAGATGGGGCCTTGTTGTTTAGGGCCTTAAATGTGAAGAGAAGTATCTTGAAGTGAGTACGGGATCTGACAGGAAGCCAGTGCAGTTCATGCAGCAAGGGTTTCGAGGGAGAGAAGCGAGTGCGACGGAGGAGAAGCCGGGCGGCATAGTTCTGTACAAGTTGAAGGGGGCGGAGAGAGGAGGATGGCAGATTCACAAGCAGAGAGTTACAGTAGTCAAGGCGTGAGGTGATGAAGGCATGAACAGCAGTCTCAAGACTTTGGCGATCAAAGTGAGAGCGAATGCGAGAGAAGTTATGAAGGAAACATAGAGAGGATTTGCTGACATTGCGGATATGAGGCTTAAAGGAGAGATGCTCATCAAAAACAACACCCAGATTCCTAACGCAGTCAGAGAAAATGATAGAATTACCACCCAGAGTAAGCGAGGGAAAGAGAGATTTAGATTTTTTGACAAGAGCAGGGGTGCCGACGAGGAAGACCTCAGTTTTGGAGTGATTAAGCCTAAGGAAGTTAATAGAGAGCCAGTCAGAAATGGAGGAGTAGGCAGCCAGGAGATCAGTGATAGAGTAGGCAAGAGACGTGGGGGATGAGGAAACGAAAATTTGAGTGTCATCAGCATATAGGTGGAGGGATAGACCGAGATTACGGAGAAGGGAACTAAGAGGGAGAAGGTAGATACAAAATAGTAGAGGACCAGGGACAGAGCCTTGGGGCACTCCAAAGCGAATGGGGGTAGAGTCGGATGAAACGTCGTCAATCACAACGGATTGGGTACGAGACGAGAAGTAAGAGCGGAACCAGTCAAGCACGGTGCCTGATATGCCGAGGAAAGAGTGGAGACGATCAAGTAGGACGGTATGGTCAATAGTATCGAAGGCAGAGGAGAGGTCGAGTAGAACGAGGATGGAGACACATCCCCTGTCCGCGGCTCTTCGTAAGCAATCGGACACATTGAGAAGGGCGGTTTCTGTGGAGTGACCTGACTTAAAACCAGATTGATAGGTTTCATCAATGTTACAGGCCACCATGTGACTGTTGATGCGTGAAGCAACCACTTTCTCCAGAACCTTAGAGAGGAAAGGAAGTTGCGAAATCGGGCGATAATTGGAAGGGTCAGTGGGGTTCAGTTGAGGCTTTTTAAGAATCAGACGGATGTGGGCACGTTTGAAGGAAGAGGGAACAAGACCAGTTGCAAGTGAAGTGTTGAACAGGTGAAGAAGCGTTGGGAAGATAGCAGGCAGAATTTTACATAACAGTTTAGGTGGAAAAATGTCCTTTGGGGAGCCCGATTTCTTAGAACACGAGAGCAGGGCTGTAAGCTCCAACGCGGTCACAGCGGGGAAAACGATAAGCGGCTGAGGCGGGAAGTCAGGGGGAATGGCAGGAGCCTGGACAGAAGTCTGAGGGAGGAAGGCACGGAGGTTAGTGACCTTATCTGCGAAGAAATTCGAGAGAGTAGCAGGGTTAATGGGTGGGGAGATCTGGGTTGGGGAAGTAAGACGGGAGAGCAGACGGAAGACGGTACGGGGATCATTCCTATTATCAGTATAATATAACCCTTGTTTTATATTTATTAGCACAAAGTATTTTTTAATGATGTTGAACCGTGGTAGGTATTGGGGGCAATCTGCGAGCCGTTGGCAAACTCCACTCGCTAGTGTTCAACTAAATTATGCCAACTCAAGATCAATTCATAACGACGTTTCAATTATTTTACCACGACTTAGAACCTTTCTAGTGGTAACAACTCACTGTAATGAAAGGACAAGTTTTTATCTTTATACTTTTTACTAGCGGTGGTATTTTTTATGATAATAATCTTGCTACCGAAGGTTTTAAAGTACCTTTAACTAACCTCAACTTAACGAGTCCGTGAAATTTACTGGAGAAGCTCTCCTGATTTCTTATCTTTCTTCACTAGTTTGTCTTTATCGTTTTGTTTCTTCTCTTTTCTCTTCCTACCCCTTCTTCCCCAGCCGAGCTGCTCGCAACGTTATTGGCGACTTATTTATAAATATGATATAATAATAAAAAAAGATTACAATAATACCAAACTATGAAAAGTCTTCTATGTTGCCCTCATAATAATTGGGCACATGAGGAGAGGAGGCCTCGTCCAGTTAATCCAACTAATTTATGTCGAGGCATAAATTAAGTGAGGATCAAGAAAGGATACGCGATAAGTGAATGAGGAGAGAGAGGTAGTCAATCTATTTAAAAGAGGGAGATTGTGGATGATAGCGTTATATGAGACGAACGGGAAGAAGAAAGAAGAGTGTGATTGGGATTGATTGCGATTAGATGCGATGTGGGGGTGAAGGTAAAGACGGCATGCTGCAATAACTGAATATGGATGTTTGAGGTAGAGAATTATGTTTGTGTTGTTGGGTTTTATAAGGATGAAAGTGTATGTGGTTGTAGTGTACGGCCAATGCATTGATAGAAGTGGGGTTGGAAAAAAAAGAGGCTGGTATAATTTAGGATGAGTGATGGTGGAATTGGAAATGGGTATCGATTGGTGGTTGTAGGAGGCAGGAATCGAAAAATACGTAACAAGGTGAGCATATGAGTTGGACAAAGATGGTGAATGTGAGAAAGAATAAATCGAAGGATGGGTTTAATGTGAAGATTGTGAGAGCTAAGTGTGTGGGCGTTATTGACCTTATTGTTGTGCTGTGCAAGTTTAATTCAGGTAGTATATGGATGAGTAAACGTGAGAAAGGGGGTAGGAAAGTGGGAATCAGAAATATAATGCCGTTGAATAATCTAGAAGGAAGAGTATGTGCGAGAAAGAGTGAAGGCAGGAAAGAGGGGGTAAGTGTGAATATTTCGATAAAGCAAGTGATCTATAGGAAGTGATAATAAGTAATGTAATAAGCATGTAGACATGCAGTGAAGATCAAGCGTAATTAAACAAAGTAATTAAACAAAGAACAGCGAATAAAAGGCTCGGAAGAAGGGTGAATGAGGATTCGGTTGGGAACAAGAAGTAATTTTTAGAAAGATTTGAGAATGACAAAAATTTAAGATAAAAATGACTCTGCAAGTATTAGGGAATATCAATGACATGGCATTTGTGAGTACTCTGCTTGGTAGCGTCTTTTCCTCGCTTAACTACCATTTCCATTCTCCTTTTGGGCTCTCGCTCTTCTCGACGAATCCTGCACTACTTAGCGTGGGTTCCCTACTCTTCTCAATTACTCCTTACACTCACCTTACTGCCCACCTTCCTTTTCCTTGCTTCATCGTACCCTGGTTAACGAACTCCCTTGCACTCCTCACCTTGTTCGATGTCCTGGTAGGAGTCGAAAGTGGTGACTTCGAATTCATCGGTGAGTCCTCCGAAAGCATATATGAGGTGAGTGCAGAGGTATGGGTTGATGTTCTTTGGCGTGTACTTGGCCAGTCCCTTGCGGTACACTGACCAGTTTGTGTAGTAGCAGACGACGCGTTTCTCGCCCGAATCATCTTTGAACTTGGCCTGGCGCCGCTCAACCCCGTCTGCAAAGGAGTAAAGAATTGTCAGTGAAGAAATCATAGGAGTTATAATGGAAGAATTTGGAGCAAAGACGAATGAGAGGATTCTTATCATCCTTAAACCCCAACTTTTCTCATCAATTAATCGGACAAGGAGAGTCGTGTACCCCATTAGATGACTTTTCTCATTTGAAAATGGAAATAGAATCTATAAAATAATTAATAGCAGCCGAAAAAGAAAGAAAATGAGTATACAAAGTAATAAAAAAATTGAAAACGGGAATAAATCTTCGAGAGAAATTGAATACAAATAAATATTAAAAACGAATGCTAAAAGCAAGTTAAAATAGCAGAAAAAAATATACCAAAAATTAAAAATTGAAAAAGATTAGCTAATATAAGGGTATAAATTAGTGAGAAAAATGAAATAAAGCATTTGAAAAAGAATTGAAAAGGAGGAAAAATCCCCGAGGAGAATGGAATATAAACCTATTAATAGGAATTTAAATGAGTAATTAAAACAAATAAAATCTATAAAGCATTAAAAAAAACCCGAAGAAATTATCGAGGAAAAGAGAATACAAGAAATAGAAAAAAAAAATGGAAAAGCAATTAAAAAAGAATCAGTTAGGGACAATGAAATAAAAGCAATTTATCAAACAATTTTACAAAAAAATGAAAAGGGAAGAAAGTCCTTAGGAAAAATGTGATGAAAGCAATTGAAAAACAATTTAAACAAAATGAAAAGGAGGAAATTCCTGAAGGAAAATGTAATAAAAGCAATTGCAAAACATTGGAAAAAGCAATTGATAAAAGAAGAAATCTCAAAGTGGTATTAAATCAAAGCAATAAAAAAACAAATGAAATCATTGAGAAAAATGAAAAATTATATGTTATGAAAAACAATTGAAAAAATAATGACAAAAATCAATTAAAATATTAAAAAATGGAAATGAAAGAAACCAGTGAGAAAATTTGATTCTAAACAACAGAACAACAGATGAAAAAGCAACTGAAAAATAGAAAAAAATCAGTAGGGGAAAATAAAATTTAGGCAGTTGATAAGTAATGGAAAAATGAAGAAATCGATGAAATAAAATGAAATAAAAGTAATTGAAAAAAGGAGGACATCTTTAAGGAAAATTGAAATAAAATCAAATAATAGAAAAGAAGAAATATCCTAGGAAAAGTCGAATAAAAGAAATAAACAAAAAAGGAAATCTTTGAAGACAAGTGGAATGAAATCAACGAAAAAAGAGAAATCTAGCTGGACAAATGGAATAGAAGCAACGAAAAAAGAGAAATCTAGCTGGATAAATGGAATAGAAGCAAAGAAAAAAGAGAAATCTAGCTGGACAAATGGAATAGAAGCAACGAAAAAAGAGAAATCTAGCTGGACAAATGGAATAGAAGCAACGAAAAAAGAGAAATCTAACTGGATAAATGGAATAGAAGCAACGAAAAAAGATAAATCTAGCTGGACAAATGGAGTAGAAGCAACGAAAAAAGAGAAATCTAGCTGGATAAATAGAATAGAAGCAACGAAAAAAGAGAAATCTAGCTGGATAAATGGAATAGAAGCAACGAAAAAAGAGAAATCTAGCTGGACAAATGGAATAGAAGCAACGAAAAAAGAGAAATCTAGCTGGACAAATGGAATAGAAGCAACGAAAAAAGAGAAATCTAACTGGATAAATGGAATAGAAGCAACGAAAAAAGATAAATCTAGCTGGACAAATGAAGTAGAAGCAACGAAAAAAGAAAAATCTAGCTGGATAAATGGAATAAAAGCAACGAAAAAAGAGAAATCTAGCTGGATAAATGGAATAGAAGCAACGAAAAAAGAGAAATCTAGCTGGACAAATGGAATAGAAGCAACGAAAAAAGAGAAATCTAGCTGGACAAATGGAATAGAAGCAACTCAAAGAGAAATCTATCTGGACAAATGGAATAGAAGCAACGAAAAAAGAGAAATATAGCTGGACAAATGGAATAGAAGAAACGAAAAAAGAGAAATCTAGCTGGATAAATTTAATAGAAGCAACGAAAAAAGAGAAATCTAGCTGGATAAATGGAATAGAAGCAACGAAAAAAGATAAATTAGCTGGATAAATGGGATATAAGCAACGAAAAAAGAGAAATCTAGCTGGACAAATGGAATAGAAGCAACGAAAAAAGAGAAATCTAGCTGGACAAATGGAATAGAAGCAACGAAAAAAGAGAAATCTAGCTGGACAAATGGAATAGAAGCAACGAAAAAGAAGAAATCCAGCTGGAAAAATGGAATAGAAGCAACGAAAAAAGAGAAAGCTAGCTGGACAAATGGAATAGAAGCAACGAAAAAAGAGAAATCTAGCTGGACAAATGGAATAGAAGCAACGAAAAAAGAGAAATCTATCTGGACAAATGGAATAGAAGCAACGAAAAAAGAGAAATCTATCTGGACAAACGGAATAGAAGCAACGAAAAAAGAGAAATCTAGCTGGACAAATGGAATAGAAGCAACGAAAAGAGAAATCTAGCTGGATAAATGGAATAGAAGCAACGAAAAAGAGAAAACTAGCTGGACAAATGGAATAGAAGCAACGAAAAAAGGCCAATTTTTGAGAATCCATGGAATAAATTAAATTGAAAATAGAAAGTAGTTTATGAAGACAAGTTAAATAAAGAAATTAAATAAATTAAGAAATCTGTGAAGATAAAGAAATTTAAAGTGATTGGCAAAAAAGCAAGAAACCTATGAGAACAAATGGAATTAAACGCCATTGAAAAAATAAAGAAATCTGTGATGGCAAATTGAATAAAGTAATTGAAGAAAATAAGAAATATGTTAGGAAAAATGGATTAAATGTAATTGAAAAAAAAACTGAAGAAATATGTGAGGATAAATGGAATAAAAACAACTATAAAAAGCAAGGAATCCATGAAGGCAAAAGAAATAAATGCAATTTTTAAAGAGAAGAATTCTCTGAAGATAAACGGAAGAAATCTCTGAGGACAAATACAACAAAAGCAATTTAAAAAGGAATAGATTGCTGAGGACAAATTATATATGAATAATTTACAAAAGAAAGAAATTCGTGGTTAAAATGAAAATAAAATAAATGTAATGTGAAAGCGAAGTGAATAAAAACAATTGAAAAAAGAAAAATCTGCGAGGGCATAAAGAATAGAAACAATTGAAAAACAAGAAGAAATATGTGAGAACATGAAATTAAAGCAATTGAAAAATGAAGAAATATCCGTGGATAAATGGAATAAAGCAATCATAAATATTGGAAAATCTAAGAGAAAATGGAATGAAAGCAATTGAAAGAGGTAAGAAATTTCTGAAGATAAATGAAAAAGGATTAAAAGAAATTGAATGGCTAACAAACGGAATAAAAGCAATTAAACAAACAAAGAAAGAATGTGAAGACAAATGGAATAAAAACAATTCACAAGTAAAGAAATCTGCCAAACAGATATAATTAAAGCTAATAAAAAAGGAACAAGTCTGTTAGGACAAATGGAATAAAGCAATTAAAAGGGAAATAAATTTATGAGGACAAATAGAATAAAGCAATCAAAAAAGGAAAATATTTGTGAATACAAACGAAATTAAAGCAGGAATTAATACGGAATAAACCAATTAATAAAAATAGAAGTCATTCACGACAACTGGATTTTAAGCAATCGAAAAAAAGGGAAGAAATATCTGAGGTTAAATGGAATAAAGTAATTGTATTAATGGAAGGAATTTGTGCAGGCAAATGGAATAAAAGTAATTTTAGTAATGGAAGAATTTTGCGAATGCAATTGGAATAAAGGTAATTGAAAAGGAGGAAGAAATTTGCAAGGATGAATCGAATAAAACCAATTTAAATAAAGAAGAAATTTTCGAGGAGAAATGGAATAAAACAATTAAAAAATAAATAAATTTGTAAGGATAGATGGAAAAAGGCAATTGAATTATGAATGAAATTTTCGTGGGAAATTGTAAAATAGGCATTAGAAATAATCGGGATATTTGTGACGACAAATGGAATAAAAGCAATTGAAAAAAAAGGAGGAAATTTGTAAGAACGATTCGAGTAAAATAATAGAGATTAGAAATATACGAGTATGCGAGGAGAAATGGGATTAATTAAATTGGAAAAGGTAAGAAATCTCTTAGGATAAAAGAGTTAAAGTAATTGCAAAACGAAATCCAATTGCTTGGACAAATGGAGTAAAGAAGATGACTATAAGAAGCAATTTTTGAGGTTTTATGGAAATTAATTAAATGCAACTAAATGAAAGACAATTAAATAAAAGTCATTAGAAAATGGAAAAAAATGTGAGGTTTTATGTAAATTGGGACAGGAAAATGAATGTAGGACAAATAAAATAAGATCCATCGAAAAACGAAAACAAATGTGAGCTTTTCTAAAAGTGAAATAAAGGCAATTTTATAGACGACAAATGGAATAAAACAATTGAAAAATAGAAAAAAAAAATGTCTTATTGAAGTAAAATAAAGACATTTGAATAGAGGAAAAATTGAATAAAACAATGAAAAAAATTAAATTTACCGGGTTTAGCAACAGTTATGTTACACTCAGTTTTTTTTATTATTTCGAGGGGTTTACGTGTCACTAAAACTTCTTTTCCAATATTTCAAGTATATCGAGATGGAAGTGAAAAGAATCGACATCTCTGCTCTCCTGCACGCGGCCACAAGTCCGAACTCGCTAAGCCGTTCAACGTCACCCATATGAACGTCCACAGAGTCGCGGAGAGGCTGAGGTATGGGGAAGACCTCAAAGATCGACCTCGTTCAGGCTGACCTTAAGTACCAACCGTTTGGCTCTGAGAAAGGCCTTCGAAAGGGCTGCAAAGCTCAAAATGACTGTGGGCGCGAAGAAGAACATCAGGGTGTCCAGGGCCGTCAAAGAGGAGGTTAGCAAGACCTTGAGTTGCGTGGAAAGGCCTCTGCTCATCGACCGTGTGTAAGAACAACGTCGGAGACGCTGTCGTCGTCTTCCTAATGACTTGAAGAGTCATGACAATCGAATTCTCATTTTTTTCTAATGAAAAACCCTCATGGTCGATCCGGTCATCAACAAGCAGAGGTCCGCTATGTGTCAACTTCCAAACACCCGGCCTTCGTGATGATGCTCGGCGTTGTGGCTTTGAATGTCCTGAACATTGCCTCAGGTGTGGTTTGCGACCGATTACAGGGTCACCGCGCCGATTATAGGGCCATTTTTGCCACGAAAGTCCTGCTCTGGGTGTGAAAGATCACGAAGAAAGCGGACTGCCTCTTTCAGCATGACGGTGCCCCGGCCCACAAGGCCAAGAACGTGCAAGAGTGGTTGGGGTCGAACATGAACTTCTGGTCGAAGGTTTTGGCCCCCGCAGTTGCCCAACCTCAATCTCCTCGACTACAGCGTGTCGGCGCACGTCGAGGGCAAGGCAACAGCAACGTCAACTAGCAGAACTCCTCCGTCAAACTCGTGTGGTCAAAATGAGGAAGGACTTCGTCCGCAACGTGTGAGCGGCCTTCAGGTCTCGCCTAGAACGCGTGCTCTGTGCCGAGGGCGGCCACCTTGATTAATATTACAATTTAAACACATAATTTATATGTTAAAAAAACGCATCTAACTGCATCAAAACTATCAGTTTCCTTTGATGAGAGCTTCGTAACGAGTGTAACAGAACTTTTTCAATACCCGGTACTCACTACTTAGATGACTCGGAGCGAGAGAGGTATTTCACAAAATCGAGACGTCCAGAGACTTAAAAACGATTGGCTTTATGAGTGGAAAGATTTGATCTAAATTTAGTGGGTTGTGAACTTTGGGACGTTGCCATAAAATGTCGAAAGTATCAAATATTTTCACTGAATATCGCTTTGAAGATATTGAGCTACATCCTCTTGCCTATCTTGTATTTCTAGTGTTTTTGCCACAAACTTTTCATCATTTGACGCCTCTCTTAGTAAACTCCAGTATAACGGGAGACTACAACAAGTGACCACAACCACTTTAATCGAGAAACTAACACCTAATGTGGTATAATTTCGCTCAACCAAGAAATGAGTTCTTCCACTCACATCCATATGAGGTTTGATGGAAATTGAATAGAGGAAATGAATGGAGGACGAGTGAAACAAAAACAATTGAACCAAAGGTTCAATTGTGAGCCAATCAATCCCGAGAGCATCCTTCATTTCCGATCCATTCACTGATCAATCCTGAACTTGCACTTACGAGTTTCCACAGTGCCCTGTCCTACGAAGTGGCTAGTAGACCTCCGCAATGGGGTTTAAGTTCGTAATTGACTCTGTTCTCTTTCTACGAACTTGTGCCTCGAGGTTTTAAATACCTCGGCTTGGGCCCTTAGGGATGGCGAGGTCGTTGTCATCGCAATCTTTGGCATTCTCAATCTATTTATTTATTCTTCTTCTTAGTTTTTCTACCTATTTAATTTATCTATCTGTCTGCTCCCTCATTCTACAAGTGAAATTGCTCTCGTTGGGTACACTAGTGTATCTCCAATAAAAAAAAACACCGAGATTATTTTTTTGGTAGGAAAGTGGGCAAAGAAACGCAAATTAATGGCTAATAATATTACTTTGTCAAGGAATTAATGTCGTTTTAAGACTTGTAAAAAAACTCCTTAGAGTTGCGTCAATTTTTCCAAATTTGATACAACCTGTTTAAAAATAAGTATAGTCATTAATGCCTAGACCTTTTTTACGCTAGCGCTCCATAACTATTTTTAAAGCTAGTTATGCCTCGGTCTTTTTTAAGATTAAGATAAGAAAAATGGTGTTTGTGTTCCACCTGAACTGTCTGAAGGACAACGCATACAACGTGTAAATATCGCTTCCGTTTGAACCTAATCTATATATTTAACGATTACAAAAACGTACTTCACTGGTCACCCGGAAAGGTGTCCTCCACTTTCAGGACAAAGTACGTCCACACGTTATGGAACGTTTGACCTAGGAAAAAATAAATACGTTATATTGGAGAGTTCTTGCTCATCCTTTATATTTACTGGACCTAAAACCATCCTGTGCTATGTCTGGAAAAGGATATTAAATCTTTTATTTCATTAAAAACTATTGAATTCTTCAAGAAAGGTATTCATTGTTCACTTAAACGATGGGAGAGCCAAAATGATGGAAACTACTTTGCTAAATAAATGTAATCTTTTCTCCATTAAAATTGACTTTCCCTTCCTATTAAAAAACGACATTAATTTTTTTGACAACATCATCCTAACAATAATAATGATAATAATAATACTACTACTACTAATAAAATAATAATAACAATAATACTAATATTAATATAATAACAATACTAATGTATTATGCAATTGTTACACTATAATATTATATACATTTTTACAAACGATCAAATATCTTTCTTACTTGACGTATATGCGTATAAAAAGTTATATATATTTTATATAATACACATACATAGGCGTAATTCACAAACGTTACCCCTTTTAATCTCTTCATACCTTCGCTCCGAAAGTTACATGCCCAGTGCCCTTTTTTATTGAAAAAAACCCCGTTGTTAAAAGGCCACTAACAAGTAAACGTAAAACTTAATTGGAAGTTGTTGGAAATAATAATGATATATTCGTGCAGAGGTTTGGCGTGATCTATCAATTGCACATTCGATTTGAATAAGTGTGTTGGTGCAACTGTGCCACAAACTAACTTTCTCTTGCGTTAAAAAACGAGTTCACAAGTTTTTACTCGTAATTGTAATTAGATGATAATTAATCACTATCGAATGTTATTAATTTTTAGTTAATTAATATCATACATCAACTTTATCTTTATTGACGAGCAGCGGCTTTTGCATGCAAGAACACGTGTGTGAAACTTCTTCATCACGTTGCGATTTATGTAAATAAAAATGTATTTTCTTAATTTAAATATATTTTAGCGTGATTTTCTATTGTGGAAATTCATTTTTAATTATCTTTTTACTTTTATTATTTCTGTAACTCAGCGACATTGTATTTCGCTTTCCTTACACTTAATCTTTTAGTCTGATTTTTGCTCCCTTTCCATCTCTCCTCACTTTCTCTTACTCCAAGAGAGGTTAATGCAATTTTTATTGCAAGTTTAGTTATTCCTATTTAATTTTCATTCTATCTCTTCCTTTTATTTATTTTCCTTTATCTCTCTCCGCGCATTGTTGTTTTTTTTTCAGATCGGAAATACCTTCATTGTTTACACCTGTTTCTCTAACTCTCGCATGCTTGGTTGATGTATCCTTAATGATTAACTATAACAAATCTTAGAGTCCTAAAACTCAACATAAAATGATTTAAAAAACAACCACCTAAAATAACTTGCTAAAACCGTCAGGCTATTATTAAGGGTTAAGAACTAGGCTAAGCCAGCCATGACGCTTTCAATGGTTGCAGAGAAAGTCAAACCTAGCTTATTTTCCCTCTCCTGTTCCGCTCGAATGATCTCCTCATGAACCAGCTGACCACCATTTCCCTCTGTAAATAAGCCTTTGTAATATTTACTATATTTATTAAAGTCTCTATTAAATGTACTCAACTCAAAAGACTAATCAAAATAACAGGAGTTAGCAATGGGTAATGATATTTTTCAGATCAGATACTCGTATTGTTGTTTGTGACAAGTACTTTATAATTACATTTGTTCTTTGTCTTTATCTACCTAAAGGTTTTAATATTTACTTGGACGTATCGGAAGTGAAAGTTCGTGAATTAGTACCTGGATTCGGCAATTCACTTCAACTTTTGTTGTTTAAATCTGTTTTCTTACTGTATTTGTATCCGTTTGTTGATGGACATTTTCATTATTCCAGATTAAATATTTATATCTCTTCCAAAGAACAATTATTGGAAGTTTGGTTAGAGAAAGTAAAAGGAAACCTTCGTGAGGTGGTCTCAATAAAGTTGAATGACCACAGCCGGTCAGAGGATTGTTATTACAATGATGGATATTAATTTTGCAATTCAAGGTAGAGGTTGAAGCGTTCGTTCCAGATTCAAGGTCCATATATATGAGTATTGATGACGTTTCGATAGGGCAAGTTTTAAAAAAAATATATTCCGTATTTTCTCTTATCCCTATTTTTTTTATCTCTATCAACTTTTTTTTGTTTTTTACTTTGTTTCCTCTCTCCCTACTAATTGCCGTGTTGACATCTGCAGAAGTGGCCATCTTTTGTATAAAGTATTTTGTATATTTGTGACTTAATTCAATAAATGGTCTAAAAATAAATTCAAAAAGGTTTAATTAATTCTAATTAAATATGAGATCATTAATTTCTGAAAGAAACCTAAATTTAACATTGGCCCTTCTAGAAAAATAGATTTTGGTCCTAAGAACCTTAACTTGAATATTATAAGCTGCAATTAAGAATGACGTAATGTGCTTGTTGGCTGCTTTTGGGTGCGGATAAAATTCAAATTAAACAGGTCAAGGTTTCTTAAATAGTGGGCGGAGGGTATGACTAGTAACACGTTATTGCAAATATTCATGGATTTATTGGTTATGACATTATCTGATTTTTTCCAAACCCATTTTGCGCACCAATACTCGTAGGTACCAAGATAGCAATGGCTGCTTCTACCTAGTAAAGGTTCTCTTTAAACTAGACCTCGATTATCCCATAAGAACACAAATTCCAGGGAGTACAAATTAATTGGGTTTACATGAAATACAAACATATAAACCAACAAGCAAAACTGAATACTCCAAGGTCTACAAGTTGTCATCTATGCGTTTCTCTTCTTTTTGTTTAGTTTGGTTTGAAAAGGTGACTTCCATCAGGCATTTGGTGCTAGTTTGGGATCAATCGACTTCTCTGGAACTCCTCACCTATTGCGATATTTAGGTGTTTATATTTTGCGTGTTAATTAATTTAGGTTAGGTTCAATAACTAAAAAGTCCAAACTAGCCGTAAATGATCGCATCCTTCCGTCTTAAAAGACAATGGAGTTTGCGCCAAGGATGGGTAAGTACGTGGTTGCTTGCCCCGTCCTGATGTGGTTACAACAGTTATGTCCCATGTGATTTATGCCGATAGCTAATGGCACTGAACTGACCTCTGCCGGGAGCAAGCCAATCGCAGTGAAGTGACCTCTGCTGGGCTGGGAGCAAACCAGTGGTACTGAAGTGCCTTCTGATGGAATTAAGCCAGTGGCACTCAAGTGATCTCTGATGGGAGAAAGCAGGTGTCACTGAATGTACATCTTTTGTGAGCATGCCAGTGGCACTGAAGTGAATACTAATATGAGTAAGCCAGTGACACTGAAGTGAATACTGATGTGAGCAAGCCAGTAGCACTGAAGTTACCTGTGCTGGGAGCAATCCAGTGGCATTAAAGTGACCTGCGATGGGATAAAGAAAGAGCAATGAAGTTACCTATGATGGAAGAAAACCAGAGGCACTGAAGTGACCTATGCTAAGAGCAAGTTATTGACCAATACTGAGAGCAAGCTAGTGGCACTGAAGTGACTTCTGCTGGGAGAAAGGCAGTGGCACTGAACAGACACCTGCTGGGAGCTAACCAATGGAACTGAGGTGATATCTGTCGGGAGCTAGCAAGTGGCACTGAAAGAAACTATGCCGGTAGCAAGCCAGTGGTAATGAAGTGACCTCTGCTGGGGAAAAGTCAATTGCACTGAAGTGACCTATGCTAAGAGCAAGCTAGTGACCAATACTGAGAGCAAGCTAGTGGCACTGAAGTGACTTCTGCTGGGAGAAAGGCAGTGGCACTGAACAGACATCTGCTGGGAGCTAGCAAGTGGCACTAAAAGAAACTATGCCAGTAGCAAGCTAGTGGTAATGAAGTGACCTCTGCTGGGAGAAAGCCAGTTGCACTGAAGTGACCTCTGATTGTAGAAAACCAGTGGTACTGTATCCACCTCGCCTGGAAACTAGCCAGTGGCAATGAAATGACCTCTTCTGAGAACAAGCCCGTGACACTGTAGTGACATATGCTGGGGACAAGCCAGTGACACTTAATTGACCTCTGCTGGGAGCAAGCCAGTGGCATTCAAGTGACCTCTGCTGGGAGTAAGCCAGTTGCACTTAATCGACCTCTGCTAGGAGTACGCAAGTGACACTGAAGCTACCTCTCCTGGGAGCTAGCTAGTGGCAATGAATTGACCTATAATGATAGCCAGTCAGTGACATTGAAGTGACATCTGCTGGGATATCACTGGTTACTTCTGCTGTGAGAAGAGAGTGACAGTAAATCGACCTCTGCTCGGAGCTGGCCAGTGACATTGAAGTGACCTCTGCTGGGAATAAGCCTGTGCAGGTGTATGAGAATCCTGAGTTTCCCAGTCGTCAGGATTCCTTTCTCGGCCTCGCTGATGAGGTCCAAAGGAAGGAAGTGCGATACGTTTGGTTGCTTGGGTTGCCGCCACGTCGTTTGCGACTGCCTCCTTAGCCCGCCTCCCTCCCCCACGAAATAGCAACAGGTGAGCGTGTACATAGTGATCGAGCCTATACTAATCACCATGCCAGATACATACAACTAAAACCCACAATAGTCGAAATGACTAATAATAATCAACTGATCTTCAGGAGCTCTCGCTAGCCAAGCGGATACGTCGTTGGATTTCTAAAGTTAAGGCAGGAGTTCAATCCTAGGGAGTGCTGACACAAAACTTTGAGCGGCGTCATGAGCTGGTCGCCCATTGGGCGGATACGCTGATACTTATTTCCCCACGCGTTGCTAAGTAGCTACACACATATCATCATGCAAATAAATAATCATAGCACCGCTATCATTCTCCTTCCCGCTTTGCAGCTCAACATACTCACTCTTTTCTCTATTCCGAAACGATGCTGATAGTCATAGTCACCTACCCCTAACGCGCAACGGGTACTCAACCCCACCTGTAAGAGTTAGGGATGGTTCCCCTATCGCTGGTTGGTGCTCCTAAAAAAACACCCAACATGACCCGAATTCCTTCCCTCCCCCACCCCCATCAAAGAGGGCCCGAACTTGGAGCTTTATTCACCAGTAATTGTCATTTTAATTTTTATGTGCATTTCATTATCCAGTCGGTGGATCTCGTTCAGGATGCGAGGGATGGATGGCGTTACCTACATACAGATCCTTACTTTCCCTTCTTTAATTGTCCTCTTGATTGATGCACGAAGGCCGCGTGCTGGGGGAATGAGCCTGAATCTAAGGCACAAATGCAGACGTGATAAAACCCGCATTTTTTTTTTTTTAATTAAGGGGCTATCTGGTGACTGCCGACTTAGGCGTAATTTGCCGTAAACAAACAGCCTAGTTCTAGGCTACTTTAAAAAATTGAACAGGAAACAATAAAAAGAAATAACAATAACAAAGCAATAACAAAAACAATAACAAAAACAACAACAATTAAACCGGGTTAAATGAAAGGGAGAAGGCCGGCCTCCCCCAAAAAGTCAATAAGTCCACCAGTCAAAGTACACGCACTCGTCCCGAGTACAAGGGACAGGCGGTAGCGACCCCGCCCATCCCGGTACCGGGACAGGTATCGTGCGCGAAGATCACCCAGACTGGGACATTCGACAAGAATGTGCCGAACAGTCTGGGGGACGACGCAGTCGTTGCAATAGGGCGCAGGCGAGCGCTCCATCAAATAGCGATGCGTCACACGAGTGTGGCCGATTCGGAGACGACAGAAAGCAACCTGAAGCCGCCGCGGCATTGGGGGATAGGTCCATGGGAACAGTCGTGGCGCAATGGCACGCAACTTTAAGTTCCCTTCGACCATCTCCCATCTTCTTTGCCAAGCAGTCCGAAGAGCTGCCCGTATTCCTGCCATGTAGTCAGTGTGAGGAAGAGCGAAACGCTGGTCCAGTCGCAGAGTCCTCGCGGACTCTTTGGCGCCCTCATCGGCACGCTCATTCCCCGCAATTCATACATGTCCAGGAACCCAGCAGAAGATAATCTCGACATCTGCCCGGCTCGCCAAAACCGTGGCGTCACGGATTTCGCGAACCAGGGGATGCGGAGATTCCAATGCCCCGAGAGCACTCAGGGCGCTTTGTGAGTCGCTATAGATCACAATCCGGTCTCCGAACCAGGCACGTCGCGTAATCTTCCGTACCGAGTGGTGTATTGCCACCAGCTCGGCCGTGAAGACAGACGCAGCGCCTGGTAGAGCCCCGCTGACTTCAAACAGAGGGGATACGGCGTGCAAGCCGACCCCCTCTTGGGACTTGGAGCCATCCGTATACACTGGCACGGTACCAGCGTGACACGATGTGTGCTCCAAAAAGGTCGAACGCAATACTCCCGGCGCAGTACAAGCTTTGGGAGCAAAGGCGTGGCGACAAATAGCCAAATGTGGTACCCTCCAGGGTGGCGTCCTGGGCAGAACCAGGGGCGCCACCGGCCTGAGAGCTATATCTACCTCTCGAAGGAGTTTCCTGGCCCTCAACCCAAAGTGCTTAGGGTATGACTGGCGTCTCTCGGCGGCATAGGCACCATCGAGATCAGCTGCGGATGCAGTGATAGCTGTTGGCGACTGAGGGAGGCGCCGGGCTCGCGCGTACAGGCGAGTGATGCACTGCACGCGGCGCAGAGCGAGTGGCATCTCCCCAGCATTGACCAACAGGCTCTCAATGGGGGAAGTGCGGAAGGCACCGGTTGCAAGGCGAAGGCCGGTGTGGTGGATCGAATCCACCTTCCGCAATAAACGCTCGGCTGCGGATGCATAAAACTCGCATCCGTAGTCGAGCTTCGAGCAAACAAAGGATCGATGAAAAAGTAAGGCAGTAGCCCTATCAGCGCCCCAAGCGCTGAACGTCACGGAACGGAGAATGTCCATGGCGCGGGTACAAGAGACCCTAAGGCTGCGATAAAACCCGCAACCAAATAGGTAGAGAGGCAAGACCTTCGATCGACCTCTGCCACCCATTCTCAAGTAGAATCTGGACCGGGAAGAAGAGGTTGGTCTTCCATTTCCCGTAGGTCGCGTGCTAGATTCTGCTCCGGTGTCTGCCTAGTTGTCGGTTGGGTGTTTTTCGTGCCACAGGGGGTAAAATTAATTTCATCACCACATCCTTGAGGGCGCACCCCCCACCCATACTTCCTACCTCACGTTACTATTCGCCACAAAACGTAAACAAGCATTGTTTACCATCGTCTTTATTACAAAAAGAAAACAAACGATGGCTCTCCTCTGCCATAGGGTACTTTGAAAGAGGTTGGCAAAATAAGAGGTGAAATTAGGATGATGTAAAAATGTGTGGGAAGGGAAAAAGCTTCCTATCTTCGGTGTTTCAAAAAACATTGCACTCAAATGTAGCGCCATGCACTGATAAAAGTATGGATTCAAGCGCACGTGAACGCAGATATGCGACAAGTGTCACTGAACGTCTTCATTCATCTGCAGCTCAAATAATGCATTTGTGCCCTCAGGGAAAATAACAGAGTAGCTGCGATTGGAGTTTGTACAGTAGAAAGCGGACTGGAATCTGGTCATCAGCGCTGGGGGGCGGAGCGGCTGCTCCTGTCTCGCTTCATTCGACCAGTTCTATCCATGGGTTTGTTCCTTCCTCTAAGATAGCGATCCTCCCTCTCTCTTTCTCTATATATTAGAGATAGCTCCACTTTTTTGTCTACCACTCGCGAATTAAAGATATCCCTACTTTTCTCTTTGCTTATTTATCACTTGAGGCCTATCTATATTTTCTCTTTCCTCGTTCCGCGTCGAGTTAACCCTACTTTCCCCCTTAAACGCTCGTTAGACTTAGCTCAACTTTTCTCAGTTCCGGCATCATACTTTTCTCTTTCCGAACACATTAGAGCTAACTCCACTTTTCTTTTTTATTTCCTTGTCCATTAGAGATAGCTCTAAATGTCTTGTTCCTTGTCTCACGCATTAGACCGAGATCTTTTTATGCAGGATCCTTTTTCAGCACCACACCATTGTCTCTTTGAAGTACCCATAGTAAAGGCACTCGTTGCTATGGGTAAAGCACTCAGTACCACTGAAACGCCCTTGTGTCATAGGAAAGGTATTAGGTGCCAAAATAAAGGCACTCTGCGCCATATGGAAAGACATTCAATGCCAGATGAGAGGCACTATTTACCATAGGAGACACACTCTGTGTCAGAGGAAAGCCGTATGGTGCCATACGACAGCCGTTGTTGAAGGGACTTTCTTGTTCTATGAATCAGGGTCTTTCACGCTCTGCGTAACTCAACCATAGATTCATTTGCGAGCGTGCGCGCACACACTCGGCTCAGTCTATTTCACAACTCTGCTCGCGCGCGCGCGCGTGTATGTGTGTGTGTGCATATGTGTGCTATACAGACCTATCTTGATCCCCCACCCTAGTATTATGGGTTGAATAGTTTGCTGTGGTACTTGTTGCGATATACCACCGCCTGTCAGTTAGGCGAGATTGAGATACATCGGGTGTGTTTGTCACCCCATGGATGCTATGTAGAGACCAATGGTTGGGTCCTGGGTAAGAATACAAGTATCCACTCAGATTGGCAGTGGTAGGTGCGAAACGTGGGTAAAACAGAACCAAAATGATTGGGGAGGGCGGGGTCCGCCTTCAGCATCCTTTAGAGTGGAGTTCCTCTTTCAGCATCTCTTGCGATGCGGTATTCTTTTTCAACACCCCTGAATTGTCTGTCTATTTGAAGAATAATGGCACGCGAAGGATGATGATAAAAAGATCTCGGTCCTGGGTAAGAATACAAGTATCCACTGAGATTGGCAGTGGTAGGTGCGAAACGTGGGTAAAACTGAACCAAAACGATTGGGGAGGGCGGGGTCCGCCTTCAGCATCCTTTAGAGTGGAGTTCCTCTTTCAGCATCTCTTGCGATGCGGTATTCTTTTTCAACACCCCTGAATTGTCTGTCTATTTGAAGAATAATGGCACGCGAAGGATGATGATGATAATTATAATAACAATAACAACAATAATAATAAAGTACCATCCAAAACTAAAGAACAAAATAACCACATCTATATTTTCTTGAAAATACTCATTTAATTTACATGGAAATTGCACAAAAGATTTATTGAAATTTGTCTCTGCTAGTGTCCAAGTTTCACATCATAAAACAACTAATAAAAAAAGTTATAAGGAAAGTAAATTGTATTTGAAGAAAGGATGCGTCCGAAACTAGAGAACAATAACTTATAATTTTCAGCTTACACGTAAAAACTCCGTATAAAATATGCATGGCAACACTGTTCCACATAAATTCGAAGAAAAATGTCTTCTGGGGACCTGCAGACCAAATAAGGGAGTCACCAAGCCCCTACACTTCCCTAAGTGCACAGTATGGACTGCAATCTCAGCCAGAGGCATCATCGGACCAATCTTCTTCGAGGAATCTGCCGCGACAGTGACAGTCACCAAGGAGCGGTATGTTGAGGTCCTCAAAACCTTCAAGAGGGAGCTGAAGACCCTGTTCCCGTCGCTTATGGGTAAGTTCTGGTTCCAGCAAGATGGAGCAAGCTCTTACACCTTAAACCTGTCCCGAGATTGGCTGAAAGAGAACTTTGGTGGCCGTGTGATCAGTCTCAAGATTGATTTTCAGTGGGCACCTCACAGTCCAGACCTTACCCCCCCCCCATATTTCTTTCTCTGGGGCTATTTTAAAGACAGTGTATGCAGGAAGACCCAGGACTATCACGGAACTCAAGAAAGCCATCAGGGAGGAGATCAGAGCCATTAGTCGGTCGGTTTGTAAGGACGTCATGGAAAACTTTGTGCTGCGCCTCAAGAAATGCACAGAGCTAAATAGAGGTCATCCTGAACTGAACACGTGCTCTAGAATAAAGAAGAAGAGTGAAGGAATTACACTGTCTGACATTTCGAAGACGTGTAATCAGGATAAAAGTGTGTTTTCACCCATAATAAAGTCCCATGAGAATAACCAGCCCTGCGAGTTTACGAAGAAAACGAGTCGCCTTCGAAAAAACGCTCCCATGGAAGATCTCACGAAAGAATGGATGTAAATGAGGAAACGATTTCAGACAGCAGCAGCTACTCACACCAAGCGGAACCTAAACTTAAATGTGTCTTGCCAGACTGAATGACGTCTCTTGAGAAAGGTGGGACTCTTAGCACACTCCCTTGCTATGAAACTACTTATAAGTAAAAAGAATAAGGTGGCTATGTTTGCCTTCGTTACTGAGCATGTTCTGCGGTGTGCTGAAAAGTCTGAAAGTGTTTTTGAGAGACAAAAGCAAATTTATTTGTTCGGATCGGATGGAAAGAGGCATGCAAAGCGTTGTACAGGTGAAATATTGAATCTCACTTACACGCAAAGAGGTTAAATTTGGAGTTAATAACGTTATGGTATGGGACATCATTTCAAGCGCTGGAGTCTGTCCGTTCGCCCGTTTTCACGCCAAAGCAGCCTTGCGATATATAAAAAAAAATCTGCTCTGGAAACATGTGATCTCCGCTCTCTGAATATCAGTAGTATCTGAACATGTTTTCATACAGGACAATGATCCGTGTGACACAACTAAGACGGTGAATCAGTTCTTGGATGCTGAAAATATCCACGTGATAACCGAGCTGCCCAGAGCCCTGATTTAAAACCGTATAGAAAACCTACGGAATGTACTCGGTCAGAAGGTTATGGCTCATGAACCGACGAATATTGAAGATCTCTGGCAAAGATTGGAAGAAGAAGGGAAAAAAATCATGACCGGACAATGCGACACATCTTTGAAGTCCCGCGGCTGAAGATGTACCCAAGTCATTCAGAACTGGTGCCTGTATACTTCTTACTGATATTTTGTTCAATTGGTTATGAGATAATTTTGTTGTTTTTTTTTGGTTAGGGCTGCATATATATTTATCGTTCTACAGTTTTGGACGCATCTTTTCATAAAATACAATATACTTTCCTCAACTTTTATTACCCCCTCTATAAAATGAAACGTAGACATCATCAAAGGCAGATTTCATTTATATGAGTATTTTCAAGAAAATATAGAATTTGGTATTTTGTTCTCTGTTTTGGACCATATTGTAGGGGAGATGGAGGAAAGATTGAGAAAACCTCTGCCTTAGTATTCCGCAAGTATTCAGGCGTGGTAATCACTGCCCAAATTTTGGTAGATTGTAGACTCTCTAGTTTTTTTCTACCCCCAATAGCCTTCAGTTTGCTTTGTTGCCTTAGTCGTAATAATTTTGTGCGATGTTTCTCAGGTACGATTATTACTATTATTGATATTAGTACTCGTGTTATTATTATTATTATTTTTATTATTATATGGCGACCTATTAAATTTCAATAATTTATGTTCATATGCGATGATATAGCAAGTGTAATTTCAGTGGGTCTAATTACGTACATATTCATATGTGTGTGTAGATCTCCGATTTTGTATTTATTTGTCTGTATTGATTGATGTAGTAAAGTCAGTTTAATCTTCTCTTTTTGCCTGTAGATGACTTAAAGATTGCTAGTCACCCGACTGGTAGCCATTTCTCGCACTGCAGTGAAGGCATACACCCGGACCATGTTGATCTTGGCTTGACTTGGCTGAGAAATTGATTGGATGGTTTATGAGATAGAGGAGGGTGGAAGAATGGCTAAGGGTGATTAGTAAGAATCAAGAAGGGCAAAGAATGAATAAGGCAAATATCGCCCGCTCTGGGCGGAGAGCGTACCTTAAACCTCTCAATAATTTGAGTATACGAACTTTCGTCATTCTTTAGAAAGGTATTGGACACTTGGACGAAGCCCAGCTCGCCACGGCCAACTCGGCGTAGCCAAATGGCCAAATTTTATAACTTTAAAATTTTCCTTCCCATTATATTAAGTTAGGTAATGTTTAATTAGATCGTTTTAGGTAGGTTAGGTTATATTAGCTTATGTATGTTAAGTTATTAGGTTATATTAGGTTTGATTAGGTTTGTGAGGAATTGTCCTAGGTCCCTTTAAAACCGCCAAAGTTGAGGGGATTGATACTTCCTCCCTTTGTTGTCTTATCTTCCCTTCCGGGGGGTTGACTTTTAATTAATTCCTCGATGTATTAATTGTCTTTTCCAATTTAATTTATCATTTTAATGGCAAAAATCAGTTTGTAGAATGTCAAGCAGTGAATTTCAGCATGACTCGGCATTCATCATTATCGCAGCATTCATTATTATTCACTTTTTCATCGAAACATTGGTGCAACCAAGGTAAGTTTGATCTTAAGTGGTGTAAAAAGTTGAAATGAGAGACTAAATATCAGGTACTGAATGCCAGACAAAATATCCAGACTTGGATCAATTGTGAGAGACTGGAGATTTAAGGTTGTAGGGTGAAATAGACAGGACTTGATTGGACACACCCACACTCTTGCGATTCAGTTTTTCTTCAATTTTCTTCCCGGAAACTCCACCCTCATTTGGTAATTTTATTATGGAAGGAAATGTCAGGTGGCATTAAAATGCCAATTTATACACCACACCATCTCCTTAACACATCCTGCAGCACTAAATCTTTCTTAAGAGCAGGGTTTACTTCTCAACATCTTAACACGGTTGTGGGTTGTATAACAGCGTAAAAAGCCTCTTTCCTCATAACTCACAAAAGCTCAACTTTTCTTTGTAGGTGATTCGTGTCCCGATTGAGGTTTTTTTATTTGGAATTCTTAAAATTTATTCTTTCTTGAGCACAGGTGGCACTTCATTGACTGCCAATTTTTTATGTCAATATCAGTCATTCAAATTCCTGAAGCCAATATCAATAAATTAATAATAAATCAAGAGAGATTCAAAATGATTAATTTATGATAAATTTGCAATTATCCAGTATTATTTCTCAATAATAATGCTGAAGATAAACGCCTAATTACGTTAAGTTAAAAAATCGAAATGGGACGCTAAACGTTCCTTTGTTGAATAGAAAATCTAGTTGAAATGAGTCAGTCAAACAGTGATTTACCACCTATTGCGAAATCTCCCAATGGAAAACAGGTACGAAGGGAAAACAAATCGTTTCCATAGATAGGTCTATCTCTCCGCCACGCATTAAAATCGTTCTGTTCTCCCCCCCCCCCCCAAAGGTCTATGCCCTTTTATAAAAACAAAGAAGGATTCTTGGTTAGAGTGAAGAAAAAAGATTTATCAATCCCAAATGAATCCCTTCAAGATATTTTGTTCCCAAATTTGATTTGGGTGACTTGGTTCGCTGTGACCCCCCTTCACGACAACCGGAATGGCGCTAGAGAACAAAGGGAAAAATAAAAATACTGGTCTGACATTTTCAGCAACTGTTCACAGCAAGACAAAGAAGGTTAGTGAGAGTTTCCTATTAAGGTAAAACCAGGGCGTGGTGCTGTCTACCGACGTCAGACATTCTATAAATGCCTTCAGTAATGATTGCATAATAGTCCAAAGAGAAGCTGGTAGAGAAATAGAGCGAGGTGATAGTGAGAGACTGGTAGTAATCGTTTGACCGTAGTTCAAGACCTACTGGAGAAAAGGGAATGTACTAGATTGTCGATAAAACCTTTTTACTTGCTGAATATAAGGCTGGATTGCAAGATTAAAGGTTAAACGGTAGTGGCGTCTAATCTCCAGGGTCAAACTGTGAACCTTGTCTTCACACAAGGCGATGAATTATTTTCTAACTGTTGCACTTCCTCATTCTCCCATCTAAATTGTCAAAGAGTTCTTCCGCCTCTCCCCCATCTATTTCTATATTTTCCCCAAATCTGGATTTCAGAAACAGGTCATAATTATAATTATTGCTGACTATTAATTCCGTCCATTATCTTTAGACTGATTGTTGAACTCGAGGAATAGTAAAGTTCTAAATAAAATAATATTTAGTTAGGTAAAATGAATCACTCTAACATAAGTAATAAAAATTTCCTGCCAGAATAACCAGTGCATACTACTGAAAAGGCCTCCCAAATTTATATCCAACTACACAACACTCAATTTAATTCATTGATTACAGAATTCCAAAAGTCAAAACCTCGAAGTCTTTTCGTGAAGCAACGCCCTGGAATGGGACATTGGAAGATATTAAAGGAGTGCCCAATACCAACTAAGGTGTTGATTATCTCTTGGATTATCAAATAGGGCCAAAGTTCGCCTTTTAAGAAAGAAGTACAAATCCACCCCTCCCCAAAATAAAATACAAAAATCTCATTGAGGATACTTACGGGAAGAGGCGCCTGCCACCAAAATGGCAGCTAAAATGAAAATATATCGCATCTGAAAGAAAAGAAAATATGTATATGATATATTGTAAATTTTACACAGACGCAAATATACACATACGTACACCCTCAATTAATGACGCCAATCCAAGGTCACGTTTGTTCCCTCCCAAATATGTTACTTGTCCTTGAAATCTGATCAGAAATTGGACACAACGATTTATAACGGGGGGTTTAGCTTTGTTCACTATTGAGAGTTAACACAAACGTTGAACTTTAAATTAAATCCATTCTTGTTTTAAAAACCTCACAACCAAGACAGCACTTAAAATTTAAAATCCATGCCAGTCCTTAAGATATTTTAGACAGTAGTTTCATTTGGAGCTTTGATGAAAATTGATATTATTTAGATATTGTAGTTTTTTCTGCAAACAATATTTTCACCACCTGGTGAGTTTTGAATTTGATCGAATATTACTAGGAAGCATTTAGAATACTAGAAATTTCAATTTGTATAAGTTCTCATTCCTAAAAGAATACTTGATTCCTGTAATCAAATAACTTCTGGCATTAAATGGTAGCATACTGATTGTCTTTAAGTGGCATGTGGAGGAAATGAAACAACGAGTTGGACTCGTAATCATCATCATCATCATCATCATCATCACTAACTCTATAATTTAAGAAGTGGATTTTTTGAGTATTTGAACAATAATAATTTCATCTTAGTTTGGTTATGACTTATGTTTTTTATCAAAAGTTATTTCTAATAATTCTTTTGTAATATCAAAAAACAAAATGGTGAAGTTCAGAAATAAATATAAGTATCGAAATTTTGTGAATTTTTTTAAACCCAAAGAATTACAAATGGTGAAGTTCGAAAAATTTATTTTTATATATCTTCTTGTATAACTATATTTTAGGAACGTGATATTTTGAAAGGGGGGAAACTTAGTTTAGAGTTCCTTTTTAAAATTATTATAATTGGCGAAGTTCAGAAAATTTATAAAAATTTAACCGTGGCTGCTATTTTTAGATTTTAAATTTTAATCTTAGTAGCGAAGCCATTGCCCGGTTTCTTTATTAAGTGAGACTATAAAATTCAATATTTTCCGGAGACATGTTTACTTTTTTGCAGTGATCCAAAATTTGTATATAGGTGCCACTAATATATCTCAGTATGGATGAGCTCTCGTTAGACTTCGATTATTGTGTATTACTCTATTATATACTTTTTTCTTATATTCTTTTAAATTTAAAAGAGAGAATACCCCAAGCTGAATATATTCAGCTGTAATTGATTTTAACCGAATGTCTGGTCTAATAATGTTAGTAATTAAACAAAGAGTTCAAAATCGTTTTGATGACTATTTCAAATGCTTGGTAAACAAGAAAACCAAAGATAAACTGATGAATTTTAAAATTTTAATTTTAATATGGATGTCAAAATAGACGAAAAATATTACTTACATAACTCTTTCCACTTTTCGTTACTTGTTTTTCTCAAATAATTGGTCATCCCATAAGTTTTTGCCAAATTTTGGTTAATGTCTATAAGAGTTTGACAAAACTTTTAAAAATAACGAATGTTGTGTAAGATATATATGACCGTCAGAATTTGGGGCTTTCTGTGTGGTTGTGCCTAAACCACTAATTCTGTTTATCTATTGTTTTTTTAACGAACCTAGTACACAAAGTTTATCCACACAGATCTTATCGTTTTCATCCTTGCATTATTGTAGGTAATCATATTCTCAGAGTAGACATAGAAAAAGAGAGAAATATCTACATGGGCGTATTCACCCCAGTAAATATCAGTGAATAATCAAGTATGTATGTGTATGGATGTATATGATATACAAAACTAAAAGATGATATAATCAGTTATGAAAAGATACAAATTCTTCCGTCATGAATTAATTATATAAATGCAAAAATAATAATTTTGACTCCCCTCCACGGAAGTTCAAAAGTAAACGGTGAAAAAATACTACGAGAATGCACCCATGTGATAAGTTTTACTATGATAACAATGGAATATCAGAATTATATTCATTCATTGTTTTGACGTAATTTAGTTGAGTAAAAACAAATATTATGATTCTTAATATTGGTTATTCACAATGGAGTCTCATGTGTGATTAAAAGAGATCATGCACACACGCACACACAAGGGATTTAGAAATCTCGAAAATCGGCCCCAGATTCCTGGCGTAACGCCATAACTGAAGAGAGTATTTAGTGTTATTTTTTTGTTCTTTATTCATCATCGCTGTTTCCAATTTAACGTTATCCTTCACTATTTTAGATAGTTTCCCGCGTTCTTCATTAACTTAGCTTAATTTCTCTTCAGTAGACTTTATCCTGATCAATTGACTTTTATGGATTCCATTGTCTATTGTGATTTTTATGCCTTTGTATTTTATGTGTTAGTTTAGGCTAAATATCTATTGTTCAATACCTAAATAAACCCAACCTAAGCTAGGCTAAACTAATTAACATGTAAAATACCATAACCTAAAATCTCAATAATTGAGACAGTGACCTAGACTAATACCAGCCTAAACTAATTAACACACAAAATACCATGGCCTAAAAATCACAATAGTTGAGGAGACCCCCAGTGACTTAGTCCAAAACCAGCCTAAACTAATTAACCTGTAAAAGACCAAGACCTAAAAATTACAATAGAGGCGGCAGTCCAGTATAGTCAGCGGATCCCTTTCAGTCTTTGCATTTCATCCCAAATCCTCTTTGATCATTTTATCGCCACATCGAAAGGTAAAATGAGGGGCAGTGAGGCTGTGTGGATTGCATATAGTCCCATAGCCCTAGTTGACTACTTAGGACCTTATGGTTTATAAAGGCGCACCACGCTCCTGACCAGGGTTAACTTAATTCGAAGTGGTTAATTGGCCGCTAAGAATTAAGTTTCTTAATGATGCACCAAATTAACAATTTCCAATTCGATGAGGAAATTTATAATTGCTCTCGTTAGATTACACAATTAGATGGATAATGCTATTCTTATTAGGCAATCTATCAATCCTCAGTTCTTAAAAATAGACAGACTTAGGTGGCGCTTTCCCAGTAGGCCCAGCGTGTTCTCGACACAGTGACCTTTCTTTCCGGAACACCCGCAGGGTGATGTCCAATAGGTCAAGTATCAAGGTAGTTAGGAGGTAAATTGATATCTTTTACAGGAGTTCAAGGACCCTAATAAAGTTCCCCTGTGTACAACTGGTCAAATGCTCTGAGATGGAAGGTTTAGTTGTATGTTATAGTAGTAAAATATGATGTAATCTTTAATTAGTTAAGTCTAGTAATATTGAATTGGGTCATTATTTCACGTTTTGAATTTTCATATATTCGATGGTTTTAGTGTGCTCTTAAATGTTTATTTGTTTATATTTTATATGGTAAAAAGTTCTTGTATTGCTAAGATGAACACTAACGATGTTTTATTTATTAAATGAATTTAGGAATAAAGTTCGTAAAGCGCAATTACTAATAATACCTAAAATAGACGAATGTTAACAAGTACAGTATTCTATGGACATTTACTCGGCTACTTGAATAAGCAACTGCTTAAATATGCAATTATTCAAGCGTTTAAATTAAATTAAGTTGACGAAAAAGAGGAAAGAACGAATAAAGAATAAATGTCATAGATTAAATTGTTCCAATTTAATTTATTATTTTAAAGTTCAGTGGATTTGTTTTTGTCGCTTTTGATGAGTCAGCTCAGGAAACGGGACGAGAAATCGAGCCAACTTTACTTCGTGTTCGAAGGAGAACGAGAAAATACCCCAAAGCGGGACCGGATTTGGGGATAAACTAAACAAGCTACAACTTATGACCTCACAATCTGCAGAGGAAGCTCCAAATTACAGATTTCTTTGTCTTTTATAATTTTAGGTGGATATTTGCGTAGTTGTAAAATAGCTTAATATACAATTAACTTAAGTTATATTTTAATCCAAATAATAGATTAATCCAGCAAAATTAAAAATTAACAATTAATAAATGTGTTCATTTAAAATTAATTTGTATTTTTCACTTAAAGGACCCTCAAACTATTAAATATTTTATGTCCTCTCAAGGTTCATGTTTTGGGACGCACCCTTGTGAAACTTTCTTGCCTAACTTCTTAACAAGGACCCCCTCCCTCCGAAGGCTTATAGAGCTTAGGTCCTCACCAAGTCTAAATCCAACCCTGAACCCAAGACACCCCCGCATATGAACGCGTTAGGATATTATGGAAAACATGGAATTGCCCCGCATTCCAAAGCCCCAGGGAAAGGTGCGATAGAATACTAGTTGGACATCGTAAAATAACTCCTTTACTAGTTCCGTATATTCCAGGTGAACAGAGTTGTAATCAAAATGGTGAAGTTAGTACCAGCGAAAACCAGTTTTCTCACTGATGTACGATATTACCACTAAATCATGTACAGGGTAAACCAGCAATATCGATCTGATGTACGTTGGATCAGCGACCATTGGTATGCCTACAGAGGCTCAAGTTCAGTAATAAATCATGTACAAGGTGATCTAAGTGTAACGATCCGATCTTCAAGACTTCAACATCAACCAGTTTCCCATATTAAGCCCAAGGTCACCCATCATTTTTCCCATGCTGAAACTCTTTCAAAGTGATGGGGCACTATATACTATAACATCTCGTTCATTCAGGGTTCACCCCTAAGCAGAAGGCCCCAATCGCGCCCTCCCACAACCACAACACCCCCATGCTCATCTCTCATGCACAAAATCAGCCACTTCTTCCTTATATTAATCTCTCGCCAAAGGGACCCAAGTCTGACACTTTTGCCTCACCCAAAACAAGGAGTAACAAGGAAAGGAAGTACCCTAGGAGACCTTACGATCCATTCAAAGAGGGTACCTTTGGACTAGCAATCGAGCAGACACATGGCTGCGCAATTGTGGTTCTTTGTACTGTAATACTAAAAATATTTCATCCTTTTCCAACAATTTTAATGTTTACTCTCATAATTTCTTAATATTTTACCGTTTTTCTTTCTTTAGCACGTTTAAGATAATTCAAATACATACCGTGTACATACTCAAGTATATATCTTTAATAACTTAAATGCGAATGGAAAAAAGTATATCCAACACCTTGATGGTTCTAATCCTTTCGAACAAAGGTCATAGAACTCTCCGCCCCAATGAGAGCAAGGCCCTTTCTATAATGCCGCCCTGAACAAATATTTACGACCCAATTAAACTCGGTCTAGTCCACATTGGACAAGGAAATTGGTCTAGGTAATTTGTTCTCTAAATTGCTTGGAACCATGCCACTCGGATAGTCTACTTAACAAGTGGTAGAAAGAGTAAAAGAGCTTTCAACTCCCTGAAGATGTCTTTGTTAATAAAAACGAAAACACTCGGAATCCTCTTTTATATATATCCCAGTTAAGTTTTCTCAAGACATCCAGAGTTCAGTACAAATTTGAGATGCTCTCGTTAATTTTCACTTTTTCAATATATACAGAATTTCTCGGAAAAAAAATGGAATATGGGATCTGTGAGGAGATATTAGGTCCAAGTCGGGGCTGTGGGATTTAATTGGTCTCAAATCGAAAGGAAATTCGCGTCCCAATTTTAATCCAATCTCAGATTTCCAACTTTTAAGGAATCTTTTGTTCGTATGTGATAGTTATAGTTTTCAGATACATCCCTTGTTCCACTCACGTAAGGAATTTTCCTCTTCTTTCCTTTCATTCTTCTTCTGAACTTGCATTGGAGTAGACTTGAGGACCTTTGATTATCTGTAGTTCTAAAATTCTTCCTTTTCTTCTCTTTCACATAGGCATTCTCTGAAATTCTTCCTTTTTCACATAGGCATTCTCTGAAATTCTTCCTTTTCTCCTTTTTTACATAGGCATTCTCTGAAATTCTTCCTTTTCTTCTTTTTCACATAAACATTCTCTCCCGAGTCTCTCTCATTGCGAATTTGTTGACAAATCCATTTCAAGTTGGCGTAAGTGAATGCTCGCGAACAATGAACATATTGCGCGCCGTGTTGCAGGCCATCGAATTTCATCTCTTTCCCCCTTAAAATGGGGGTGGGGGGTCATTAAAAGGAAGACGCTTTCCTTTTATGTTATTTTTCATCTACTTTGGTCTTTAGTTTTATTCCGAGTTGCGCCAACGCGTAGAAGAAAAAAATAAGAGAAGAATTAAAATTAAAAAGAGAAAATACGAAAGAAGAAAAAAAGGAATAAGGAAGCTATGTTAAATCAGCAAAATCAGAAAATGATTTTTTTTTTATTCATTATTTTTATGTATTTTTTCTTCCTTTAGATATCTTACTTATCCCTGTCAATTGGTTTACTCTTTTATATTCTTAGTGTATTCGCTCTTTTATGAGAGAACTGCTAGAGAGAAGAGCAGAAAAGATCATAGGGAAAGGGTAGCAAAACTTTACGACTACCTTTGTCAAAATGGAGTAAATTTGAAACTACTCGTGTGTGACACTTGTGATGTTGTAGGTGATATTATTTATTTTTAAGGTTTGGGTGAAAAATGATAATACAATTAAAGATATTACTAGAGCTTTACTTTAGTAGTTATAATTAATTAGCATGTTTGGCTTTTATCACATTTCCATTGATGTGGATCGACCGTAATAAAAAAAAATACAGAAGTGCAATTTTGGCACCGGTGCCATAGATTCGCCACCCTTGTCCTAGGATTCAATCTTCGCCAGTCAGAGAAGAAAAAAAAGACAAAAAGGAGAAGAAGAGGAAAAGAATACAAAAAAGGAGAATACAAAGAAGTAGAGAATAAAATAAGAATAATGGGAATAAGAAAAGGAAACAAAAGGAAAAAGAGGAAGGTGAAGAAACAAATAGGAAGAAAGTAGAAAACTTACAGCTGAGAATGAATGCAATTGATTGTTTGAACGTGTTAACGAATGCAAATATCTTTATATCGTATGATAATCTCATATTCAGTTAATTATTCTTTTTTATTCTTTTTGTTTCTCATACTTAACGGTGAGTGGTAAAACTATATCCCTAATTTTTCATTTGCAGCCCATCGTTTCTGTTTTCTCATATCTGTCCACTCTTTTTTACACTACTAAGCGTGTTTGCAGCCTTGTCCATTTTTCTATTATATCAACAAAACAAAAATAAAATGAAATTTTTATATCTCTTGTATTTAAATTAGGTCCAGGAAGGAGTTAAGAAAAAAAATCGATGGTCTTAACCAGCACTTGATAAGAAAATGACATAAACGGGAAAAAGAATAAAATGAAAATAAATTTCTGATGGGAAGAAAGATGAGAGAAGAAAAGTAGAGGAAAAAGATGAATCAAAGAAGATCAGAGAAGAAATAATTAAGAATAAAAATTAAAAAAATCAGGAAATATGAAAGAAGAAAGAAATGAATGATGTGAATATATTAAACCAGCAAAGTCTAAAAATGAATTTTAAAATTTTTAATCTGGACGGTAAAAAAATTCTAAATACTCTATTTATAATATTCTTTAATAAACCATTATGAGTCATTTTGACGCCAAAAAATATCTTATTTTTTTATTAAACTATTAAATTAATCTCTCGAGATTGAAAATGATACCGCTCCAAGCCTTGGATAACTTCATATTGTGCATTGAATTTTCTACTGTCAAAATTCAATATAAAAATGACCAATTCCTTCTCTTGGGTTACAAATTAATCATCATCTGATATCTCCACTCTTGCTTAATCTAGAGTTAATCCAATTACATTGGATTACATTGGATTCTCAATAATAATTTAAAAAATCATAAGTTTGGATTAATTATCAAAAAAGCTAAATTCGGGATTCTTATAAAATTAATTACATGAGAATAAAGTATTTTTTAGGAATTTTTAGTTTAATATCTTTTGTGCTTTCATTGTCTTTGTTCGCAATTTTATGCTAATTTATTACACCTCCCACCTCCCCCCCAAAAAAAATAGTATCGAAGGTGATGTGATCACCGGTTTTTTTTTTTCTTGTACTTGATATCTAAAATGCCTATTGATTTATTTTGTGGAAAGGGAGGGGGGCCTTAGACCAAGAAAGGATTGATTATATTTAGGTTGTGATCCAGATCTAAATGTGGATGTTGGATAACTTATTAGCAATTTTAAACAAAGGAACGAGAGATGGATTTTTCTGATATTAACGAAGGTATGATCTATCTAAATGCATTTTAGTTTAAGATTGTTCCCAGCCGTCTTAAGATACACCATCTCGTGCCATAGAGAAAATGAATGAAAGTTAATAATTAATGAAAGGGAATAGTAAGGTTGTATAATCCATTAAAGAAATAGTCACCTAGGGTGGGAAGAATGAAGGGAAAATAGACAAGAAAAAAATAACAAAATTCAAATACAACTAGGTTCTAGTTTCGAACCTTCATGTGAAGATTTGAAAAAGGAAATAGCTGAGAGAAAAATATTAAAAAGGCAATGAGAAGAAGAGGAACGACAACCATGAAAGAACAATGAAAAAAGAATAAAAGAAGAGGAAAATTAAAGAAATAATGAAAGGGGAAGAATGAACTACAAAATTAAGAAAAGCAAAAACCACTCAATTAGAGTCCAAGAAAGAATAGAGTAGATATAAAATTGTAATAATAGCAAAGAACATCAATAGACTACCCAGATTAGTCACCTTGCAATTTAAAGGGACCCAAATTACATGCTTTTAACTATGAGATCACTACAAAGCTCCTGGTAACTACTCATCTACATATGTACCAACAGATTAAACATTTTCCTTTGTTATGGTCTTTTTCTAGTTGACCTAAGACTATGGATAAACCTCTACACCTGAACTTATGGGAAAATATGAAAAAGAATAATAAGGAAAAAAGAAGAAAAAAGGGAAGAATTAACGACTAGTGAATACCCTTAGATCCACTAGGAAGCTAGTGGAAAGAGAATTAGAGAATGAAAATGGAAGAAATAAATGCCGTTTAAATGAGAACGAATATATTTTTTAGCAGGAAGAAATGAGGAAAAAAGAAAACAAAGGAGATTTTTAGCAGAGATCATAGCAGCAAAGAATGTTATTATGGTACTAATCCAATATACCTCCGTTTAGTCTAAAAACGTTTGCAATAAACTACACCAACATGCAGCATCTCTCTCCTACCTAGAATGAAGCTAAATTTGCGATAATTATTTCTACTAAAATAATAGCATAATTTGGCAAGAGTTTCACCACCGATCGGCACTTTTAGTAAGAGTTTTACGACCAATCTGTACTTTTACTAAGGATTTCAATACCAACCTGCACTTTTAGTAAAGGATTCACGACCGATCTGAACTTTTAATAAGGGTTTCCCCACCGATATGCACTTTTTAGTAAGGGTTTAACCACTGGTTTGCACTTTTTAGTAAGGGTTTCACCACCTACCCGCCTTTTAGTAAGGATTTCACCACCGATCTGCACATTTTAATAATAGTTTCACCACCTATTTTCACTTTTTAGTAAGGGTTTCACCACTAGTCTGCACTTTTTAGTAAGGGTTTCAGCACCGATCTGCACTTTTAGTAAGGCTTTCACTACCGACCAGAACTTTTAGTAATGGTCTTACCACCGATCTATCTGCACTTTTTAGTAAGGGTCTCAGCACCGATCTGCACTTTTAGTAAGGCTTTCACTACCGACCAGAACTTCTAGTAATGGTCTTACTACCGATCTATCTGCACTTTTTAGTAAGGGTTTCACCACCGATCTGCTACCGATTTTAACTCATATTGCGGACCTTTTATTTCTCGTGAGCTCCGAACCACGGGCATCTGAAGCATATAAGAGCCGTCCTAAAGGCGACTCAAATCTTGACCCCATTCGACGACTTACCACACTCCATGTGGCTTAAATTCATCTTCGATTTTATCAATTCATTACATCACAATTTTCTCACAATAATTGCGTGTGCTCTAAATGATCGTGAATATGTTTGTGTTTTCCTGTTTTAATCGTCACTTGCAATGTTTTTGTGAATATTATTTCGTGTGGGAAAAATATTACCGTAATTCTCACAGTCAGCCATTACTTTTCACGAGTCCCCCTCTCCCCCACTGTGATATTCTGCGGTATGTGGATCATTTTCTTTGTTTCGTAAGGATTTTGTTCTATTCGTGTCCGAAAATGTTTCTAGATTAGGCAGGCGGCAGAGAAACAATACCCCACATTTGATATTTTTTGTTATTGTTTTTATTATTATCAATTATTATTGTGATTATTATACATGAGAAAATCATGAAATTAAAATAAAATAATGATGATGAAGACGAGAGTCATGAATATGAAGGAATAAGAAAAACTAAAAACAAAATAATTAAAAAGAAATGAGAATAATGTAAATAAAACAAGAAAATAAGAATTACTGAATTAGTGAATATGATGGAATATATTGACAAGGAAAGTGAAGGCAACTTAACAAAAATGAGAATATTGAAAATGAAAGTGAAAATAGGATAATAATGAATATGAAGAGATAATAAAAGAGAAAATGAGAGGATAATTAAAAATAAGTCAGAAAATTAAAAAAATAGTTAGAAAATACAAATAAAAATAAGGGAATGGGAGAAACACTAAATAAGAGGAAATTGGGTTCAGCGAAAAGTCTCCGCAATCCAAAGTTTAATTTAATCGGACGAAAATAGGAATGAAAATTGAACCCAATTTAATCACAATAACTAAATTGGTTGGTTAGTTTGATACCAATTTAGTTAATTCTGCTTTCGATTCAAATCTAAGAAGTGAAAACCAACGAGGGCATCTCCCAAAGAAAGTCTGTAAGGAGAGATCTGAAAAGAAAGCGTTGAAGTTGGAGGATGTGAAATGTGTGGAAGATATAGAGCCACAGATCCTCCGTCTGCTGGCATTGGGGCCAGAAGGGCATAATTATTTGGTTAATACTTTCGTTGGAAATAATAAGCAAGAATAAATTTCTGAATAATAAAAGAAAAGCTAAAAGAAAACGAAGTAAAAAGGTGTGGACGGTCATAGCCTGAATGGCTAAAAGAGGAGCCTTTCTAGATGTATTAAGGATCACGAGGGTGCGCACCTCTCCCACTCTTGATTCCCTTTCAGACCAAGGCGCGTTTTGGTTCCGTAAGAAAGATAACTTTCACTCCCCTCCTATTACCACTACTCTATTTCACCCGTTCATTACCACTGACCTCCCGCACACACACACATTGTCACTAAAATATATTTCCATCAATGCCATTTTGATTTCTCCCTCTTTACATTGTCACTGATTTGTCGCTTCCCTCATCACTACCTCATTACTGGCGGTGAAGCGCCAGGTCTAGGCGTCGCTTTTTTTTCAAGAGAGTAAAGTTCAATTGTACCCATTTCGAGCCAATAAATGATCCATAGGACCGTAGAACATAGGGTTATTGACCCTCGAGATTTCGCATGTGCCATCGAATTTAGCGCTAGGTGTCGCCATCTAGTGGCAGAAGCCTCATTTTGCCATTCAAATGCACTTGTAAGGGATTTGAACCATGGAAAACCATCGATGCAATAACCATTTATCATCTTAGCACAAAACGTCGCAATTTATTGGAGGGACTTTCCCTCTTGTTTTCCCCTTTTCCGTAGTCACTTTGATTTCCCATTCACATATTGCTACTCTGATTTATCGCTCTCCTCATTATCACTTTGATTTCCCATTTCACATATTGCTACTCTTATTTATCGCTCTCCTCATTATCATTTTGATTTCCCATTCACATATTGCTACTCTAACTTATCGCTCTCTTCATTATCACTTTGATTTCCCAATTCCCTCATTACCTTTTTGATATGTTCATCCCACTCATTACCCCTTTAAATTTCTAGTCCCTTAATTACCTCTACTATTATGAGTTCCTTTTTTGTGCTTCCTTTATATCTCGTCTTAATGCCATTCGTTCTCACTGGATCACAATCTTCCACACTTCGATCTTTCCAGCTGGTTTAAAGCGCTGCAGTCCATGGATGGGGTCCTTTGATTTTGTGCTCCAAAATGTCACTCTGATTCACAGTTTTCCAATTACCACATGGATTTCTTCATCCCATATTACCACTATAATTTCCCCTTCCCTCATTACCACTTTATGTTTCCAATCCTTTCGTGGCTAATTATGTAGTACCATGCGGGTAGTTTAGGTCGATTTTCCAGTAACTTCTGCCACTCGGATTGAAAAGGGGCGACTAAGATATATGATTAAATACAAAAACATGATTAAAGAGGAATAATTACAAAATAAAGATTAAAGAGGTGCGATTAAAGAGCTATAGTTACGGAGGTATGATTAAATAAATATAATTAAATGAGTAACTAAATAAATATAATTAAATGAGTATATCATTAAAGAGGTATGCTAACAGACGTTTGATTAAAGAGGTATAATTAATAAACTATGGATAAAGAGGTATGGTTAGAGAGGATTACTTAAAAATGTATAAATAGGTATGATTTATTTTAAGGACCAGGAGATTTGCGCGCTCTCCTAGTCCACGGGGCTCCAAGGATTTGATCAATGACTTATTTCCACAATTAAGAAACTTGAATTTGATGACCCATTGATCTCTCGCCTATCCTGATGCTGAAGGGGGCAAGAATCGTAAATTTGGGAGTGGGAGTTGAGTGGGTGGAGGTGGGGGGCGATATTAATAGATTTGGTGGTTTGTGACATTTTGAAAATGACAAACGTATCCTTTTTTTTTATATTGGGTTAGGGGCGCTTTATAAAGGTATAATGTTATTGGAATGGTTTAGGTTTAATTGTGACCTTGATTTGTTGGGTAAGGGAGGGGGAGATTAACTCTTCCCTAACCATTTTTAACACCTTAAACAATGCAAGTAGCAATTCACTTCACCCATTTTATCTTTTAACTATTCTTCTAATTCAACTTTATCTTTAAATTCATTTGATACTTTTTTGGCTTCCGCAAATTAAATCCCCATTTTTAAATCTTTGGAGAGGCATTTTTGGGTAAGAGAATTTAAGTAAGCGATTTCCTTCCATGAAGCGGGAAATGAGTGAGAACTCAAGTATTTGGATCCTTATGAAAATTACAAGACAAAGATCCTGGAAGACATGGGAACAAGGTATTCCCCAATTTATGTTTAAAAAAAAAGGAAAGAGAAGTTTGTATTTCATTGTTTCCTTGTCTGAAATGTCAATACAAAGGCACTCAGAGGCAAAGGGATCCCGGCCAAGATCCTTCTCCGGAAGCACCAACGCGCGTGTTTCTCGCCTCAGATCCAATTTTAGCGCCCGGAAGTCGCTTGCTGTACTTTGGGGAGAAGCGAGTCGTCTAATGATAATGCAATCGAGTTCAAGGATGATCCGGAAATACATCCTAGCCGAAAGTGGCACACGGAATAGATTAAGCTACATTTCTTACGTTCTCGTCAAATCCCATTAGCAATATTAGAAAATAACTTATTTTCAGAATGGAAAGCTCATATTGTCAAAAGCCTTGAACAAAAACAAGTAGTTATGAATTGACTTAGGACGTAAAAATCCAAACTTATCAATAGCTGAAAGTGATAGTAAAGGAATAGTTTTAAGAATGTCTATCTTAGCTTGATCTTTCAAGACTGTTATTTTCATTCATATCACATGAAATACTTCTTATGCAAATCATGTTCTCTCTTTTTCCCAGACTAAAAAGATCATTAAATTCAAATGTAGACTGAAAGAAACAATAGCTTTTTGTACGAGTTGACCTATCATTTGGTGTTCGTAAATCTTTAAGAAATTAAATCCATTCCAATAAGTAATCGGTCATTCAATGGTAACATTGGATGCCATCTCACTTTGTATTATTACGATGACAAGTTCTCAACCAAAATAACATTGCATTCCTGTGGAATTCTTAAAAACTACATATACTTCTTATGTTTACAGCTGCTTAGATCAATATTATAATGGGGATTACATATGTAGCTATATAGTAGCTACAAATTATGATGTCTTATAGAGATATCAAAACAAAGCTAGCGACACAGTTTTATATACATATTATTTCGTAGTATGTATGTATATATCTGCGCTATGGTAATTTTCTTTTGTTTCCTTTAAAGCCAAACGAAAGAAAAATCTAACAACAGCAGCGCAGAACCATTGCCATAACTATATAAGTAGGTTATCAAAAACTAGATCTAAATCCCCCTCTAAATGTTGTGTGTAATGAATGGAATAAACGAAAAAATGCGTGAATGTTAAAACACGACTAAACTTTATCGTAAAAATAAAATAATTGACAAGGATTGATTAAACACACACACGCACACACTTCGTGTATAGTTGCTATGCACGAGTTTGGTGACATTAAAGCACGCGATAAGGTTATAGGAAGGGAGGTAAACTCATGCGCTTATGTTAGGGAGGGAAGAGTGATCCTTATATGTATGTTAAGCTAAAAGAGTAGGTTGAGGCTAACTTTAATGTTTTTGAAGTAATCATTACACACCCATATATATTACACCTGCGCCTAAACATAAAAGGAGGTGGGAAGTTAAGACTCATATGTTAGATAGGAAGGTGAATGTTTATATGAACAGCTTTACCGTACTTTGTACCTAATCCTATACTTATAGGCACTCAAACATAACTACACATAGCCATATATACATATCACACATGCATAAAATGAATTTGATACAGAAAATTAAGAAAATATTATATAATAAAAGAAAACAACAAACGTATACATACATATGAACACGAACTGCACACGTAACATACAATCACACGCTTGTAATTTCTAATATAAATGGAAAACTGTTCTATACTGGTAAATACATGGCAGTACGCCTTGAATACATATACGTACATGATCATTCACACACGAATATTTTTAATCGGGGATCACCGACCTACAGGAGACTTTAGAGATCTTGGCTTCTTAGTTACCACCACATTGGTGTCTCGTGGTCCTTTGCCACTCAAATGGGATCCCTAATTGGTTAAAATTTCCGTGTATGGGGATTCCCAAAGCCCCAAACGACTTCAACTCATCACATGGTGGCCTCCCTTCTACAATAACGCAGCTGCGTGCCCTCCAGACCTCAATGACGTGGGAGTATCTGCGTGTCCATATCTTCCACACATTTTCACTTCATCTAAATTCACCATTTTCGTTTCAGATCTCTCCCTACAAAGTGTAGGAGTGAGATGCCCTCGTTGGTTCTCGCTTTAATGTTAAAAAAATGATGCTTCATCTATCAGCCCTCACCTCTCTCACTCACTCCAAGATTGAAATGAAGGTGTGGGGGGATTTGAGCTCTTCAGACGTGTGGGTAGTGTTAAAGTGCACAAGTGCGTGGGAGAAGAGATTTATATACATCTTATTGTTTGGAAAGATCTTTGACCTTTTAAAGGGGTTTAATACCATCTTTCACCTGTAGTCGGGTCTAAGCAGGTGTCGGAAAGAATAAAAAAAGAAAAAAAAGAAAAAAAAGAATGAAAATAGTTATAAAAAGGTTCATACAGCAAACGTTATTGCCTCTAAAGGTTGGGGTAGGGAGGGTACGTTTGAAGCCTTCGAAAACAAGGTTGTAAGGAGAACGTGTGCTCAAAAGTTCAAATATTTGACCCCTTGCGTAAGAGTATGTGTGGCCTGAGAGGGGGGGGGGGAGAAGCTAGAAGTCAGAGAAGCGAAAGAGTCGTAGGAGTAAATGAATGTTCATATGTAAATTGAAAACAACGTGTGGGAGAGAGGTAAGGGTGAATGAGTGAATATAAAAGGGTGAGTGGCCGCATGTGAGAGAAAGGGAACGGCTAAGTTGCCAGTCTAGGTAGTCGCTTGCATCATCCCTGCATTAGACTGTCCCGTGACCTTGCGGCAAAAAGTTGAAGAGAACGGAGGGGAGTGAGAGGAGAAGAGAGAAGAAATAAATAAAGCAAGAAAGAGAAAGGGAAATATCAAACAGAAAGACAGAGTGCGTGTGTGTATGTGAGGAGAGAGAGGGCGTGAATGGGATGCTACTGTTGTTTGTTCCGTGGCAGCGATCTCCTCTGTCCGACCTGTCCACGGGGGTGGCTGTTCCGTTGTTTGGTTTTCACGCACTCATAAAACAAAACAATAAACTCCACGTTGTTTTGGGTTTTATCTTAACACTTCCACCCACCTCACACAACAAAAACCATTGGTTCGTAAAGGGCCGATTTCGAAAACTTGTTGGGTTTTTTTCAAGTATTGTCACGTTATTGAGGACATTGTCTGGCCCTCTCCCCACCCCTCCGATTTGAAAATGCGCTTTAATACTGATCTGAACTCTGTGTATGATTTACCACCGATCAAGTCTCTTGATATAGATTTTAGCACTCAACTTCACTCTTAACAGGCTTTTTACTACTGATATGCCCTCGTTTTGAGGCCTTTTATTGCTTATTATGTGCCTAAGTTTAGCTAATTATGAGGCCTTCAAGCCAAGCCTATTTACAGCGCATGGAAGCTGTCGTGAAATCAGCTCGAACGAGACTCCATCCAAAGACTTACGACACCCAGTAATCGGAAGCGCTGCTGTTTCCTCTCGGTTAGGCTGTAGCCCAAGTCACGAGTATCGGGCCCGATTGCTAGGGAAACAGTCAAAGCCAATTATGGCGTTCGCAAGGTCAGCCACCAATGACTTTGTACATTGTACTTCAGCCCACATAGGTACATTCAGAACGCTTTTATTTCTTCTTCCCACCTTCTCTTCGTACATACAACACATCACTCTTCCGTTCGGGAACCCGTCGAAAGTTGTCATTTCCGCACTCCCCTGGCACGAAAAAGGCTGCTCTCCATTGGGCCAGGAAAATTGCATGCTCGTTGGTTGATACAAGAACACAGTACTAATGTTCTTTTTCCGCCTCACCCACCAAGCCAATGTCATTCTTATCTTTATGTGAATTTTATCATCTGATCGAGGACCTCATCCACAAATGAAAAGGGCCAAGTGAAGAAAGTAACTAACGCTATTATCATTATTATTATTATTTCATTAACAAACCAATTAGAAAGGAGAGGCCTGATAATGAGTAATTGTGTCCGTCGGGCCTCTTGGATATCCTACTTGAATATTGCCTTTCCCGGGGAATTCTGTGCCTGAATAAAAAGAGGTTTGCATGCACGCGCAAACACCTCGAGGCAATAAGGATACATAAATTAACGTACATATGTTAGGATACAAAGATATACAAGTGCACACAAGAAGATAAACTCAATGCATGAGACTAATGATAAAGATTACCCCAAGGAAAAAGAACGGCTATGATTCCAAGCACTCTCTTTATATTAAAAACATTGATAAAAGTGAAAAGGCTTGTAAGTGAAAAAAATTTTTTCCTGTAGCTCGCAATGATCGAAGGGTATTTATGTGAGGTTGAGGAGATAAATGACATCAAAGGTGTTAGAATGTACAAGGAAAAGAGATAACGAGTGCCAGGGATTATTATAAAAGGACTTTTTATTATAAAAAATCTTGCTACGGTGGTAACGAACGGAGGCTTTATAGAACCTATTCCTGAATGGTGAGATAAAGCAAGTGCGAGTATGTTCGCACGTCTTAAGAACAGTGGGTCTTAATCGTACCAACGAACCACCACGTCATACGGCCAATAAGGACTCTACCTATAAACCTTCTCAACTGCAAACTCACCGAACCATTTCACAACATTTTCACTTCACATTCTCAGTCTATAGAGGTAGAATGCCTCTGATGTTATTAAAGTGAAAATGTCCGTACTTCTCTACTTTCTGCTGACACTACTGATGTTTGGTCGCGATTGTTTATTTGTCAAGTTGAAGCTTGCTTGTTTCACAGCTACCCATCATATATGACAGACGTTCCACAATGAGCCACCCGTGGATGCGCTAGGTAGCAGGCCCTTAAAATACTGCTGAATTATTTTTATATATATATATATATATATATATATATATATATATATATATATATATATATATATATATATATATAAATATATATATATATATATATATATATATATATATATATATATATATATATATATATATATATATATATATATATATATATATATATATATATATATATATATATTAGGGTGGTCCAAAAAAACGAAGGTAGACTTTCAAAGTACACTAATCTTCTCTCCACACCACTGCTTCTTTTCGTGTTGTATTCCTCTCCCTGTGTGCGAAATATGATCACAATACAATGATATATAGAGGTCGCTCCACGTTTAATCTTTTCTTTTTTCTTATTTTCAGGTTATGGCAATCAGTACTCATTCGAGCCCCGAGTGTTGACCTCTCGGGAAGCCTGTTGATTCTCGACGCTGACGCAGTATGAGGATCAGAAGCAATTCATCTTCTGTCTCATTCACGAACACCGAATGGCTATCCCGACACCCTCAAAGATAAACCTGACGAAGAAAAAGTGAAAAGTGGGGCGACCCCTAAATGAAGGAGAGAGGAAACTTTACGTCTAATTCCTTTTCGTAAAGTGCAATAAAATTAGCCCAGTGGAGAGAAAGAAATATCATTTTTAGCTTTTTGGACCACCCTAATATATTTTCACAGTTTCTGCCTACCCTAAATCCCTGAATTTACTAACGGCACATACCTAATATATATATATATATATATATATATATATATATATATATATATACAGTGTCCCACAAAAGTTTACAACACGCCATGAAAAACAGACGTTTATGCATTTGTAAGCACGATAGATAAAGGAAACTTTTATTACTGACAGGATATGTATTTAAACAATAAATTAAATCATCAGGACCATACGAAAACATCAATAAGTTTTTGGTTGAAGAAATATAATTAATTAGTAAGGCAAAAGTTTACAACACACATCTATTTTTATCACCTACTCATAAATGTTCGAGAAGGAGAAACTTCTTACAATGTCTAGAACGTTCTACATTAATCTACGCACATAACTTAGGGACTGGTATAAGCTATCGCGTCATTCTTTATCAGACAGCGTCCTGTAAACATTCGCACGATGAGGAAACAGAAACGAATTGATCAAGATCTTGAAAAACGTATTGTAGACCTTCATAAAAGGGTTATATAAAAATATCTCGTCAGTTCGTAGTTGCATTGAGTTCAGTTGGAACGATAATACATCACTGGAAGTCTCAAAATTCTACTCTTCCTCTGATCAGTTCTGGCCGTCCTCGCAAGATAACGGAACGTGCAGGGAGATTATTAGTAAGAAAGGTCAGTAAAACACCCAAAGTTACTCTTAAAGAACTTCAGCCTGACTTAGAAGTGAGTGGAGTTACAGTGAGTAAAGACACAATTAGTCGATCGCTTCGTAGCATGGGCATCTACTCACGGTCTCCAAGGAAGACCCCACAACTTACAAGAAAACAGTTTCGTGATCGTTTGAATTTTGCAAAAGAGTTTGTTGGTAAACCTGCAGAATTTTGGGACAACGTACTTTGGTCGGATGAGACAAAGATAGAATGTTCACCCGTAATGGATCTCCGAGGGTATGGCGAAAGAAAGGTACCAAATACGCACTAAAGAACACTACCACAACAGTAAAATATAGAGGTGTCTCAATCATGAGCTGGGGTTGTTTTAGTGCCGCAGGTGTTGGAAATATCGAAACCATAGAAGGAAGGATAAATGGAGAACATTATAGAAGAATCTTGAAGCAAAATTTACGTCCAAGTGGGCATTCTCTTAAATTGAAACAGTATTGGATCTTTCAACAAGACAATGATCCAAATCATACAGCAAAACTGATACAAAATTGGTTTAGATAAAATGGTGTAAATGTTCTAAAATGGCCTAGTCAATCCCCAGATCTGAACCATATCGAAAATATATGGAAGGAACTGAAGCTCAGAATCCCTAAAAGAGAACCAAAAAACATGTCTGAACTGAAGAAAAGATGCATTGAGGAATGGAGTAATATTAACACAAGCACGTGTAAGAAGTACTTAGGAGAGTACTCTAAGCCGCTACAAGCTGTTATGTGTTGTAAACTTTTGCGTTACTAATTAATTGTATTTTTTCAACAAAAAACTATATTGATATTTTTCTATGATGCTGATGATTGAATTTATTGTTTGAATACATATCCTGTCAGTAATAAAAGTTTCATTTACCTATCGTGCTTACAAATACATAAACGTCTGTTTTTCATGGTGTTTTGTAAACTTTTGCGGGTCACTAAATTATATATATATATATATATATATATATATATATATATATATATATATATATATATATATATATATATATATATATATGAGAAACTCACAAAGGAGTGCGCGAGTAGAGCAATAAATGCAAAAGATTCCACAGGAAAATGAAAGGCGGATTCCAAGTACTTTCGAACTTGTTCAGTTCATTATCAAGGAATGACTTGATAATGAACTGAACAAATTCGAAAGTACTTGGAATCCGCCTTTCATTTTCCTGATGGATTTTTTGCATATATATATATATATATATATATATATATATATATATATATATATATGATAGTAAAACCACTGTATAGGAGCCAAAAGATTAATTTACAAGACTAGTTTCAGTATGTAGTTTATCATACTCTTACAAAAGTCTATAAATAGCGTACAGATCAGAAAAAAATCACAAAGAATCACAAAACGGGGGAAAAGGTCATTAATCAGGGGGTGTGAGTCAAGATCGTTGACTAAGCTGTTTACGATGAGGTTACGGGAATGGAGGCTGCATTTCATTTGCCCATCTGGCAAATTAAAATTTGGAATTTCTCCTATTAATATTGATTCTACTTTTTTTCTTTTAAGAAAATCTTTACAATTATATATGATTTGTGCCTTTAAATAGTCAATTTGGTGGTTAAAATTGCTAATATGATTAAAAATACTGGATCTGGTACTGCCTCGTCTGACATCACCTTTATGTTCATAAATTCGTTTTGTTAAGGTTCTTCCGGTCTCTCCTATGTAAAATGAGAGACAGTTTGTAGAGCCACACGGGATTAAATATACACCTGCTTCATTTGGCTGATCCACTGGAAAGATTTAAGGATAGATAAAGGGTATTTAAATGTGGTTAGGTCTGGAGAAATAACTTTGTTCACTTCTTTGAGGGATAGACACTTCGTATTACTTTAAATGTATCAGAGGAAATATTTTTTTTATTAGTTAATTTTTTTAGGGTTCAAGGCAAGCTAAATGACATTTTAAAGTTTTTATTTTTACTAGTTTGTTTAAACCCTTTAATTTAGGGTAATATGACTAGGTGATTCAGCGGCAGTTGGATGTATTGGAATTTGTGTTAGTTATTTTGAGGGAGCGGGAGTACATTTGTCTTGCTTCAAGGTGAGCGACGGTGATGAAATGTGCAGGGTATGACAGCGGTGTAAAAATTCGCTCCTTTTTACGGATTTTTTTTTATCGGAGAAATGGAGATCATAGATTTCATATCCCCGCAAGAACGTAGAAAAAAAATTATTGATTTTTTTCACTGTGACTGTAATAGAAATGAATGTGTGTTTGTGTGGGTTGGTTTGCGGTAAATAGAAAATTAAAGTGAATTGGTGAGGGAGTTGCGATGAACGAGAATGTATAGGAACGTGTGTGTGAGCTTATTTTGTAATTCAAATTTGATTGAAGGATGAAGTCAGTTCATTGTTTTAAGGAAGCTGTGTAAATTTTTATCTTCGGGCCAAGGTGGAAAAAATCATCAATGTTGAGGTTTTACATTACATGTTTTACGCCATAAAGATCATGATAGAAATGAGGAAGTGGAAAGGAGTGGAGTATTAATGGTGAAAAGGGCCAAGGATGATAACGGAAACACCTCCCTTAATCCATAACTATTCACACCCCTTGAACTATTCATCTCTTTTAAAGTACTCAATGAACTATTCATACCCTTTGTCTTAATCCATGAACTATTTATTTCTTTTAAATTACTCAATGAACTATTCATACCCTTTGCCTTAATCCATGAACTATTCATCTCCCTTAAATTACTCAATGAACTATTCATACCCCTTACCTTAATCCATGAACTATTCATCTCCCTTAAATTACTCAATGAACTATTCATACCCCTTACCTTAATCCATGAACTATTACATTTACCTTAAATTATTCAATGAACTATTTATACCCGTTACCTTAATCCATGAACTATTCATCTCCCTTAAATTACTCAATGAACTATTCATACCCCTTACCTTAATCCATGAACTATTACATCTACCTAAATTATTTAATGAACTATTCATACCCCTTACCTTAATCCATGAACTATTACATCTACCTTAAATTATTCAATGAACTATCCATACCACTTGCCTTAATTCATGAACTATTTATCTTCTTTGCATCAACCTCCAACGGGATTCGAGCTATCGACTTTGCCCGTGCGAAATGTATTCATGTAATTATTTAACAGCCGAGAATGTACCACATTGAATTAGCACTAGTAACCGACTGGAGCGTGACTTTTACTAATGAAAGCCTAGAGAGATAAAGAAAGAGAGATACAAGAAAAGAAAAGATTAGAATAACATACGCAGTAATGGTGAAGGAGAATGTAAAATATTGTTTCCCAAACCGGAGGAGTGCAATTTTACACCTTCCGTAAAGACAAGACCATTGGTTGTATAACTAACTAGTAGTTCTCATTTCTCGTGTTAACCTATAAATCAATGGCAGTTCGAAAAGATTTTGGTGGTGACAACAAACTTGAAGGAGATTGTTGGTGCTTGGCTGGAGATGAGACCTTGGTAAATAACATGGGGAGTAGGGCATGAAATGACTTGACCTCGCCGAAATAAGAGGTCAAAGAGTTGTTTAACTCGCTTTTGTGGAACAACCAGTATTTAAGATATAACAACTGGGAAAGAAGCCCGAAAACACAGTAGGTGATAGAATGTGACCTTGGAGTACCCCTTTGTCTTCGTTAAACGATAAGCGCCTGTACCATTAGTTTTGTCGAGTTATAAGACTTTGTTTATCCACGCATCCATGTATAGGGACAAGTGTTGTTTATTTATGTATATATGCGTGTATGCAAGTATCTTCCCGATTTCGACTGGAATTCGAGTGCAAAATAAACCAAGATGAACCTTTCTACATTATCTCTTCGGATTTTTAAACCCTTTTCAAAAATTTTATTTTTTAATCTTATTTTTGTGATTGAGGTTTCATTTCTACTTCTAGAAAAAAGTAGTTTTTGTACATTTTTAATCAAAATAAAAGTATCATACTCGGACTATTTTGGGATCCGATCCAGATTTTTGCCTTAACTTGGTCGAAGAGTTAAAATTATGATTTTCCAGTGAAGAGGAACCTTGATTTCTTGATAATGGAAAGGAAACGGACACTAAATAATGAAAGCGTAAGTAATTAGCGTGAAAAAATTGAGGGTGACAGGTAAATGAGTGAAGAAAATGCCGAGAGAAGTAAAATAGCAGGGGTTATTGCACCTGCATCAAAGATTAGAGATCTGACAAAGATAAGGCATTTGAAATCTGAGGCAAATAAATTACCTAAAAAACTCATTAAACGTTGTTTAAAAGTCACCGAGATTATAATATTCAGTTTCAACAGAAAAATCATTTTGGTGCAATAATTTCGAGTTATTTTTTGATAAAATAAGTAATTCTCGGAAGGTTAATTCTACTTCCTCCAATGTATTAAATTTATTAAACTGATCAGGCACTTTTGTTCTCAAAGGAAGTAGTTTATTTGGGTAAAAAAAAAATGGGCCCACAGAATAATTTATTGAAAATTTGCTTCATTTTATAGTTTTTAAGATTAGAAGAGATCAAGATACCCTTATTATGTGATATTTTTGAAATGTTCATGGCAATTATTTATCGATGTAAAAAATATCTTCGTAATATCTTTTTTATTCCTACTAATATCTTTTTTCAAAATCTTCGTGGTATCCTTCTTAAATCTTTCATCTGTTGTTCTCATTCTGTTTGGAGTTACTAATTAAGATACGGTTGAATTCTGATAATATCCAAACCCTTCAAGATTCGAGCGATAATTTAATTCCTTCTTTCAAACGAAGGTAAATCGAATCCCTTCAGTTCAGATTCGGTGACGGGATTCCAATCTCATTATTCCTGTATCTAATATATGACCACAACTACCCGCCATGATCTGAGGGCCAACCAAAACTTTATAAAGAACCACTCGCATATCATTTGATTACAAAGTTTTGGTAAATAAATAGGACTACTGATGAATTTCTAGTCAATGGTTACCATACATACGTATCTCTCTCCCAGAGGTGGACATTTAATCGTTACTCCGTTCAAAATCTAACGGAAGTTAACGTTAATTATTATTTTACTATTATAAAATAATACAAAAAACAATTTTTTCCCTCTATTACTAACTCAAAACCAAATAAACTCTAAAATATAAAAATGCCTCCCCCCCTCATTTTTTTAAGAAAACCTCGAAAAGTTATAACGAATTAACAATTATAATCTGTGCCTACCTCTGCTCTCTTTCTCTCTGCGGCAGCACAGAGCATAATTTGATACAATGGATTATTGGGTTCTGAATTTAATCTGTTGTTAAACTGACCAATGAGCAAGTTTGTTTAGATTAGCTTAGATCAAGATTACTGACAGAAAATGAAAAACTAAGATGGTAATCACTGTTTTTCTCTTTCCTACCGGTAAATTTTATCCCGAATCTAACGTAAATGTTGTGAGCTTCTTGCCATATTAGTTTGTAATTAAATCCTCTCGTTGCCATTATATTTTATGTCATTCCTCTGTCCAGTAAACGAATTTAATTTGTCACCTTTTCTAAGGTCTTCTTCTCGCTCTCTTTACATATGAATGAGTCTGTCTAGCTTGGCACTTTTTGTTTATCTTCCAACGTATCTTCCGGTACTTTTTTGTACCCAGTTGCACTTAAGAACCTTAATTATTTTACTATATCCTTTCCTCGTGTTTGTTATTAATAACATGTATTGTTCAGTTTCTTCACGTTGTCCTCGGTCTTTGTGTGTTTTATGTGTTCAATGTTTCAGTCCCATATGTTTAAAAGGTAAGACGCTTTGTTTAATTACGTTTCGCTTTAAGCGTAAAGGCAGGTTGCTTGTGAACATATAGCTAAGCTTCCTATACCACTCGCGAGTAGCATTTTGTCCTTTGACTCATATCCTTTTTCATGCTCTTATCTGTAGTCACAAGTTGTCTTAAGTATTCTTGTACCTGTTCTAAAATCTGATCGTCAATTCTATTGGCTCTTTATTATACAAAAGATTTTATTATTATTTTCTTAAAAAAAAATCATTCTCAATTTAAGGCAAGTTTGCGATATCTTTCTTATCGCTAAAAGTTTCCTTGATCTGAGTAAAATAATATGATATCGTTAGTAAAGCAAAGGTGTCTTGAATATTTCCTGTAAATTCTGATGACTGGTTCTTAGCCGAAAGTCCTGCAATTTGCTAGTTACTGAGTGTAACCTAAGTAACGAGGTTGTGTGACTTATGTTGAAGAGTATCTCTTTTTTTTTTTGCTAATCCCATTTTTCTATACTCCTCATAGAACTGAATCACAAACATTTTTATAATATACAAATTCTATGTAAAAAAAAAAAATGCTTTCGTAGTCCTTTGTGGGTTGCAATACTTTATGAACGACCCGAAAATGATCATAAGTTCTCTAGTTACTTTAGAAACGTTCCAGTTCTGGTAGCTAATTGTAATAGAGTATTGGTGCTTGTCTGTTGGTTTTGATTTTTGTAAGTAATATAAATGGTGCTGATAAGAATCTGATTGGCTTGTAGTTGTTCAATTCTTCCTTTGCCTTTTTTTTAATCCCACCTGAAGCATGGACCACAGGATTAAGGTCTTCTTGTCCTTTAAAAAATTTCCAAAGTAAAAAGTAGGTCACTATGGTATCCCTCAACCCCACAGTTTTTAACAGGAGGACTATTACATCTCCTCCCGGTGTCTCACCAATTTTTTTTTATGTTCTAAAAGGCGCGCAATATTTTGTAATTCTTTATTGGTGGGGGCAGTCCCAATTTTTTTCAGGGCGTTATTTGGTGCCCCTTTTAATCATAAAGTTTCTGGTATAATTCCTTGCCCCTATCAATGATGTTTCCTCTTTTCGTGAATTTATTTCCTTGTCTATCCTTTAGCGATGGCTACCGTCATGTTTTAACTTTTTTTACCACTTCTGCATAACATGTTAAATGATGATCGGGGAGTAATTATTCAATAAGATGGTTGAGTACAGTATATATACATATGAAGTGTGACTAGAGATTATATATATATATATATATATATATATATATATATATATATATATATATATATATATATATATATATATAATGATGACGAATTTTTTCACGAATCAATACAAATAACTAAGTTCTTTGCTGAAAATAACTTGGAACGTTTGGGACCTTGGCCTGAGAATTCGCTAGATTTGAACCCAATAGAGAAACCTTTTGGCCATTATCAAACTGGCGGTTGATAAACTGAAGCCATCCAATTGTGAGCAGTTGCAGGTTCTTAATGAACAAAAACTGAGCACGAGCAGTCAAGGTATCATCACAATTTCGGTCTCCAGCAGGCCAAAAGGAATTAAAGCAGTTGTGAAGACAAAGGAACATCATTGTAAATATTGATTGCGCTAATCATTTGACTGTATGAATTAGTAAAATGTGTTCGAGCTCTAAATTTCTTTAATATTTCCTCTTCATACTATGATATAAATAGACTAAAACAAAATACAATGTTTGATTAGTTTTATTAATTATCTTATATAAAATAATAGTAGTCTCAAATCTTTTGGTCATTACTATATATATATATATATATATATAAATCCAACACACCGCAAGAAAGAGAAAACGGAATAATTTCTTTCTTCGGAAATAATTATTTCCTACTTCGAAAAAATCCGAAGCTGGGGTGGTATTCGAAGCAAGCACACTTAGCGAACAACCGCTTTGATCTCAATTAAACCGAGCCTTTAATCACTTGGCTACGCGGAGTGGTCTTCCGCGCTCATGAGAGATATACAATATATATATATATATATATATATATATATATATATATATATATATATATATATATATATATATATATATATATATATATATATATATATTAGAGTAATTAGTAAAATAAGGTAGTCTTTTCTGATCGGAGGAGACCATATTCTTTCCTATTAATCCCATACTTGAAGCAACTACCCATGAAACGTTGTTATGATTAACATTACCTCATAATATTAATAAAACTATCTACGACACGTTGTTATCAAACTCACGACCCCCGTATCCGTAGTCGAGTGCATTTCGACCAGACCAAAAGTGTTTACAGATTCGTAATCATTTGATAAGAAAAAATAAATTGGCGTAAATAGAGATGGGCAGAAGCGAATCGATGGGGGGAAAGAACCGCTAAGATTAGACAAGAACCCTGGGTGCTTATTATTTCTAACTAAAAAGTGAAAACTAACAAGGGTATCTTTACCAGAAATTTTGTAAAGAGTAAATAAAGTGCTGGAAATAGATGAAGTGAAAATATGTGGACAGATATTTAGCTTAAGGTCCACTTATGGGTGTTGGGGCGGGGAGGGAACGCAAATGCATGCAGGAAAAACTGCTGTGGATGTAACAACGGATTTATACCCGGGATTAATTACTCATGAACACATCTAAGGAGCCAGGGACTTCAATTCGCGGACTTAGACCGAAGCCGGATGTAACACTGGGTCTCTGGGTGGGAATTTAAGTCTCCGGGATGGAGTCCGGAGTTGGGGGACCCTTTTTGAATTGGGGGCTTAACCGATTAGGAACACCTCCAGTGAGCGAAGTTAAACCACACTTGGTATGGTTAATTGCAGGATTGGAGTGTTTTGAGTGGACTCGACTCACTGTCAGGTAGCGATCGTGGTTCGGAATCAGGTTTATGAGTTTAACACTGAGATACGCAGCAAACGGTGGGATTCCGGGGAAAGCCGTGCGAAATAACATCACTCTTCCAAATCCTCTCCTTTCTCTTCCTTTTTCTAATTCCTCGTCTTCTTTATTTCTTCATCGTGATCTTCCTTTTCCTCTTTCATGTCTTTGTCATCGTCTTTCATTATTCTTTCTTTTCTTTTATTACATTTTTCTTATTTAATGCTTCTTTCATTTTTTTATTCTTATTTCTTTTTTCAAACTAAGTACTAAACCATCAGTTTATGTAGCCCCCAAGTACTCTTCTTTGCCCTTCTCGCGCTTTTCACTTCCCCTAATTTCACCGTTTTCTTTTCAAACAATTGTGATTCCCATCTGTTTATTTTAATTTAAATAATAAAAAAACATTTTATTTTACCGCCTTTTTTCCCCTTAATCCCCCCCCCCCTAGTGCATGGTAATAATCCTAACCCCATTCAACTCCAGCAACCCCACCCCCACCTCCCTCTCCCGTAGGCACAGCCTAGGATGATCGCCCTCTCGCCTGACTTTCGAGAGCGGCGGTGTCTTAAATCCGCAGATCCAAATCGCTTCGGTCAACTTTGGACGAAAACTGTATGTGCGTCGTGGTACATTTGCATGTGCGTGTTAGCATCAGGGGGGCATCACTCCCTTTTCAAAGAAATGGGGAATGAGAGTGAGAGGTGGTTGAATTGCAAGCATTATTTCCTGTAAATAATGGATGAGCTTTATGATAACATTCGCAACACTATTGTTTCCTATATATATAATATCAACTGAGTTGTTAACTTACCGAATTTTGTAACTGTTTTCTTTTTTAATTCGAATCCACAAATTGAACAGAGCAGAAAAAAGAAAAAAAGCAAGGTGCGTTCCCCTGAATGCGTCCAATCAACACGAGGGCAGAACTAAGACTGAGTGATTCCATTTTCTTGAGGTCCGACCAAAGAAATTCCAAAAGCGATCGAACAAATTTACGAACTAATGCGGCCACACACTTCAACCTTAAAAATGAAAGTCCTTCTGGAGTGTGCATTTTTGCTTTGTGAGAAAAAAATTATTATCCTTCCCCTTTGATTAATAGTAGCATCAGGAGTAACAATAATATTAATCGTAGTAGTATTGATAAAAGAACGAAAGCTTAGTAACTAATCGGAGCATTTTAATTCAAAGGAGAAATTATCAAAAGATCGAAGGGCAAATGAAGGGAAAAGATGGATAGAAAGAACTGGTATAATGCAAAAGATAAACAAATAATGATAGAGGAAAGTGCCAGGCATTCAAATATTTACAATTATACCATAAAGGTCCACGAACAGGCTTGAATAATGCATTATAAGGGGAGTTTAATAAGGAGTTTGAATCTCCATTGCGGGGCAGAGGAATTGGCGCTCCTCAACAAGGGCATTCGTGATCACTCCTAATGTAAATACCCCTTGTTCGGGAGAGTTGCGCCCCCATCTAGCTCCAGTGTCCTTAGTACCCTGGTTGCATACCTTCCTCACATTTTAACTTCTAACTTCTCCACTTTCTTTACTTTCCTAGTGCTTTTCTTTACTAGTCTCTTTTATACTAGTGATCTCCTTTACTAGTGCTCTTCTTTCCTAATGCTCTTCTTTACTAATGGTCTTCTTTATTAATGCTCTTCTTTACTAATGCTCTTCTTTACTAGTTGTCTTTATTAGTACTCTTTCGGAGTACTCAACTTTGCCAGTGAGCCTTGAGAGTGTTCATCTTTATTAGTAGGCCTGGAAGTGGATGTCCGGTGCATACTGTTATACTAGGCATTAGGAAGAGTGGCAAGCCCTTCCGGCCCCAATGTCCCCGGTATTTCTGAGCGCTAGAATGAGGCTTTCTCAACTGCAGTATCCTTTTTTACACCACTTTCCCGCATGCTCCTTCTCACCGATCCTTCTTGACGACGGGGCTATTTTTGAAAGCTAGTCGCCGATCATCATTCGTCCACTTGCAGTCACTGGTCAGGGCCGGGAGCAAAGGGTTCGTCCCCCAAGCCTCTTGGCTCCAGTGGGGGAATTAAATGGTTGCCTTTTTCCCACCCCTTCAATCGTCTCATCTTTATTTTTATGTCTATATTTTGACCGGAGGCCCCCCTGAATGTTTGGCCACCGGGTAGGGGGGTAGGTCCCAGGTAGTGCCAGGCCGGCTCGAGCGGCCCACTATGGTCCCACTCGGGGGTTAATAACCGGGGTGCGCGTTGAGTGTTTGCGTATCGTATGACAAAGGGGGGCCCATGTCCAGTAATACCCCCCCCCCCCAAGCAACCAGTCCGGTGAGAGTAAAGATTTTCCCCTATCCCAGGGAGCGCCTCCAAAATCCTCCTGACGAGGATGGGGTTTCCTCTTCTCCTATGTCCGTTGGCAAAGGTCTTCTCCCACCTGCTTCCGGGCAGTCGTCCCCAAACGGCTTGCTTCCCAGGCCGGAGCTGCCCCTCCCTCTTTTTCCCTCAGAGGCCTCTCTCAATTTTTCATGGTGAGGAGGGGGGTTTTCCCCTCTCGTATAACGATGGGTAAAGGTGCTTCCTTCTTACCATCTATTGTATTCTTTGAGATACGCCCCCGAGGGGCCCCTACTTTAATTGCTCAGGGCCCTATGCTATAGAAGAGGGAGTGGCAAGATAATAGAAATCCTCTACAGGAAATTATCGGGGGTCAACGTGGGTTCTGACCCCAATCCTCGATCTCCACTGGTGACTCTTTGAGGGCCAGCGTGCCCAACTGTCAAGTCCTCCCGCTGGTAGCCGGCACGCGATGCCCATAGGCAAGGTACCAGGTGCGATTTCAGACACCTTGAATAGGCATGTCCTGAGAGAAAGGGCTTCCTTCCCTCCCCCCCTAGGTGAAAGGGAGCCTTACCAGGGACAAAAGGGTCACCCTTATAAAGTAAAGGAAAACCACAGCTGAGCAAGAGATCCTTCTTTTCCGGGGGTGATTCGAGCGAGGCCGAAACCTTCCTTATCTCGACTAAAGACGATGGGGTGGGGGTAGGGATGGGGGTGGGGTAAATTCCCTCTCCCCTTTTCAAGGAAAAGGAGATAAGAAGAGCCGAACCGAAGCCCGCTCATTGGTCAACTGCCGGGGTTCTTCGAACCCACGCGTCCAAGAGTTTTTTCGGTCACCCTTGCTACTGGCGGAACAAAGTTGTCCGAGGGACACCTGCTGGGTCAGCGTCAGGGATTAGTGGCATTTCTCGGTTAGGAGCCAAGGGTGTCCCGTTTCTCGAGCAGGACTCTTCTGGTTAATGTGGTTAACCTTGGGCAGAACGCCAAACTGAGTAGTCCTCGGACACTCAATGGCGCAGCTATGCCGGTGAAGAACCCCACACTCTAACTTGAACTTTGTAATAGGGATAGTCAATTCCATGAAAGTGATAAACTACTCCCTTGAAAACATTACAAAAGAGCTGACTGAATAACGAAGTGTTAGGGTGTGTCGATGAAAGAGGGATGGCACTCTTGAAGCCCCCCCCCCCTCCCCCGACGCTATTCGCCTCTTTCGACTCGGATGGGCTTTTCGAGACGGTGCGTACTGGTCGGTATCGCCACCGCGTGAAGGCGTTCGTGCCGTTTCTGCGAAGGTTTAATCACTGCCATCGCTTCGGCCACGTGAATAAATCTTGCGGACGGGGAAAATCGGATCAACCACAAATATGTCTAAAGCCTTCAAACACCTTCAGATAAGGATGTTTCATACTGTGCAAAGCCAAAATTGCACATCATTGCGAAACTTCTATATTTGAAAAAAAAGTGTTGGTTGTTCAGGATATAGACCCTGTTTCATTTCTGGAAGCTAGGGATATATTGCTGTCGCCCTCTGCGCGACCAGGTACAGTTAGCGCCACTCTCGTGTTTAGCACATTTCCTAAGTAAGACATGTAATGTCTTTTCTTACAGCGCTGCAAAAGGAAGATGGTGCTGTTGTTATTTTTAAGTCATTTCCACCAATGTTTATATATATATATATATATATATATATATATATATATATATATATATATATATATATATATATATATATATATATTAAATTGCGGCATTTTGTGAGGCATAATTTTGTTACCTTTTTAAAAAGCATCAACCAACAAGGGCATAAATTTGTCAGGGTGGATGAAATGGTCAAGTTAGGGAAAGTCAAAATGACGCTCCGGTAAGTTCCAGTTTAATTATATTTCAAACTAAGAAGCCAAACCAAGAAGGCATGAGTTTATGAGGAGTGATAAAATTAGGGTAGGTGAAATATGTGGACGATACCTCAAGAGGAGCCTACTTGTGGCACTCGGGACCGGGTAGGCGCGCAACTTAATATCTTAAGAATTACTTTTCCCCCCAGCTGCAACCTATAAGAGATATTACCGTAGAGATGCGTTTTAACGTTGCTCCGAGAGCCTAGTAGCTTCCTCTTTAGACTAATCTGGGACTCGAACTTTCATACATTTGTTGTTCCCCTAACTTCCCCACCTTCATCTCCTCTCATTACCACCTTCATGCGAAATTTCCTTCGTTGGTTGTTGCTTCTTTGTTTTCGATGAATAATTATCCGATACAGTGGTGAACCAGATTACGACTATCTATAACAACTACAGAATTTGTGTAGGCATGAGTGCTGTAAGTCAAAATACGATTGACAACAACTTTAATCCCAACGATGACATCGAAAACCTAAATAAAGACTTGAACATTGCAAACTACAACTTAACACACCATCTGAGGGGATGCATCTCACAGAACTCCTCCCTGAAATCAATGATATTTATTATTAAATGGGATATAATTGGTCTTTGCGAAACCCGACGATACGGCAAGTTATCACTGAAACCAGTGACTGAGCCACTCTGCCACAAAGTAAAAGACGATCAACCTCAGCATGGAGAAGTAAACTCAAGAAGTAAAACCTTTAAAATAGTCCAAGTGTACACACCTACATTTGTTAGAACACAGGAAAAATTAGTCTATGGTGACATCAGGACAAGCTTAAAGAAAAACAAAGCCCATTTTAACACCATCTTGGGTGACTTTAATGCAAAATTTGGTAAAAGTACTCAATAGGGGAAGGAAATGAAAGAGGACAAGATCTGTTTGACTTTGCATTGGACCAAGACCTCAAAATTGCCAACACTATGTTCAAAAAGAAGCAACGCAGCAAATATGGACTTGGATAAGCCCAAACTATGAGATATGCAATGAAATTTAGCACCTTCTAGCCAACAAAAATATCACTTTCAATAATTTACAAATCATTAATAAAATTAAAATCGGTTAGAACAGAATGATTAAATGTAGGACAAAAATTAAGATTCAGAAAGAAAGAAGAAAGCTATTGCACTAAAAAAAATAATATCATTATCATCATCACTAACTTTATAATTTAAGAAGGGGATTTTTTTGAGTATTTGAATAATAATTTCATCTTAGTTTGGTTATGACTTATGTTTTTTATCAAAGTTATTTCTAATACTCCCTTTATAATATCAAAAAACAAAATGGTGAAGTTCAGAAATAAATATAAGTATCGAAATTTTGTGAATTTTTAAATACCCAAAGAATTACAAATGGTGAAGTTCAGAAAATTTATCTTTATATATCTTCTATTTTTCTATAACTCTATATTTTAGCAACGTGATATTTTGAAAGGAGGGAAATTTAGTTTAGAGTTCCTTTTTCAAAATTATTATAATTGGAGAAGTTAAAAAAAAATTAGAAAAATTTAACCATGGCTGCTTTTTATTAGATTTTAAATTTTAATCTTAGTAGCAAAGCGCAAGCTCCCCCAGTAGGGGAAGAGTGGCGACGCCATTGCCTGGTTAAGATGAAAACAAAACTCTTGATTTTCTGCGTCATCGTCATAAAAAATCCCTGTAAGGGAAAGGGAAGCCAAAGAAGAATATCCCCTTAATTCGTTCCATGAATTCCTTCCCTCTTTCTGTCTTCTAAGTATAACTCTACGTGGAGTAACCTCGGAACGCAAAGAAAAAAAAGAAGAAAGAATTTGAATATCCGTCAGCTGCCTCACAGGCGCAGTTAATTAAGTTGGGCGTGCTAAAAACTTTTATCCCACCGAAAAAACGCTAATCTCCGTAGTCTGGAGGCTGTTAGCCGAAAGGTTCACGCCCACATCGTAAAAGCCTTTAATACTTAGGTCAGGCGACAAACGCTAATCCCTCTTGCCGCCGGAAGTGCTCAGCCAGGCATCTGAGTCTGCCAACGAGAAGAAACCAAAGAAATGGCCGTCATATAAATAACCTGGGCTTTCGAATATCGGCAGATTGAGTTTGAGAACCCGTCGCCTTCGGTTCAGATCGTGTGTCTGTTTCCTAAAGTATCTAGTATTCGTTTATACCATCGAAGTTGGATCTCACAAGGCAGACCCATCTCTTTTGTAAAGCCTTACTCTGTTCAGATCAAGCCTAGAATCGTTTTCGTCCCCGAATGATTGGCTGAAATTCCTCTCGTCTCATCTGCCCCCACCTCCCATCCCTCTAGGATCTCCAGTTTTCCGTGTGAGACTTCGCGCAGAGCCGCGTCAGAGTCTCGATTTTTGGAGGTTGCATTTCTCTGGAGCAGAGGTGCCATCGTCCGTCTTCAAGAAGGATCGTGAACTCGTCTTCTGCCCCCCTCCCCCTTTATCCTTGGCACCGTCAGGATATTCGGCCGAGGGTCACGTCCATCGGCCTTCTTCATTTCCCCGCGCTGACTAGCTAAAGGATTCCCCTTCCTCGAGTTGACCCCATTAAGGTAAAACGATCTTCGCATGTTTCTCCCGTTAATCAACCCAATTTCCGACCATTAAAAATTCCCTCCGTCTAACTGATTTTTGTAATATTCGATTTAATAACTGATTAACGGGCTATTAATGTTCCCGGAATGCCCATTAATCTGTATTATGCCAGAGTTGTCCTTTATTTAAATTCCCTGTATTTTACCGTATGTATATATTAACTAGTGACTTATTAAAATTATATTTTGGTTTTCACTCATTAAATATACCCTTGAACTGCAACTTGGTAAACTCATCAAGGGCTATCGGCCCCTGTACTTGTGCGTACGTACATTAGAGGATATATGCATATATAACTGTATATATACATATTTTCTTGGTTTTTATCTCTTTTCTCCCAACTAATATATATATAATATATATATATATATATATATATATATATATATATATATATATATATATATATATATATATATATATACGTATTGTCTAGGAAGGTGATCTATTCCTCGAAAATCCCCTTAACCAAAGCAACATCACCCAATATACAATCGATGGAAAATAACTTGATGAAACGCATGGCAGACACTGGTGAAAAATACAAAGAAACCCAAGATTTGATGAAGAAGCGCAAACACCTTAAAGCAACAAACACCCACCAACAAATTGAATTAAAAGAATTAAACAAGCTAATTAAAAAGAAACAGAGAGGTGATATCACAAAATATAATACAACTATTGTTGAAGACATTATCAAAGAAGTAAAGGGGTATAAAACAAGGTTCCAAAAACAACTTGAAAGTAAAAGAGTCGGACTAAAAATAAATCTTGGAAAAAGATTCATTACAAACCAACGAGACGTCGACCCGACGTCTGCTACGAAGGTTAGTCGCTAGGTTACCATCCTCCAAGCGTAGTGGCATTAAAAGAGAAGAGAGTTCGATATTATAGGTTCGAACCCCACCTATTATTTCACTTTCTTTAACGGGGAAAAGACTTTATGTCATTTTATTCCGTTTTTTATATCTTTATTCGTTTTTTTATTAATCTTTATTTGATCCCTGTTTGTTCCTATGTATAAAATAAGACGAAATCGCTTGTGTATCATCTTTCCTAATTTCCTATGGGTTGTGAGCGAGCATCTACCGTGTCACGTGATATTGTAATTTTTCGTTCACACACACACACACACACACATATATATATATATATATATATATATATATATATATATATATATATATATATATATATATATATGAAATGAATAACTCACAGAGTAGCACGTGAGGTTCGCAATGAATGCAATGTCCCACAAGAAAAATGAAAGGTGCTTCCAAGTACTTTCGAACTTTATTCAGTTCATTTTCAAGGATAACTACAAGAGAAAATAATATAATAAGGGTATATATAAGCTAGTAAAAGATAAAGGACCGCCTCTAAGACAGGAAATCACCAATGAGGAAGTAGGAGAGGGATGGGTAAATTGACATTAAGATTTATCTATAACAGGTAGCAAGGTCAAACCGAGAGGCAAGAAAGAGTCAAGAACAGAGCCAAAAGGGTTAAAACGATTTACGGATAAAGCGATAGTCTAAAGAGGGAGATTGGGAGAGACAAGAGAAGTAAATTGAAACGAAGGGGAGAGGGACAAGAAGAAAGGAAGAAAATTAAATAATGTTAATACAAAATCAATGTAATAATTAAATTGACAAATCGGGTACCCATAACAATGAATATTGCAAACAAAACTAAGAACATAATTCAAAGCGAATTTCTTTGAAAATGAGTTTTTTCATAACATCAATTTTAAAAAGGCCAGGGGAAATGACAAAGGAAGAATATAGGAAGAAATTATATATAAAAAAAGCAAAAAAAAAGCAATAACAATTTCTAAGAGGTAGACATTATCATGAATAAAACAGAAAATATATTAAGAAATATATTTCCTGTTTTATTCATGATAATACTTGCCCGCTTCTTGGGTGTGATATCCATAATAGATTTATAGTCTAATAATGATTGGAAGGTGAATATTCCGGCAGAACCAAGTACATCACGGAGCACGCTCACAGCGATAATCATCCACGACAAAAAAAAAGAAAAGAAAAAAGCAAAAAAAAAAAGCAATAACAATTTCTAAGAGGTGACTCTTAGAAATTGTTATTGCTTTTTTTCGCTTTTTTATTTTCTTTTTTTTGTCGTGGATGATTATTGAATATTCACCTTCCAATCATTATTAGACTATAAATTTATTATGGATATTACACCCAAGAAGCGTGCAAGTATTATAGCTATTCCTCAGACGGATTTCTGAGGAAATGAAGGTAGCAAATTCAACTGTTGGCGACATTGTGAAAAGAGCTGAAGACACTGGTGAACATTCAACACTGCAACAAGAAAAATGTGGAAAAAAACGTAAGACAACACTTCACAATGACAAGGCTCTCATCAGAAATAGTGTGAAGGATCCCAAGAAAACGAGTAAAGATCTCCAGAGAGATTTGTCTTTAGGTAGGGTAAATGTTTCTTCTTCAACCGTCCGGCGAAGGCTCATTGAAGTTGGCATATTTGCTTGAAAACCGGTACGTAAACAGTTATTGACTTCTGCTATGAAGACAAAACGTCTTCGCTGGCACGCAAGTATGCTGAATGGAAGGCAGCTGACTGGAAGAAAGTTATGTTTTCAGACGAATCGCATTTTGAATTACATGCTGGTGAGATGAAGCAAAGATGAATCACTTCAGCCAGGAAACATTCAACAGGCGCCAAAATACCCACCTAAGAAGATGTTTTGAAGTTGTTTTAGCGCTAAAGGCCTAGACCAGCTTGTTACTTTTGAGGGAATGATGAACAACGTTAAATACAAGGTAACGAATGCTACAGACTCACTTGCTTCTCGCGATGCAGAAAGACTTTCCTGATGGAGGCGGCATTTTCCAGGAGGATCTGGCTCCGTGCCATACTTCCCAAATAATGCGCACATTCTTCGAAAAAAGTGAATCTATTGTTATAGATTGGCCTGAGAAATCTCCTGACCTAAACCACATCGAGAATCTATGGGCTATAATTAAACGTAGAATCGAGAAAACCGACTGTTCTACGATGCAGAAGATGATTTGTGCTGTTATCAATGCCTGGTACGATAACGAAGAACTGGCAGAAATGTGTTAAAATTTGGTTGAATCTATGTCAGAGCGAGTAAAGCAGGTTTTAAAAGCAAAGGGCGGTCATATTTCATATTAAATGTACCATTTATTTTATCATTAACGTATTCTTTTCCAATATAAACACCAATTATAAAATAATTGTATTATTTCACCACAGTCCGAACTAATTTGCACATTACTATATATATATATATATATATATATATATATATATATATATATATATATATATTGCGCCGCTGGCAACGCTGAATTCCGGGCATAGTTGTCCGGCATAGGTTATTTCTTCTTCCAATCATAGTAGACTCAGTTGTGCATCATCAATGAAGGAAACACCATGGGTAAATAAATTCCTCGCAAAATTTGTAAAAGGCAACCTATGTTGCTTGGAATTCCCCCTGGGAGCTCCAATGCGAAGATCCTTGAGTCCTTGGTTGTCAACCAGAGGACGATGCAGATGATCAGGAAAGAGTTTGGTGAGTCAGGCTGTGATGACGAGGGTCTGGTGGTTTGAAAACCTCACTATGGGCTTTTTGATAAAAAAATAACCCCTAATTTGCCGCAAGGATCCAGGCTCTTATTGACAACGAGACCAGGAAGTCACTGAGATACATAGCCAGGGACAAGAGAACGTCAGTCTCTCATCAAGTTCAGGAAGACATCTGCTACTAATCATACACGCTGAGAAAAGGTCAGTTTATATCGTATAAGACGAAGGAAAGGCAGAAAAATCTGTCTGCAAAGCTTATCAACAAATTGAAGGCTCCCCCTCAAGCCTGGGCATGTTTTAGTTCTCCTCAGAATAGAAGTTCTGCCAGAACCAGGTGGCGAACTCGCAAACAACCACTTGCTTGCTGTGTCCACCAAAGATGTACAGAGAGTCACGTAGATCAAATTTCCGGTACATACCATTGTGTTTGGAGTGGTCACTAATGGGAGCCAGGTTATGCCTTTGCTTCAGGAAAGCTTCAAGCTCAATACGGAGGTCTACATCAAGTGCCTGGAAGAGTTGGTGTTGCTCTGGATCTACGAGGGGGCCGCTGGAAGGCCGCACGTGTGACAGATGGAGCTTAAATCCTAGTTCACCACAGTTTTCACCAGGTTAAACAGAGGGACCGTCGATAAGACTTGCAGCAGGTTCACAAGCCAGCTGGAGATTGTGGTAGAGGCCGACTGCGATTTCATTGAATAAAATGAATGACACAATCCTTAAGTTATTAACATTTAACTTTGGTAAATATATATCTATAAATGAACTCTATTTTTTCTTTTATATTGAAGTTAGACGACAAATTTCCTACCACATCATATGCATATATATATATATATATATATATATATATATATATATATCAAGGGCGAGTGGGGATTTTTCTAATTGAGGAAGCAATTTCAAGTAAATTATAAATTGACTATTTATTGCCTAGATATGCATATATATGAGATAAAATTTAGAAATAAATACCGGGTGTCTCAAAAAATTCGACATTATTTGAGATGTTCATTTCGGAAATTACTGCATGGTCAAGAGAAATGAAACTCAAATAGGTTTAAGTGAGAAAAATATCAAGTTTTATTCTACAAATTCCCAACGAAAAATTCTGTGAGATGGTAATTTTATATTCAATTAATTAGAAATGTGTTAATGTGTGCGCCGCTTATGAGGCGGCACACAGGAAGTTAGTGGTCGAGTACCTGCCACATTTGCTGTAGCATGTAGTGTGTAACAGTACTCAGACCCTCAGTCATTCTCTCCTTGAGTTCTTCTATTCATGTAGGAAGTGTTGGGATATAGACCAGTCCTTTCACATAACACCCTAGAAAGAAATCGCACGGTGTCAACTCAGATGAGCGTATGGGACATTTCAATGTTAAATTGTATTCATCGCCAGCACATCAGATCCATCTTCCTGGCAGGTTCTCGTTCAGAAATGTTCGTACTATGAGTTTCCAGTGTAGTGAAGCTCCATTCTGTTGGAAAATGAATTGGTTATGTACATTTGCTTTAAGTTCCTCAAGTAGCGAATTCTGAAGCATCCCAGATAGTGGTTCGACGGTCACATTTCCCTCGAAGAAAATGGGCAATGCACACGGTTCATGTGGCATGTGGATTTTCTATCGCTTGTTTACTTTGCTATTCGTATAGAATGTGGCCACGTTGTTAAAAACAAGACGCTTTTCAAAGTCGTGATCTTCAAATTTCTCTTGCATATCTTCACATAACGTTTTACGCTTTCCCTCTTCACCCAGCTTTAAAGCCTGCACAAGCTGAAGGTTGCAGGCATGGTTGCAGAGTCGGAGTCGGAATCTTGTAAATGCTGGGAAACGTCAAAGTAACATAAGCTAGAGGAAACAGCTAAAACTTCAGCTTCAATGGATGAAGACCTAACAAATTTCAAGCTTCGCTTTCATGAAGCATCAGAGAATGTGGAAAAAATAGATCGAAATTCAAAATTGGATGTCCATGAAGCCATACAGCTATTGTGAAGCAGCCTGCTCTCTTGGTAACAGCACTTCCACCAACACAAGTGAGCGTGGAATGCTTATTTTCAGCACGACGGTTAATCAGAACTAACCAAAGGACAGCAATAGCAGAGAAATTGATAGAAGCTATCTTGTTTTTGCGATCAAATTATTATTTTTTCTAATTGTGTAATCTATGTATTGAAATGCAAATTTGCTTTCTCAAATGAAACATGATGTTAACTAAGAAGCAATTCGTTTTAATTGTTAAGAATGGAAGTCATTTATGTTTTGGTAAATTAATGCTGTTTTTCTTTAATTGGATTAAGGTCATGTTTTAATATGGTTTTATTTCCTCAATACCATTCTGATTAAGTACTAAAATATAGGTAAGTAATAATATCAAAAAACATTCATAAAATAACTATTAAACTTGCCTGACTCATGTATCAAATGAAAGCAAAATATATGTAATAAAACTTCAATATATCTACAACAATTTCTAGCATCATCAATGGGATTTTCTAATTAAGTAACACTAATATTTTATGGTGCAAATTATTTTAGTATTGACAGACATGAGTAGTGAGTACTGTATGTAAATAAATTTATACTTAATAGCCTCCTGTATTTAATTTGTAGTGCCCAGGAGATGTTTGTCAGCAACAAACATCTAATGGAAATGATGTCCATTGGCTCCCTAAGTTTACCCTTGTTGACAGTATAGCTAAATGCAAACCTCCCCCAAGGGGGCATAATAACGTTCTCTTCTACCCATGTGCCTATTATGTTCAATTCTGTAGTAACTTCTAGCAGGTTTCCAGTTTTCATATAGAAAGGATAGTATCAGATTTATTCATCTATTTTTTGGAGCACCGCTGGCTGCTATGAGTGTTATCCACCTGTATCTTTAATACTTTAAGCTTAGTTATTGTGGAGGTAGAGTTAGCCCTTCATTGGCTTCCACCTTCTTGCCACCTCATAGTTTATAACTATGTAGATTTTTTGTAGGAGGTGGTCTTTCCAACTATTCTTTTGCTTTTGTCTTCCTCACTTTCACTTTAAGAGGAGTGAAGGCTAGATCCACTGGTTAAACCAATTTTATACTTTTCTGGTATCACGAGGAGGGTACATTGAAGGTGTTTACTGGTAGATGACCCTCTATATATATACATACATTCCATACTTTCTTGTACCAAATTTCATGTGTGTTGACGAAACTTTATCGTAGCTATGAACCTCTAATTTATGTAATAATAAATTAATAATAGTAGGCTAAATACAAATAATATTAAGGAGTCGGAGTCTGGAGTCGGAGTCTGAATCCTGCAAATACTTGGAGTCGGAGTCGGAGTTGGAGTCGGATAATCATTGGTTCTAGGAGTCGGAGTTGGAGTTGGAGTTAGATCTTATACCTTCCGACTCTGTAGCCCTGGTTGTAGGGGGGCAGTCGCACGCATTTTCTTATGATACCTCTAACAGTTGACCTGGAGATCTGAGTTTCCAGGCTTAGTCTCCGTACAGATTTATTTGGATTCCGACCATACGTTTCTCGAAGTTGGTTCACCATCTCTTTTGAAACTGCTGGCTGTCCAGATCCCCTTTGCAGACACAAACAGCCTTCCTTTTGAAACTACTTATGCCACGTCCAAATCTGCTACCCCGTTGGTGCTTGTTTAGGAAATCTTCTGACGAATTCATGTTAAGCATTTACATATGACTGAGTTTGGGTGTATTTCAATGCAAAAAACGCTTTTTCTGTTGTAATAAACTGTATGAATAATTCTGAAAGGAGAAATATATATATAAGATTATACTTCATAAATGTATTGAATTCTAGACATACTGCGATACTGCTAAAATTTAAGACAATTTGGACGAAAATTCTTCACGTTTTACATTAAACACGTTTATAACATTTTTCTAGAACATGCATTCTTAATGTTTTTTCAAAAGAACCTTTTGATCCCATCTACTTAATCTTTCTCGCCCTTGCGTATTCCTCATTTATTTTTGAATTCTTCTTCGGTACGAAAAGAATCGCTCATCTGAACCATTCTAGGGTCAAAGTTAACTCCACACAATATTGTTAGTTGCGGTAAACTGCATCAAATCGATTCACTGTTACGCAAAATGCGAAGCAATTCATCCTCTGGTTTTCATTTCAGTTCTTCGTCATTATATAAGACTGTAAGTTTCGCTTCTTAACTTTTAGCAGTCAAAGAACTCTTCATAAGTATTTTTGAGTGGTGTTTGCGATGATTTATTCTGTAAAACATCAAATACTGCATCTCTGTAATTCAAAATATTGCCCAAAACATTTAACAAAAAGTTGAATTCATAATCTTCTAGGTTGTAATACAATGTTTGGACATAGTTGTAGTTTTCAGTGTCCCATTTGTCCTAGGATGATTTTGAAGGTACTCGAGAACAGTCTGGACTCAAAATTGATTAAAGTTTCACGAGTTGCCGCAATTTTTGGAAATTGCTTTTTAATTTCAGCGGGCATTTAGTTGACTTCACAAAAAATAATCAAAAAGACGCGCTTTGAAAATAATATTATTTAAACCGATTTTGACAGTACTAAATTTACTCTAGAGACATAAATTTCTCTTTGACCTTTTTTTGTACTCCATTCAGTTTGTTTGAACAAATCTTTGTTCAATTTTCAGTTCTTCTCTTTTATTAAACACTATTCTAGATGAACGGTCGTACGATCAGTGTTTACGTTTATAAAACCAAGAAATCTTTCGCAAACGTTATTATCTCTTACAACGCATCGCACAACACAAGAAAGTTGCGAAACAGTTTTAACGTCAGTAGTCTCGTCTAAAATAATAGCCGCAAATGCATATTTCTATTTTGCTTTTCATCTTCCATGAAATAAATTCCCCTACGTAACTAATCAATTCATTTTGGATTCTATTTAAAACAGAAGAAAAAACGCTTGACTCTTCCAAATGCATTAGCAGGAAGGGATTGTATTTCATACATCAATTAAGCAATTCAACCTAATTATCCTTGTTTTCAGAATCTGTTGATTCATCATGGCATCTGAACGCTAAATGCTACTCACCTAAATACAAACCACGTCTATTAATCGTTTTAAAATCTCTATTCTTCTTATCTTTTTCATTATGAATTTCTACATCCCTCTTATGTCGGTTATTTAATAGGAAATTAATCCTTTTTTTTCCGAATCTAGTTAAATCTATCGCAGATGTTATGTGAGTAGAAGAAATTCGTGTTTTTAATTGCCTTATACAAAATATTTAAATCGGAAAGCCAAATGAATTTCACGTACCCATTTATTTGTTGTCCAACAAACACGGCCATTACTATATTTTTTTGCAAGGAAAGACAAGCAGTTAATGACGTTTTTGTCACATTTCACATTGTTGAATTTTCGAGCGCAATTCTTTGTTTTCCCCACCAAAGATACATATGTCTGAAGTAAGCCCACTACTTTGAATCAGACTCGCTTTATCCGCAATAGTTTTTGAGGGAAATTTATATACTAATAATCAACTATGCGCTTGGGTAGCACTTAAGAATAGCATTTTTTTTACTACATTTTAGTTAATTTGTAGATTTTATTAGCACTTTTCAGCTTATATATTGTCCAATAAGCGATGTGATAGAACTGGAATCGGAATCATTCATAAGCGATTATCTTCCCCCCTTTTCTAAATTGTATTTATAAAGATGGGAAAATCTAAGTTTTTTTCAAGTCCTTTTGATGTTTTGTCAAAGCCAATTACAGCTATATCTTAGATAAAATATCCCTGACACCACATATTATATTACTTTAGGCTTTCTTGGAATTTTTTGCCCCTAAAAAACAATCTTACCATCCATACCCTTTCTATGTTCTGGGTGCTGGCCCCAGTTTCGTGATTCACGAAATTACGCGAGTGGTTTGTCATTGATATCTTGTTTTAATCCACCAAAAGAATGGTGGGGTAGTTCTTTTTATTTTTGTAAACACTTAAAACTAAATGAACTTAAAAAACCTAATACCAGTAATCTTTTCTATATTGTAGTTAAATTTGTATTATTATTTTATAATATCTGTTTCTTGAATCGGTGGTGCAATGATTTTTTTTTAGGGGGAGAAAAGGTACGGCTCGTGGTTACTCCTCCTCTCTGTACCCCTCCCACGATCGGGGGGCGGGGCACAGAAGAGGAGGAGGCCCACGGCCGACTTGCTCCTGGAGGAACTCCCCACACTTCTGACTCTCAGTTCAAGTGAACCGATAGTGAAGTGCTGAATGAGAAGTCTGGAACAAGCTTTAGAAGAGGGTTTATAGCTGTGGGAGACGGAAAGTTTTGAGCTAAAAGAGGACAGATTGATGTAGGCATATCCAGGGAAAAGGTTTTTGTGTGGGTTGGAATGTGTGGAAACGGACGTCTTGTGGGAGCTTTTTTCCACGACAATAACTTGACTGGAGATGGATACCTAAACCTAATTACAGAAAGGATAGTTCCTAAACAGGGTCAACTTTATGGAAACAGATTTAATAGGCTGTGGTGGATTCAAGATGTCGCGCCAACACATAGAACTTGTGCTGTGCGGGGCATTTTTAATACCCGCATTATTGCATTGAACCATCCAATTGAGTGGGGCCATTTCAAGAGTAAAGTGTACTTTTATCCACCAGAAAACACATACGATTGAAAGCAAAGAATTAGAAATGGACTTGATTTACTAAAAGAAAATCAGGATTTAGTTAAAAGAATTATGGCAGAAATGCAAAGAAGGATGCAAGTATGTGTAGAAAGAAATGAAGGCCATATCGAAGGGAACGGATATATGCCTCTTACATTATAAATAAGAATTAACTATGTTTTTGAAATAAATATTATAATTTTTTTCTGCTCTCTTCTACTAAATGGTTTTGAAATATGTATATTTGAAGTTTGATTCTGTATTTTACCTGCTTGCGCAAGCACACTTTTTATGTCTTTCATCTACTTCATTGCAGAATTTACAATTATAGATGTAAATTTATAAAACTTTCAACATAGATACACAAAATATAGACAAACAAAATTAAGTTTTCAGTAACTATCTAGCTTTAATACTTTCAGAGATATATTGATTTAAATATCGGTTTCCTTTTTTTGCGACACCAAGTATAGTCGGGTAAATATCTTTATCTTTATGCTTGTTTCTTCTCTCTTTTTGAATTTCTACTTAAGTAAACATGGGAACCTCCTCGATTCTCGGCTGTTGTCTGCCACTGGGAAATCGAGTGTTAAAGGGGACTCCAGCTCTGGTCTTCGTGTGCTCTGCAAATATCGGAGGTAGATCGTCTATCTTCCTCCATATTTTTTTCGCTCTGTTCCTGATGTTGATATTGAGCGTTTGGAATCCTGCTTCTTGGTGTAGATCTTGTGGTCTTCTCCTCTCTTTCCTACGTGTGTTGGTGATTAGGTAGAGAGCTTTATTTTCTATTCTCTGGAGTTCCATTTTTTGGTCCTTGTTTCACCGTTAATAGGGGTTGGCGAGTATATTAGTACCTCTCTTCCTAGTGCAAGATAGATTTTTCTTTTATTTTTGATGCCTAACCCTCTTAAATTATACAGTAGGTTATGCATCGGAATCGCCTTGTTCTTCTTCTCCGTTATATGTTGTTTTTTAGCCTCTTTTTGTTATTCTGAGTCCTAGCACTTTGCCCTCACTATGATATCTGTAGTTCTGATCTTCAACTGCAATTTCAGCTGTTTTGTTCCTGGAGATTGGGATTATTGTAAATTTCCTCCTGTTCGTCCTTCTCTTCGAATCTCTAAAGCTGTTGTCCTTGTCTGAAAGCGTACGTGCCTGTACGGAGTAATGCGAGTTTGCTTATATCGTCCGCGAACTGTATGTTTAGGCAACCAGGCATTATTAGTGGTGGCAGGTCTGCTGTGTATATTGAATACAGCTTGGGGCTGAGACAGCCCTCCTGCGGGAGTTTAGCTTCCAATTCGAATTCTGATCCTGAATAACCATTGATCTTCACATATGCTCTTCTGTCTGTGCGATAATCGAAGAGAATTCTCTCCAGATTGCTATTCATATGGAGATTTTGTCTCCTTCATTACTTTGCACTCACATGTTTGAAATTGCGTTCTCTTCAGCAGTGTGTTCCTCATTGCTCTTTGGTGCCGACGCTGAGGCGACGTTGATTTTAAGGATTTCAGATGAGGGGGGGTTGTCAGGGAACCACATCTTCTTCATTTCATTTTTCTCTAGCATTGTATTGAGTGCCGTAGCGAAGGTGGTCGGTTTCCCAATATTCATCACATGGGCATAGAGTATGCATGTTAGCACTTCTGTTGATGCCCCTTGTGGCATAGTTAGATGGGTATGTGCTTCCTGCATTTGCTTCACAGTTGCTTTAGCCACTCCTGCGTATGTTGTATTTCTTCTAGTTTCTTCTTCGTTTCTCTCTTTTCTTTCCTTTCGTTCTATTATCTCCTTTCTTTGGGGGCATGCCATTGTCATAGTCCTATCTGGCACATGACAGTTCACGCATTTCTTACTACTTTCCTTGCACTGTCTCCATTCGTGGTTCTTCTGTCCGCATCCAGAACATACTGTATCTTTCTCAGTGCAGTCACGCGTTAAGTGGTCCTCCATCTTATAGCAGCGGAAGCACATTTGAATATTAATATGTTTCTCGCGCTCCATGTTATCTGGTGGAATTCTCATGTTAAACATGAGCAGTCCTCGTTGAAATATCTTTGCTGCCATATCTGTTGTTGCACGCACAATTTTAAAGACATGTGTGTGGTGGCTAAATTTAATTATTTCATTTATTTTTATGCCTTCATGATTTTTTTCTATTTCTTCTCTCATTTCCTCTTTGTCACGGGAACCCACCCAAACGTCGACTTTCCTGCATATGATACTTTTGTTTGTAGCTATCTGGGGCGGAATTTTATACCTGTTCCAAATGCTTACGCCTAATTTCTTAACACCCTTCCGCCTTTTATACCTGTTCCAAATTCTTTCGCCTCATTTCCTAAGACCCTTCCGCCATGTATACCTTTTCCAAATGCTTATGCCTCATTTCCTAATACCTTTCTACCATTTATATGTGTTCCAAATACTTATGCCTCATTTCCTAAGACCTTTCCGCCATCTATACCTGTTCCAAATGCTTATGCCTCATTTCCTAACACCCTTCCACCATTTATAGCTGTTCCAAATGCTTACGCCTAATTTCCTAACACCCTTCCGCCATTTATACCTGTTCCAAATGCTTATGCCTCATTTCCTAAGACCTTTGCACCATTTATACCTGTTCCAAATGCCTGTGCCTCATTTCCTAAGACCCTATCGCCATTTATACCTGTTGCAAATGCTTATGCCTCATTTCCTAAGACCCTTTGGCCATTTATACCTGTTGCAAATGCTTATGCCTCATTTCCTAAGACCATTCCACCATTTATACCTGTTCCAAATGCTTAATCCTCATTTCCTAAGACCCTTCTACCATTTATACCTGTTCCAAATGCTTATGCCTCATTCCCTAAGACCCTTCCACTATTTATACCTGTTGCAAATGCTTATGCCTCATTTCCTAAGACCCTTCAACCATTTATACCTATTCCAAATGCCTATGCCTCACTTCTTAAGACCATTCCACCATTTATACTTTGAACTTGCTCCCACTAAACTTTACTTTCCATTCATTCCTATAATCTGCGGTGACTTTTAATATTTCTTGCAGATCTTTCCCTCTTTCACTCATTATCATCATTATCATCATATGTAATCTTAGACAGTTCATATTTCTATCACCTATGCTCACTTCTCCAATGGTACGCCTCAATCATTTTAGTAGTTCATTAATGAATAGACTAAAAGCACCGGAAACATCATGCATCCCTGCCTCACTCCCATATTATTTAGCATCCTTTCATTTTCCACCCTTTTCAAAATCATCTTTAGTATATTTCTTCCATATAAAATCTTAATCACATTTAAAATATTGATATTCATTCGGTTTATTTCATCTGTTCTGTAGACTCCAAGGAGTGAAAGTTTGTTGTCAGTCGCCGAGTTTATTTTTTTCTTGATTCACGATTTTCGCTACCTTGACGCGTTCCACTCGCTCCAAGCTCGTTCGTTTTCTTAAATTTTAGTCAAGCATTCTTTGTTTTTGATTGGCATTATTTAATTTTTATCTCAGTCAGATGTTCGTCCACTTCTAAACACTTTTACTCTTTTTCTATGATATTTTCCACATCCATTAGAAACATTTAGGCGTTTGTCGATGGTTTTTTTTTTGTATTTCGAAGCCTCTGACAACTCTCATCATTGCTTGTTTTTATATTTTGCCTCCGTAGGAGTTCATTCAGTTCCTTTAGCGAAAACCTTGTCTCCTAAACACATATTTACTATATGTATATAATCTCTTCTTTAATAAATGAATTATTATATATACCACGACAATCAAAATTTAGTTTTATGTTTGGCTTTATCATGTTTTTTTTAGTTGGGTTTGACTATTTCACTTAGAAGTCTCCCTTTCTCAGTTGGATTACATAACATTCCACCTTAAATCTCGTCGCAATTGTGTTATTTTTTAAATATAAACATGATTACTTTTGCCTTTTACAATCTTTCACCTCAATATTGCCAACCCCTGGGTGCCTTGATATTCAGTCTACCCCTTCGTTGCGCCCTAAAACTTCTTTCTTCGACAGCGGAAATGAATGTACTCAATTTAGTAGTCCTTTTACTTCTACAATGTATTTTACTTTGTAAAATACATTAATTGCAATATCGAACCTTTCCCTGCCTCTGTGCATACACCCACCGAATTAGTGGTCGAGACCCTGGCAGAAGGAAAACTCTTACGAGGTTACACTGACATCTGTGCAAATCTGCGCGCCACTGGTGAAGTTGGGGAACACAATAAAGTATGACATCTTCCTAAATGGTGCGTTTGAAAGCCGGTTATGCCAAGTACCCTAAGACTTAGAGAGTACAGGAGTTTTAGGAGGGGGGCTGGGACCCCTCCACTTATTTCGGCTTTTTTTACGTGTTGGATACGTGCTCCGGCCCAATTAGTCCTCCTTCCGACACCGGAGCATCCGGGTTTTTTAGTCGCGTGCACGCAACTCTATAAGTTACTATTTCGGTCCGTAAGTCGTCGGTCGGATGGTAATCGTTTTATTTTTCAATGTTTTTTTTGGTAAAAACATCGTAACTATTCGTCTGATTCTAGCGAAATTTTAAACCCTTATGTTGTTTTGCATTCTCTTTCGAATTATATATTAACCAAGGTCCTTCCAAAGTTATTCTAGGAATTATTGAATGTTTTGATGGTCGTAAGGTCCAATGGTCCTTAGTCAGAATAATTGAGAGCACGCGACTTAGGTCTGTTGACCTTGTTATATTTCTAATGTAGCCTAAATAATACTAGGCTGAATTGGCTTTCGGTGACTATGCTCATTGAGGCACTAGTCAAATATGCCTTCCAACAGCACTCCAATCAGGCGGCCCAGTTGATCAGGGACGTGGACTGGACTTTACCTCCAGAGGTGGAGAAGCATTCAACGCCTTGTTTACACTAAGTGAGCTGCGACCTGCCTTCGCTTCGTGCGAGGATATCGTCTCTGTTAGTGGCGCCTTTCATAGACAAATGGATGAGCGAGGCTGGGTATTTTGTCAGCTTTGTTCAACATGAGCTTGTTGGAGGGTCTTTTCCCAGATTTCTGCCCAATATCCGCCGTGCTTGCCTTTCGCAAGCCGGAGAGTGATCACTCTACCCCGGTCTATTTGTGCTAAATTTCTCTAACCTATTGCGTGTGCAAGTTGATGTAGAAAATGGTAAATTTTATGCTAGCTTATTTCCTTGACAACAGAGGTGAAGTGTCATCTGTAGAATGCACTTTCATAATTTCAGTACACGTCGGATACTTTGAAACGCTTGGGTAGTGCTGTCTGCGAAGCCTTCCTTAGTAAGAGTTATTTTTCCACGATATTTTTGATACGGTATGGAGTTATGGTATCATGAAACCTATCCATACTATGTGGGTAAGGAGATGCCTATGGAATATTTGTCTGAGTTCCTACGAAATCGTCGTTTACGAGTACGGGTGGGTGGACCTATCTCCGGTCTAATGAAGCAAGAAAAAGTAGTCCTACAAATATTTGTCATCTGTGATAGTCTTTTTGCCGTGGACATCGAGGCTATCACTTATATATTGCCGGAATATGTTATCTCCACACTCTCCATAGACGACTTTTTTGTCTCCTTTGGTGTAGTTCATATAACTACCCTGGAGCACCGACTTCAAATGGCTCTGAAGCGCTTCTCTCATTTTGAAGAAGGGCACAGGCTTTTGTTTTATTTGGTCATGACTAAGATGATGCATTTTTGCCGCTGTACATGGTTCCACCCAGACTCGAACTTGTTCTTAAATATGGTTCGCTTGGATGTACTAGTCTCGTATCATTTCCTCGGTCTTGTTTTCAACCAGCGCCTTACCTAGGAGGCGTACATTGGCAAATAGAGTATCTTATAGCATCGCCATGGATATTATTCGCTTTGCATCCGAAAGTCTACCCTGAAACGCGCCTGTAGCTAGTCGCATTGTTTGGTGGTGCAGAGGATCTAAGCGATTAGGAGATGATTTAGGTGATGCAGCATATAAATGGTTTACGTAGTTTAGCTTGTAGATTAGTAGAGATTTGTGCAGATTCAGTAGCGCTTTTCTGTGTACTCTCTAATGTGGATGGGAAAGCTAAGTTAGTAGGTTTATTATTGAAATACTGCTCTTTTTTAGACTTATAATGTTGAATTTCCAACTCATTCGGCTCTCGAATATGAGCCCAAGTACTTTGCCCGTTTTATAAAGATTATTTCATTTGTCCCTCTTTTAAAATTAATGTTTGGGTTTCTCTTTTTTCTGCTGAAAGTTATAGTATAGTTTTTTTCGGGTGATATTGTGAATCCTTTGCTATTGTATATGTGGTTATTGCGTTAATACAGGTTTGGAGTTGCTGTTGTATTGCTGTTGGACTGGTTCCTGGAAGACAGATGGAAAAATAATCCACATAAATGGAGCATTGTATTAGCGAGTGTACATTTAATGCTAGGTTGTTGAAGGTGATGGTGAATAGTGTTGTACTCAATACACTGCCTAATGGTACTCCTTCATGTTGTTCGTAGTTCCTAGATCTTGCATCTCGTAAGTCCAGAGTAAATCGTCTGTTTTCAAGGAAATTAGAGATAAATAAGGGCAGTGAGCCACATAACCCATATTATGTATTTATTTTAGAATGTTTCGTCGCCATACCATGTCGTACGCTTTAGAGAGGTCAAAGAACACTGCGGTTAGTACCTTACCTTCGGAGAATGCTTTTCCGGCATCATGTTCTAAAAGGGTGAGCGGGTCGAGAGTCGATCAGTGCTTTCTGTATCCAAACTGACTTAGAGAGAGGAGTTTTTGTTTTCTATTTGCCATTTTAATCGTGTGTTGACCATCTTATATAGGATCTTGCATAGACAAGAGGTAAGAGCAATTGGTATATAATATTTGTCGTGATGGAGGGGTCCTTCTCTGGTTTAAAAAAAAGGCAGTGGCTTGTCACCACTAATTTAGGAAGGTATCAGATAATCAAAGGCTGTTGTATAACTGTAATAGGTACATTATACAGTACGAGTGTATATGGTTCAGGATGATGTAAGTGATCTGATCATCACCAGGGGATGTGTTGGGTCAGTCTGCTTAGTGCTAATTTTAGTTCAGACATGGTGAAAGGGAGGTTCTATTCGAATACGTGGTTCGCTGCGAAGTTTAGTGCTGCGCTTTTGGTGTTTTTTTATTGAGAAAGGTTGTTTGAGATGAGCCTTTGGAGATTATGCTGAAAGATTCGGCGATTGTGTTGGCTACTGGTTCAAGCTCGCTGATTGAAGTACCCGTTTATCTTTAGAATTGGGAGTTTGGCTATATTTCTGTTTGTTTGCATTTTCCTTAACCACTCCAAATTTTTTAGAAAGAGGTAGTGGAGGTGATAGTCGAGGTGCATTTTTGCCAAGATCTCTTCTGTTTATTGTGAAAGCTCGTCGTGCCACGGCATATAGTCATTTATAGTCTAAGTAATTTCTGTTGGATTTAGAGTCTTTAAAATGTCGGTGGGCTCGGTCTCTGTTTCTTTTAGCTGTTAGAAAATCGCGATTCCACCACAGTGTTGCAGTTTTATGAGATCTTGGAGAAGATTGCGGGAGATAGTTTGGAATACTTGTATGAAAGGTTGGAAATCGGTTGCGATTATTGGTGGGGTGAGTTTGGTTATGATTTGGCTTGTTTCTGTTACGAAGGCTTGCCAGTAAGCACGATGTTAAGTAGCTCCATTGGCGACGAGGAATGGTGGTGATTTTGGGAAGTACCTCTGTTATGATTAGGTAGTGAAAACTTCCCCATACTTCTAGGAGGATGTGGCAGTAAAGGTCTGTTGGGAATGTTGCCGAATGGGTGGAAATATATATACTGGAAAAACTATTTGTTTGTTGATGGTAATGGGTTGGCTGGTCATTATTGAGCACTTCCAGGTTGTTGTGTTCTATGGCTATTTTCTTTTGTGTCTTGCCAGCAAGTAAGTCTGGCATTGACATCACCTAACACAAAGAAGGCAAATGGAAGTTGGTTAACTAGGAGGTCGAAGTCAGTTCGGGAAAAAGGTAAGTTGGGAGATAGATACATATATTGAACAGATGGTAATCAGCTCTTTTATTTGAACCCTGATGTCAAGGGCATAGGGTGGAGGTGTTGAGTGGAAGCGGTATATAAGGAATGTTACGAGTGATGTAAATAGCATTACCTCTAGTATTATTTGTTGTTTGGGAGTAAGAGCTAAAGTTGTTGCTTAAAAAGCGAGTAGGATCTGTATTCATCAGTAGTATTGAAGGTCTCAGTTCGAGTGCACACAGACGCACACGCTCATGCTGACATTCAATCATGTACAAACGTACATGACCTTTCAGACCGAGTTTACCCCCACCCTTTAGGTCAGTGAAAGTATGTATGTGTGTGTTTGTGTGATCGTGTATGAGTGTGCAGACTCTGATTCCTTCGATAGGAATTCGAGTGCACACACACTCATGAGCACATTCAAACACGTAAATGACCTTGCACCCCGAGTCTCCTTCCCCCCCCCCCTTTACTGGTTGTCACTAAAATTACCCTCCCCCCTGGTGACAGTTTTGAATTTTCGGGTATTTTCTCGTACCAACATATCAGTGGATTTGCCACTTAACCTTTTACACCCTATTAATTGGTCCGTCTTGTTGACATCTTTTAAATTATTTGTCACTAAACCTCTCTGTGTTCACACGTTATAAGATGATCCTCCATCCACACCGTCTCACACCCAGACTTAATAAATACTTTACAACCGAAGATGTGTGTGGATGGGATTATAAATTTAGCCTACACCATTCATCTACGGGTGATTTCTTCGATCATCTTTGTCGACTTATTCATGAATACCCAATTGATCGGATTGATTTCTGTATAATGGGTCAGTCTAACCACCTTTCAACTACAATAACAGAAAAGTACTTGAATATCTCCAGTTTATTGATTTAGAAGATTTAATCATCGGTAAAAAATTAAAAAACGAGCTTATGGATCAGTTTTTGTTTGTAAGAGGTCTATCCGATGATCACAGTACATGGGAGGATAAGTTTTTCTGCATATTACATTCTAACATGGTGAATGATGGTGAGAAAGTATTGAACATCGCTATATTTGACACTAAAGCCATGTTATTTCGCTTTCTCTCGTGGTATTCTCATCAGCTCACTAATATGATGAAAGAATTCTCCTTCTCACCGCTTTTGAGGTGCAACCAGAGCCTGACCATGGTCATTAGGTGGCTTTTTTGATAAAAAAGAATAGCTTTCACGAATTCAGGCTCCTCCACAATGTCTTCAGTATTGAGGATAAGGGACTCCATGATGGCAATGCAGCTGCTGAATGGGGTATTTGGAGCACTGTGCAGCGAGGTAGTGATTACCTACTATATATATATATATATATATATATATATATATATATATATATATATATATATATATATATATATATATATATATATATATATATACTACCGTGCCCCACCCCCAACGTGCCCACGAATGTCTAGCAAATTATTGCCAGACGAACGCAGAGCAATCGCAATGCATGCGAGAATCTATTTCAAATTATTGCCCTAAATGGCAACACATCGTAGTGGATTCGCCGACCTTACGATACATCGCCATCGCAAGTTGGGCGATACATTGCCGTAGGCTGTGACCTTCCCTCGAATATATTGAGCTTCATTTCCAATGATTGCGTTGGCAGGGCGAATGAACGCGGGGTGGTCAAGGGACATGGAGATGGGGTTCGCTCAAAATTGCGATTTCTGTCAGGAACTTAGGCTTTGTCATTTCCGGACGGGGAATCCGGAACGAATGGGCTAATTTTTGTTCGCGGCCATTCGCGCAGCCGATTCGCCAATGTGTGACCCCAGCCTAAAACCGCTGTTTTGCCAGGCGACTTCTCCATAGAAAGTCTCACCTCTCTGATCTTTTGATGTCCGTTCTCTTTTATCGTCAATCCATATGGAGTCCTTTCTTCGAAGAGTTTGAACTCGGAATAACACAAAGTTAGTGATTACAGTAGCCAAAATGAGGATAAAATATTTGTAAATGTATATAAATCATTTGAAATTTCATCTCTCGTGAACATCGGCAAATATCAATGGTGCTGAATTGTTTTATATTGAATAAATCAACTGCAAAGTGTAAGCTTATTGCATTAGAGATTGACATAAGAGACAAACAGGTCTTATTCTGTGTCACATCAGAAAAAGATACTCGTGCTAGAATTCATCCACATAGAAACCATAAACTGCACGGAATTTTTCGTGTACTTAAATTCCTAGGCATAATTCAACCGACATTCGTTTCTTTCTTCGAGACACGCATCACGTTTGCTAATCTTCCTAACCAAAATTTACGCTTCGTTGATTAACTTAGCATTTTTAGTAGCGGGCAGGTCTAGTCGCTGGTGACTCTATACAGTACATTTCACTATGTCGATCGGTCGGTCTCCGTTTTGCTTTTTTTGCTTTTCTTTTGTAATAACATTGTAACTATTCGGCCGATCCTAAATTATATTTGAAACCCTTATGTTGATTTAAATTCTCTTTCAAATGATATAATTGCAAAGTCTTTCTAAGGTTAGCCCGGGAATTATTTCGTTTTGGCAATAACATCATAACTATATGGCCAATTTTAACGAAATTTGAAAGCCTTATGTTGTTTTAGATTCTCTTTCGAATGATAAAATTGTCAATATCCTCCCAAGGTTAGCCAGGGAATTATGTTGTTTTGGTAATAACATTATAACTATTTGGCTGATTCTAACGAAATTTAAAACCCTTATTTTGTTTTACATGGTCTTTCGAATAATATAATTGTAAAAGTCCTCCCAAGGTTAGCCTGAAGATTATTTAGTTTTGGCAATAACATTATAACTATTCAGCCGATTCTAACGAAATTTGAAACCCTTATGTTGTTTTACATTCATTTTCGAATGATAGAATTTCCAAGGTCCTCCTAGGGTTAGTCCGATTATTATTGAAATGTTTGAAGGTTGTAAGGTCATAAATTAGAATAAGTGAGAGCACGCGACTTTTTGGTCAGCAGACCTTGTTTTGTATCTGTTCTCCATCAAGGGAGCTAAGAAATATGAGAAAAAGAACTAAATTCATAATGAAGTTTGGAAAATTGACTTTTATCCTATCGCTATCACTGATAATCAGGATTTTGACTCAATAAGTAATTGCACTCTTCTTTCTTTTTGCCATTTTTAGTTTCTCCTTTTTCGATCCATGTTATTCTTACTTCTTTCATCTCTGGCAAGGCTATTTTCGAAATGAGTGCCACGATTTCGCAGGTAAACATCTATCAAAGTCAATGAGTAGTGATATAATGCCGTATGAATATTATAACTTTTTATTCGTTTTCAATACTCGAATAATTAGTTCCCACTCCGACAAGAGCCATTGATTTGGCTTATTTTAATCTTTGTTGTGCTTGGTTAAGCAAAATCATTTGAAACTAAACCAAACCCCACTACTTAATTAGACTGTGGCTTATTGGTTAGAGCTATAGCCTAAGAAATGAAGAGCGGTTGCAGATATAGCCTCTTCTTTTCACAATTTCCAAATAGGAATTAAATTTCGATTTTTAGATTTACTTATCAAGGCCTCTTTAAGGTTAAACTACCTTAGGTTTTATGAAATCGGCTTCATATGTGCATACTGTAGACAATTTACGAATTAGTGACCGGACAGAGTATCTGGTTGCGTTATTCATGCTTTGTATCAAATTGTATACAGGTATAACTATCCATTATTTTTATTTTTTTACATAAATACGTACACATACAAAATGAAAGGACATATAACATATTAGGAAAGTTGGTTTCATAAAATCTATGAACTTTCAATTTTCATCGAGTAATGGTGGGTTACATATTTTATTGCGAAGGCAATTGCACTTTAATAAGATATTATTTGAATTAGGATAATCAACCAGCACATTCGAAAGGAAAGTAAGATTAGACGGAAATTTTAAATGATTGGTTTATATTTTAATCAGGGTAACAATTTATTATAATTTCACGTTGGATTTGCAGAAGCGATTAACTAACCTAATTATGACCCTATTCTCCGTTTAGGAGCAATAAGAAGCAGAACTAATACAAGACAGATAATAAGAGAAAATATAAGAGTTTGAATGAAAGTAAAAAAAAGGTATAAGTAGAAAAAGTAAGATCTTGAAGGTAGGATACTCTCCCTGCAGCAGTAAGTCGTCGAATATAAAAATACAAAGACATTCAATTGAAAAAGTGTGAAAAAGGAGAAAAAAAGGACAGCTAGATAAAAGTCGTTGACGGTCTTGTAATATTTAGAAGAACACAATAAAAACAACTACAGATCAAGAGGATAGAGACCATAAAAGGCCCCAGGTTCCACTTAGTACATCCAAAGAGGAATAGTGAAGGGACTTGGACTAATTTAGCATTACAAAATTCAAAGACCCACGAGATTAGTTACAAGGCATTAAAAGTAGCTATATATACTAAATACAAGATAATAGAGCCCTCTTATCTGTAAAAAATTGTAAACGTAGCTGTGTTTTATTCTGGATATGTTTAAAGTATGTAAAGCATTTTATTACATTTAGGAAGATTTAATCGTATTCACTGAGTTAAAAAAAACGTTTTTGTTATTCATAAACTTAAGATAGTTCTTAAAATCCTCTAATGATATCTAGAAAAATCCGAAAAACTCATCCCATGGTACCGAAAGGAAATCATTTTGTGATTGCTGATTTTCGGTGTCCACATCTGCCTAAGACTGAGAAATATTTATCTCTATGTTTATAAATTGGCTAGATGGAGAGGAAGGGAAGGACGTTCAGAAGATGTTCTCATGTGTGATCTTTATCAACATGTTACCACATAATTCACTCCTGATGTGTTGTGAGATATTATGCTTGTGTTAAAGCAACTAAGAGTGAGGCTCTGAACAGTAGGTTTAGAAAACGGACGTTGCAAAGATTGGCAGAGCAAGAAATAAGCTGGTAACGATAAGCTACCCCGATAGATGTCTATTTCATTCTCTCTACATATATTTTTGTAGATAAGAATTCATAAAGGCCCTTTTACAACCTTCATTCTCTTCATATGCGCTTTATAATTTGCCCAATAATTCCATCCAATTCATAGCTGACATAGGGCCCATAATTTGTATACATCCAACAAACATATATTAAGAACTTTATGAACTAATCACTAAGTTTGTATTCGTTAATTAAATAAGTTCCAATTATCACTAAACATGTAACTACTTTAAGCCCCTGACTCAGCTTGTAATGACAGTCACCACAACAATAAACTAGTAAACATACGCTGACATCAGGTACTTTGGGGATGTTCATCCTTATATCCAAATAGTTTACTATTATCCAATGGCGTGCAGTCAATGGAAGCAATGCTTCCCCCATTTAAGAAGAAAATAAAAAGAAATTACACCCCAACAATTAATATGACATTAGAATCAATTTTATTCTCACATTTATGCTGGCCTATACGTGTATACACCATACGGTACCGTTCACTTTCAATCGAATTGGTGTTAGACACAAATGAGCCCGACTGGAATTGAAGAAATGCATCCTTTTCATCGAGATTTCTACTTTATGTTTCTCTCTTAATTTCAATAATAGTTTTGCTTTTTGGTGCTTTGGAATGAATAGTTTAGAAGATGTTTTGCTTTTCTTAGCAATAATATAGTCATTAGAGTTTTATGATTTTTATCTAGATATTTGAACGCTGTGTTAGAATAAAAAAAAATAACCTATTTGTATATGGAAAAGGAAGCAAATTTAGCTTTGCTGTCATCTGCCTGCATCTGGAAAAAGCCATAAAAGGTCTAAGACACAATGACGTAACTATTATTATGCTTTGAAGTTTAAACAATTTTTAGGTTATATTTAAATACTGGTTCTGAGAATGAAAGCAGCTATATAGCCTAAAGTCTGTATGGTTACGTTCTTGTATCTTAAGCATTTTGTTTATATTTCCTGGATTCTGGCAGCCCTACCGGATTTCCCCCTCGTATCTGTTAGTAGCTGCGAGTAAGTGCTTAGATAAGTGTAACGTATTGTTTATTCCTTTTTTTTAAGTGATAACCCTTTTAATTAAACAAAATGGCTACAAATAAAGTTGTGAGAAAATGTGATTGCATTATTGAAAAATTAGTTAAAAGGAAGTTCAGTGCGATGACTTATAATGAAAAAGATCTAATAAAACAGGTAGGCCAAAGCCAAGAATAAATGTCATCCAAAACTGTTGCACTCGCAAATATAATGTAGGCTAAATGATAGGACATCTTGGCTTGTGGTTGTGCATACTTACAGAAGCTATTTTAACATTAATAACATTTAAAAAATTAACATTTAAATGAAGTGAGTAGTTTACAATTTTATAGTTATTTTTAATGAACGACATATTGACTTTAATTAACATATCTATTTTTATAAAACTTGAATTGCTTCCTCATCCTCAAAGGTCACTGCACACCACTGCTATTATCCCTTTATCAAAAATTGCAGGCGTGTTAAGAGATGTTAAAACATGCAAAATACGCATTTAGCCGATCCTTAAACATGTTAACTCCATAGAAAAGCAAACTGCAATGTACGCACTTATGGTACGCGGTTACCATGGCAACGAGTAGCCAACCTCAATTTGCATCTGGCACGCCTCGAGGAAGCTCTCTTCATCTACGCCAAGCAAGAGAGTGCATCCAATAGACCAATCAAACAACACTAGAAAGAACTGCATCAATTGTCTATTTTAACCTCATATATTTAGAGCTCTTGCTAGCCGAGTGGATACGGCGTTAGTCTGCCAACGTCGAGGTACCGGGTTCGATCCCATCATGAGCGGACACAAACTTCGGCGCTTATAGAGATCTGGCTACCACCAATTGGTGGACATGCTGTGCTCACCCAGTGCTGGGGTGAGTAGATCTTAAACTTTCATCGCACACACAGCATTGCTTTCTTTCTTCTCCCGTCTTCGCAGCGCCACACACAACTATTTTCTGGTCCAAAGAATCCTGCTGATGGGTATCTATCTCCATATACCTCTGACGCTGGTGAGCCCTCGCCAGCGATTGTCATGCTGACCTTTATGTCTATTTCATTATCCTGGGTGTTTTCACCCAGGATTGTGTGACAACACCCCGCGTACTGCAAAGGTGAAGGTTTAAATAACCAATTGAAACATTTCTTTTTTAGGGTTGTGACGTGGATGTGAAGCCTCCACTGGTCTTCCCGATGCAGTTTGAAGGTGGCTAACCTTTGTTATGGTACCTTAGTATGCTTTAAGTATGAGCTTGTTTTAGAATCCCGTTGGAAGTCTTGATACAAGATATCTAAGTCCTAATCCTCATTGTAAAGATTTTGTGAAAAGAAACTGCGCTTAGATAAGTTTAACCCAAACCTATTCGCCAAAATCCATGTGACTATTTTTACTTGGATAGTTATTTATCACATGTTAATCTCTTCTTACTCTTCTGTTTCTAAATTATGGACTCTAAAAGTATATACATTTTTAAGGTTAAGCTAATGTTTTTTTTTTTAATTTACTTGGATTATACTATCCCTAATAGACAGGCTCTGGTGCTTTTGGTATTTTTATCTTTGTATTCTGCAAATATCTCGAGTTAAAATATTTCAGCGAGACGAAATTTGCCATTGTATTCTTCAAACTTTTCACTACTTACTTACTCTATTACTATTTCTTATCAGAAGGGTCTCTAGAATACATCTAGTTGGCTTTTATAGTTTTGAATCCAGTAAGTTAATTATTTTACTTGTCTATTAATCCAATCATGCATTCTTCTTTGGTGAAATTTTGCAAGTCAATGAAAATTGGCCAAATTTTAATAATAGTTTGTCGAGATAACCGGAAAAAAAGAGAGAACTATTCCAATATTTTAATTCCTTTAATTTTGGAAGATAAATTTGACATTCAAAATTGCTAACTCATGACAGTATTGTATATTTCATGAGGGTTGGTTGGAGTTAGAGTTTCAAACCACAAACAAATTAAAAACCAGGCTTTTTCATTGGACTTAAAAAATTATGAATAAGAAACTTAGTTGCCATTGGATGGAACGCACGTGTTATGATTCAAAATCGGGTTTTCACGTTTAAAACCGCCATTCCAGATTTTTTTAAAATTAAATTTTATAACGATGTGCCCAAAGTGTGGGGAAAGGAGGATCTAAAAAGAGGTTCTATAACTCAATCGGCTACCAACAGAAACCTTGATAGAACACTCACGTGTAATGATTTAAAACCGGTTTTGTATAGTAGAAACCGGTTTTAAAGACTCAGAAATAATTTAAATTTTATAAAGTGTTTGAATTGCATAACAGAACTATGAGAGAAAACACTCACCCGTTAAGATTTAAAACAGGGTTTCCACAAAATAATTTCAATTTTATAAAGTGTTTGAATTGATTTACAGAACCATGAGACGAAACACGTGTTAAGATTTAAAACCGGGTTTACAGGGTCGAAACCGGTTTTTAAGACCAAAAAATAATTGAAATTTTATAAAGTGTTTGAATTGCATAACAGAACCATGAGACGAAACACTCACCCGTTAAGATTTAAAACAGGGTTTCCATAGTGGAAACCGGTTTTCAAGACCCCCAAATAATTTAAATTTTATAAAGTTTTGAATTGTTTTACAGAACCATGAGACGAAACACGTGTTAAGATTTAAAACCGAGTTTACAGGGTCGAAACCGGTTTTTAAGACCAAAAAATAATTGAAATTTTATAAAGTGTTTGAATTGCATAACAGAACCATGAGACGAAACACTCACCCGTTAAGATTTAAAACAGGGTTTCCATAGTGGAAACCAGTTTTCAAGACACCCAAATAATTTCAATTTTATAAAGTGTTTGAATTGTTTTACAGAACCATGAGACGAAACACGTGTTAAGATTTAAAACCGAGTTTACAGGGTCGAAACCGGTTTTTAAGACCAAAAAATAATTGAAATTTTATAAAGTGTTTGAATTGCATAACAGAACCATAAGACGAAACACTCACCCGTTAAGATTTAAAACAGGGTTTCCATAGTGGAAACCGGTTTTCAAGACCCCCAAATAATTTCAATTTTATAAAGTGTTTGAATTGTTTTACAGAACCATGAGACGAAACACGTGTTAAGATTTAAAACCGAGTTTACAGGGTCGAAACCGGTTTTTAAGACCAAAAAATAATTGAAATTTTATAAAGTGTTTGAATTGCATAACAGAACCATGAGACGAAACACTCACCCGTTAAGATTTAAAACAGGGTTTCCATAGTGGAAACCGGTTTTCAAGACACCCAAATAATTTCAATTTTATAAAGTGTTTGAATTGTTTTACAGAACCATGAGACGAAACACGTGTTAAGATTTAAAACCGGGTTTACAGGATCGAAACCGGTTTTTAAGACCAAAAAATAATTAAAATTGTATAAAGTGTATAGGAATGCACAACATAACCATGAGACGAAACACTCACGCGTAAAGATTTAAAACTAGCTTTCCAGGGAAAAAAAAACAACATTTTTAAAAGATTTAAAATGGTTTACCCTAAATTGCAATAAAATGTCTAAAAACTAGGTTGTAGAACCCAACAACTAATTAAACGTCGATTTAGAGCGGTTAACTAGTACAAGGACCCCCTGGTAGCTGGATATACCTATCTTGGAGTATATGTACATATATCCCAATACCGATAGTTTGATATGTTGAGAGTGGCACTCACTGAGATATCAATGCCCACGAATCCCTCCCTATAGACGATCTTCATCCTTTTCTCTATCTTTCTTCATTTCCTTTTCTTTTCTACGTTCCATCGTTTTTTTCTTGATGTTCACTGACCCTTTTCATTGTCCACCTACCTCACACTCCTTTGCGTACTCCCCTTTTCCCTTTTATGTCTCTTTTCGCCCTTTACTTTTCCCTATTCCCCATTTCATTTTTATTTCACCTGTCCTCCCTTTCTTATCCTTTATATCTATTTTTACCCTTCTCTTTCTTCTTTTTTCAGCTATCTCTCTCTTGTTAATCTTATTCATTCTTTTCCGCTTTTTTTTTCTTCCTATTACCCTCTTTTCTCTCCTTTTTCCCCTCTTTCTGTCTATCTTTCACTATTTCTCTTCCTTTTTTGTTTGATCATTTTCTTCCTTTCAATCTCACTTCACCTTATTTTGTCTTGCTCTTATCATGTTTATCCTTTTTCTTTCTTCCTTTTATCACTCTTTACCTCTTATTATTTCCTTACTTTCTTGGCTCTCGAACCTAGTTTGTCGGCCTCAGCCCACCAAGATACGACTCGAACCCCCCTGCCCTTCTGCAGATCCCTCAGCAGCGGAGAGTCCCAATCCCCCACCCCTCCTCGAGAATTGACAGAAACCTTCGACTCGGATTATGTCGAGGTGTACTCCGACAGACGACCATCGGAGTGGCAACATAGAAATCCGTCGCAAGAAAGTGTGGCAATTCCTGGCAGCAGGTGACCATGCATAAAATTGCATTCGAATGCTTTGAAATGCATAAAAAATCGTAGAAATGTATAGCAATTAATGTCATTGGTGAACAATGCCCAACAATTCATGCGAATGCGTTGTATGGAATGGAAATTCATAGGAATGTTTAGCAATGCATAGCAAAACATAGGAATGTTTAGCAATGTATAGCAATTCATAGGAATGCTTACCAATGCATAACAATTCATAGGAATGCTTAGCAATGCATAACAATTCGTAGGAATGCTTAGCAAGTCATAGGAATGCTTAGCAATGCATAACAATTTATAGGAATGCTTAGCAATGCATAACAATTCATAGAAATGCTTACCAATGCATAAAAATTCATAGGAATGCTTAGCAATGCCTAACAATTCATAGGAATGCTTAGCAATGCATAACAATTCATAGGAATGCCCAGCAATTCATAACAATTCATAGGAATGCTTAGCAATGCATAACAATTCATAGGAATGCTTAGCAATGCATAACAATTCATAGGAATGCTAAGCAATGCATAACAATTCCTAGGAATGCTAAACAATGCATAACAATTCATAGGAATGCTTACCAATGCATAACATTTCATAGGAATGCTTAGCAAGACATAACAATTCATAGGAATGCTTAGCAATGCATAACAATTAATAGGAATGCTTAGCAATGCATAACAATTCATAGGAATGCTTAGCAATGCATAACAATTCATAGGAATGCTCAGCAATTCATAACAATTTGTAGGAATGCTTAGCAAGTCATAGGAATGCTTAGCAATGCATAACAATTCATAGGAATGCTTAGCAATGCATAACAATTCATAGAAATGCTTAGCAATGCATAAAAATTCATAGGAATGCTTAGCAATGCATAACAATTCATAGGAATGCTTAGCAATGCATAACAATTCATAGGAATGTTCAGCAATTCATAACAATTCATAGGAATGCTTAGCAATGCATAACAATTCATAGGAATGCTTACCAATGCATAACAATTCATAGGAATGCTTAGCAATACATAACAATTCATAGGAATGCTTAGCAATGCATAACAATTCATAGGAATGCTTAGCAATGCATAACAATTCATAAGAATGCTTACCAATGCATAACAATTCATAGGAATGCTTACCAATGCATAACAATTCATAGGAATGCTTACCAATGCATAACAATTCATAGGGATGCTTAGCAATGCATAACAATTCATAGGAATGCTTAGCAATGCATAACAATTCATAGAAATGCTTACCAATGCATAAAAATTCATAGGAATGCTTAGCAATACCTAACAATTCATAGGAATGCTTAGCAATGCATAACAATTCATAGGAATGCCCAGCAATTCATAACAATTCATAGGAATGCTTAGCAATGCATAGCAATTCATAGGAATGCTTAGCAATGCATAACAATTCATAGGAATGCTTAGCAATGCATAACAATTCCTAGGAATGCTAAACAATGCATAACAATTTATAGGAATGCTTACCAATGCATAACAATTCATAGGAATGCTTAGCAATACATAACAATTCATAGGAGTGCTTAGCAATGCATAACAATTCATAGGAATGCTTAGCAATGAATAACAATTCATAGGAATGCTTAGCAATGCATAACAATTCATAGGAATGCTCAGCAATTCATAACAATTCGTAGGAATGCTTAGCAAGTCATAGGAATGCTTAGCAATGCATAACAATTCATAGGAATGCTTAGCAATGCATAACAATTTATAGAAATGCTTAGCAATGCATAAAAATTCATAGGAATGCTTAGCAATGCCTAACAATTCATAGGAATGCTTAGCAATGCATAACAATTCATAGGAATGCTCAGCAATTCATAACAATTCGTAGGAATGCTTAGCAAGTCATAGGAATGCTTAGCAATGCATAACAATTCATAGGAATGCTTAGCAATGCATAACAATTCATAGAAGTGCTTAGCAATGCATAAAAATTCATAGGAATGCTTAGCAATGCCTAACAATTCATAGGAATGCTTAGCAATGCATAACAATTCATCGGAATGCTCAGCAATTCATAAAAATTCATAGGAATGCTTAGCAATGCATAACAATTCCTAGGAATGCTAAACAATGCCTAACAATTCATAGGAATGCTTAGCAATGCATAACAATTCATAGGAATGCTTAGCAATGCATAACAATTCATAGGAATGCTTACCAATGCATAACAATTCATAGGAATGCTTACCAATGCATAACAATTCATAGGAATGCTTACCAATGCATAACAATTCATAGGAATGCTTAGCAATGCATAACAATTCATAGGAATGCTTAGCAATGCATAACAATTCATAGAAATGCTTACCAATGCATAAAAATTCATAGGAATGCTTAGCAATGCCTAACAATTCATAGGAATGCTTAGCAATGCATAACAATTCATAGGAATGCCCAGCAATTCATAACAATTCATAGGAATGCTTAGCAATGCATAACAATTCATAGGAATGCTTAGCAATGCATAACAATTCATAGGAATGCTTAGCAATGCATAACAATTCCTAGGAATACTAAACAATGCATAACAATTCATAGGAATGCTACCAATGCATAACATTTCATAGGAATGCTTAGCAATACATAACAATTCATAGGAATGCTTAGCAATGCATAACAATTCATAGGAATGCTTAGCAATGCATAACAATTCATAGGAATGCTCTGCAATGCATAATAATTCATAGGAATGCTCAGCAATTCATAACAATTCGTAGGAATGCTTAGCAAGTCATAGGAATGCTCAGCAATGCATAACAATTCATAGGAATGCTTAGCAATGCATAACAATTCATAGAAATGCTTAGCAATGCATAAAAATTCATAGGAATGCTTAGCAATGCCTAACAATTCATAGGAATGCTTAGCAATGCATAACAATTCATAGGAATGCTCAGCAATTCATAACAATTCATAGGAATGCTTAGCAATGCATAACAATTCATAGGAATGCTTAGCAATGCATAACAATTCATAGGAATGCTTAGCAATGCATAACAATTCCTAGGAATGCTAAACAATGCATAACAATTCATAGGAATGCTTACCAATGCATAACAATTCATAGGAATGCTTAGCAATACATAACAATTCATAGGAATGCTTAGCAATGCATAACAATTCATAGGAATGCTTAGCAATGCATAACAATTCATAGGAATGCTTACCAATGCATAACAATTCATAGGAATGCTTAGCAATGCATAACAATTCATATGAATGCTTACCAATGCATAACAATTCATAGGAATGCTTAGCAATGCATAACAATTCATAGGAATGCTTAGCAATGCATAACAATTCATAGGAATGCTTACCAATACATAGCAATTCATTCCAATTAGTACCAATGAACAACAAGTTTGGGTGTTACCCGAATTCAGCACTTGGGATCGTACCCCCCTCCCCTAACCCCTCAATCGTTTGCTTCCTTCCTTATTGACTTTCTTCGTTACCTAATCGGGAAAGATCCATGAGAGTTGCGTGCCATCCATGCTTTATAATACCTTAATTATTCTACTTACTATATATATCTTCACCGCATTTTCACATCCCCTAACTTCACTGGTTTTGTAACCAGTCCCTGTTCCAAGACATTTTCGCACAGATTCCCTCGTCATTTTTCGTTTTTTCTATAGCAATGAAATGTCTATTCGGGTGCTTGTTACTACGGTCTGAGGTCGACCTCCAGGTCCTCTCGGCTATGACTATGCTGGTGGTCACATGAAGCGAGCTTCCCCTGATTAGATTTTCTTCTCTTGGTGTAATTTGAATTAAACTTCCTTTATAGATACGTACATAAGCGATTCGTGCATATGTCTATGTACACATGTATAGTTTTGTGTCTAAGTTTTTTTTTAATCCATTTCCACCGTTTGAAACCTATCTCAATGAGGATGTTGAGTTTAACGTTAGGTCCGATCCTCGAGTCTCTCTCTACCTGAGGGTGTTCGAAAATTCGATCCGAAACGCGATTCCCATCAGACAAGCAAGCAGACCCGATGTGCCTTAACATCGTTCAGAGAGTGAAGCGGAGTTTGAATTCGGTCGGGCCGTAGCCCATATTTGGTCTGCGTAGCTGAATATAAGTAAATATGGAAGTTTTGTTATGTTCTTTTCAATGTCATGGGCCTTCACAGAGCGCCCGTCTATCAACTAAGCAACCCTCTTAGGTGGATCTTCAAGGCACATATGAAGACATTTAGGGAGGGGGGATTGGGTATCGCAGCAGGCAGATCATTCCGCATTCTAGGAGCAAGTATAAAAAAGATCACAATCGCCCATACAGCAGACGACTACGAGGAACCAACAGTAGGTGGAGCAGATCCAGAGCCTACGGTTCTCAGGAAATGAGATGGAGTCAGTAAGGAAGACAGGTAGGAGGGAGCAGCGGTACATAAGGACTTATATGTAAGCAGAAGAATCTTAAAAGTGTTTCTGCATCGAATGGGCAGCCAGTGAAGTTGGCGAAGCATGGCCAGGGTGCTCAAGAGAAACGCCCGAGAGGAGGAAGATAAACAAGGAGGACGTTGCGGTAAAGACTGGAGGGGGGGAGGGCGATGAGTGTGGGGGAGAACAGGTCTTTTTTGATGCGACACTGAGGGAAGTTAATTCCTGAAGGAACAGTGGCACGAGAGAAGGAAGTTCGGGTATGGCGTGTGTGGGGGGGGAGGGGGAGATTACCTGGCGGTGAGGAGTGTATGCCACAGGGGATACGGTCATCTCGCCAGAGAAGAAGGCGGGGAACTCATCAGGGCAGATAGAGGGAAGAGGCTGGGGTTTCAGAGATTAACAAAGAAGATTGAACAAGGTGGGTGGCTTGTTATTGTTTTCGGCTAGGATATGGCGGGTGTGAGGCGACCATGGGAGACTTTCTGTGCCCCGTTTAACAATGATGTTGTTCACTTAAATCAAAGAATAGGGCCGAGTTGTATAGGACAGATCTTTGTGGACATAAATCAAATACAAGGCAGAATAGAACTTCCATAGTAATAAATAAGTCAATTTAGTGACCATTTCAATTAGGGATTAACTTAAACAAAGTCTTACATGGTCAGTTAAATAGCAAATCAATTATAAAGCCCTTCAATAGTTGGTTAAAGGAATAAAAGATTAGACAAGTCACTTCAGTGATCAAGACAATAGAAAAGGATCAAACAAAACTCTTCAGTGGATAGTTAAATGAATAAGGATTAAACAAGCTTTTTTCAATAGTCATTTAAATGGCTCACGGATAAACACACTTCGTCATTCATCAATTTTGGCATATGATAAAGGATTACATAAGCCTCCATCTTGGTCAGTTACATGGACAAAAAGTTAACATGCCCGATCATTTGTTAGTGTTAAGTGACAAAGAGAAAACATATTTCTCCATTGGTTAGGTAATTAAAGCCCACACATGCAGTACCAGGGTTAGGCATAGCGTAATATAAATTTACCGAACTTCCGTAGCCATAGAAACCATATAGCCATAGCCATGGACTTTGTAATCTCAAGAATAGCTGCATTTATTCACCAAATAATCAATCATGAATGTGAACTTGTGACTTCTTCTGCCATTTTCTCACTCTTTTATTTTCTAGAGTAACTTTATGATGAGATTATAATAAAACAGTCCTAAGGCTCATCCAATGTTAGCTTTAATGCGTGATAAATGTCTTCTTGAAATGGCCCTCCACAGTTGCCATTAGCAACAATTTCCGGTCGACTATCTAATAGTTAGAACAACCATGAGCAAATCTTTTGGCAGAGTCCAATTTCATTCAGAGAACCGTATAAACAAAGATGGCACTAAAATGTTACTTAGGGGCTACTACTAACGCCCCTCAAGCATTTTGGTGGCGGCCCATGCGTTTTCCAGCATGATGGAGAGCCAGGTGTCATTGGGCACAGGTAACGAAGTGTACCGGACACCACCACCACCACATATGTGGGTCCATGACCTGGAAACTGCCTTGATCCGATCAAGAAGCCGTGGGCGACCGTCAAAGAGACGAGATGAAAAGTGGCTACATGGTAAGGCTGAGGCGATCGAGAAGGATAGGTTGAGGAGTTCATGTTCAGAACCACGTCGTTTACCATTTGAAGTAGAAGAGCTAGTTGTATGTTTTCTGTACAAATGTACTATTGGAATATCCAATAAACTGAAAAAGCCAGACCGTTATCAAGCCAAGGATGGAGAACAATCGCTTAAATTATGTTCCTAAATTTGAAATAGAGCCAGATTGAATCCCAGAAGTCATTCACTTTTATCTTCGGGGGCGGGGGGGAGGGCTTTGAAGAGTATAAATAATTGAAGTATTCTGGAAGATACCCAAGACACCACGTGATATGGTGTAGCTAAATAATCTGAACTAATAAGACTAAGGAACCACACAATTTATTTGTATAATCTCTCGCCCCTGATTTGTACAGTTATGGCAAATAGTTTTGAGACTAATATATATATTTTTTATTTTTTTCACTCATTTTTAAAATTTACGTGATAGGAATAATTATTCTAATATTTAAAATTTTCAGGTTTATTAAAAAGTCAGCATTTCAAAAATAAGAAGAAAAAAATGCATTCCCTCGTTAATCTAAAATCGCGTTCTGTTCCTGTTCCTGGAGGTGAGTTTGTACCTGGAGCTTTGCTATTCGATTTAAAGGGTAAAATGATGGCAAATATTGGTTAAATAGATTGGGTTGTGTAATAATAATCTATTTCTTAATATTCTTTGGTAAAAATATGTTTGAATATTTTTCAATTCCAGAAATGGTTCTTCTCAAAGAAAAATTTGCAGCCATTGTTGCTCTGCGCCAAAGTGGCATGACTTTAAAAAGACTGGTTCTACTTCTGTAAGGAAGTCTTCTGAATGCCCAAGAGCTTCAAATAAACGCCAAGATAGCCTTTTAGTAAGGTCCTAGTTCAAAGATCGGGTTTCTTCCAATGCCAAACTTGCTCACGATTAGAAAGAGGCAGGTGTGAACGCTTCAGCGCGCTTTCGACAAATGTCTTTAAGTCGAGAAGGGCTGCGATGAAGCCTTAAATCACTAAGAAAAATCTTACGGATAAGATCCATCTTTTAGGAAAAATAAAGAATGTACTGGTGAAGACTGGGGCAAATTGATATTCTCTATGAAGTTTCCTTTTACTCAGTTGGAGCTCCGGGAAGGACCTTCACTAGAAGCAGAAAAGTGGATCGCTTTCACGAGTCTTATGACGTGCTCACGGTGAAGCAACCTGACAATCTCCATATCTGGGGCTGCTTCTCATCTAAGGGAACTGGAACACTAACAATCTTGCCCCCAAACACTGTCTAAACTCTAAATGGTAACAAACCTGCTTTATCAACACCTTTTCCCAACATTTCACGATCAATTGGGGATGATAACTGTATTTTCAGGATAATGGCGCACCTTGTCACAAAGCAAAATTAATAACAAGTTCTTGACTGAAAATGACATCAAACTCTTGTGACCTTGGCCCTGGAATTCACCAGATTTGAAACCAATAGAAAATTTGTGGGCGATGATTAAACTCTGGCGGTTGATAAACAAAAGCCATTCAATTGTGAACAGCTGTGGGTACTTATTGAACAAAATGGAGCACTACCAGTCAAGATATCATAAATTTGGTCTCCGGCATTCTAAAACAAATTGAAGCAGTCCTGAATAACAAGGGACATCATTGTAAATATTGACTGTATTTATTAATAAAATGGGTTTGGTCTCTAAATTTTTATATATTTTACCTTCAAATTATGATAAAAACATAGTAAAATATATGGTTCGCCAGAAAGTCCTGACTCACTTAGGAAGCGGAAAGAAAACAAAATTTTATGGAGCAACACCAACATTTATTCTTCAAAATAAAGTCCATCTTCTCTACGATCTTCCTTCAGCGAACAGCCAGCATCCGAATCTGTCGCAGATACTAGTCAACTGGCTTCGAATAAAAAAACTGTAAGCACGCTTCCTTCACTCCATCAAAAGTGTGGATCGCTGGTCGCGGAAGAAGTGTGCCATTGAGCAGAATAGGCCATAGTCACTCGGAGCGGCATCGGGACTGAATGATGGATGTGGAAGAATCTCAACACCGTCCATCTGTTTGAACTTCTCCATAGTCAACCTGGCAGTGTGTGGCCTTGCATTGTCTTGATGAAAGAAAGTCTGACCTCGATTGATCAAAGCAGGATACTCCTTTAATTTATCGTACACGCGGTCTAGCTACTAGCAATACAGTTTAGCGTTGATGGCACGACCGAGTGGAACAAGCTCGAAATGCAGTACTCTTTGGAAATTCCACCAGACAGAGAACATGACCTTGTCAAACCAATTCCGTTGTTGAACGGATGCCGGTTGTTCACCCGCGGAATCCATTTTCCCTCTAGATCGTGATTAAGTAAGTACACCCACTTCTCGTCTGGTGTGACGATTCGCCTCCAAAACCAGTCGTCCATTGGGTTATTGAAAAGCTGGCTGCAAATCTCTACTCTACGGACAGCTTGTGTGGTCGATAAGCTCATATAGATCCAATCGGGGCTTCTTTTGGACAAAATCCATTTGATGCAATTCGGTTCAGCATAGTCTGATGATGACACTCCAACAATTTTCGCATGATCACAACTGCTTGCAGAAGGTTCAACTTTCAATGCTGCCACTAAAACCTCGCTGTCAAAGGTTGATGGTCGGCCCGAACGTCGTTGATCGTCAACGGTAAGATCCCTGAAATTGAAAAGTTTGTACCACCTCGAGACTTTCGCCTGACTGACTGTGCCTTATCCTTTAGTATCGAAAATTTCCTTCACAGCTTGCAGAAGGTTCAACTTTCAATGCTGCCACTAAAACCTCGCTGTAAAAGGTTGATGGTCGGCCCGAACGTTGTTGATCGTCAACGGTAAGATCCCTGAAATTGAAAAGTCTGTACCACCTCGAGACTTTCGCCTGACTGACTGTGCCTTATCCTTTAGTATCGCAAATTTCCTTCACAGCAACTCTTGTAGAAAGTTTTCTCTTGTAGCAGTAGCGAATTAAAACTAATTCCACTTTCTTCCAAACTCAAACTGTGCAGGAGAATCAAAGAACAGCAGCGTACGGAGGCTGGTAGTCGAATGAGTAAAGTTAACATAACCTAATGTAATCGAATGAGTAAGGCTAACCTAACCTAATGTCGGTGTTGCTCCATAAAATTTGGTTGTTTTCTTTCCACCTCCGAAGTAGGTCAGGACTTTGGTCAACCATATAAAATGCAACTTTGGTTAGTTCTATTAATTTTCTTACTCGTATATATAAAAATATTCTAATCTCAAAACTTTTGCCCAAGACTGTACTACAGTTACCTATAATAATAACGTGTAAAATAATCTGAAAGTAAAAAATTAAGAGAAGAGAAGAGAGATCAATCAGTGTTTGGAAAGGCTTTATGGAACAGGTCTTCAAATCCTGATTTTTTTATAAAAAACAAACGCTATTTATGCGAAAAAATCGATTATTTGCTCACTTTGTTTGATGGTTTGATAAGATGTCTGACAAAATTTTCATTCTGTTTTCCTCAACACCAATTTTCCTCTTCGGGATTCGTTAGAAGCAAAAAGGACATTGAATCACAACTCTTCTGGCAATTCCATTTGAACATTCGTTTGTCAAGATTCAAATTATTCACCTCGTTAATGTCTAGATGGAAAATTTAGGAATGAAAATTATTGCCCGCTTCCATCGTCAATTAGTGTTCACTCGTATGCATACATATGTGTACATAATTCAGTATATGAATACGCCCACTTTCACTTTCACTTGCTATGGAATTCATTCCTAATGCAGACCTCAGAAGGTCAAAAGTAATCCGGTTTTACCGATTAGATCCTATCGGATATCAGTTATGCGACCGCTCCGGTTCTCGGGCCTGCCGTTGTGACGTCAAAGAAGGAGAGCGTCCTTCTATCGGCAGTGAAGAGAAGCTCATTTTTCATTATTGCCTCATTTTTTCGCTCATAAAATGAACCAATTTAAAGGACATCAACCGGGGAAAGGATTTAAGAGCTCGAATGTCCCTGTCGCAAAAAACAACAAAACCCGGATATGGGCCACTAGCATACTGGGAAGCCACGCAATCGAAAGTCTTTTCTCCGTATGCACAATACGTAATACGCGATGGCAGTAATAGGGGAGGAGGAAGTCGCGGCCTACTCATTCCTCGAGTGGCATTGATGTCCCAATCCACTTTGTGAAAAGTGGTTAATGATATGAAGATAAACTATGAACCAGCTACAAAACTTTCTGTAAGAGATGCCTTTGTTGGTTTCACTTTTTTCCACTTTTTCCTCGGTTAAATCGCAATAGCAACGAGACCGTATCAAGGAGAAAGGCTTATAAGGAGAGATCTGTAAAGAAAGGTGTAAGATGGATGGAGTGAAGAGATATAGACGCAAACCCTCCTACAGGCATTGTAGCCTGGGGACAAACTGCGCTGTTTGGGCAGGGAGGCCAAACTACCGGTGTTGAGGCCTGGATGACAAACTGCGGGTGTTGGGGCCAGGAGAAGACGAGCGAAGAGAGAAAAAAAAGTTGAAAACATAAAGTTATGAGCCCCAGTGAAAGATACTGTGTGTCCCAAAGGTGAAAGATACAGGGCGTCCCAATGGTGAAAGATACAGCGTGTCCTAAAGGTGAAAGATACAGGGTGTCCTAAAGGTGAAAGATACAGGGTGTCCCAAAGGTGAAAGATATAGGGCGTCCCAATGGTGCAAGATACAGGGTGTCCTAAAGGTGAAAGATACAGGGTGTCCCAAAATGAAAGATACAGGTGTCCCAAAGTTGAACGATATAGGGTGTCCCAAAGGCGAAAGATACAGGGTATCCCAAAGGTGAAAGATACAGGGTGTCTCAAAGGTGAAAGATACAAGGTGTCCCAAAGGTGAAAGTTACAGAGTGTCTCAAAGGTGAAAGATACAGGGTGTACCGAAGGTAAAAGATACAAGGTGTCCCAAAGGTGAAAGATACAGGGTGTCCCAAAGTTGAAATATACAGGGTGTCTCAAAGGTGAAAGATACAGGGTGTCTCAAAGGTAAAAGATACAAGGTATCCCAAAGGTGAAAGATACAGGGTGTCCCAATGGTGAAAGATACAGGGTGACCCAAAGGTGAAAGATACAGGGTGTCCCAAAGGTAAAAGGTACAAGGTGTCCCAAAGGTAAAAGATACAAGGTATCCCAAAGGTGAAAGATACAGGGTGTCCCAAAGGTGAAAGATACAGGGTGACCCAAAATGAAAGATAAAGGTGTCCCAAAGTTGAACGATATAGGGTGTTCCAAAGGCGAAAGATACAGGGTATCTCAAGGTGAAAGATACAGGGTGTCTCAAAGGTGAAAGATACAAGGTGTCCCAAAGGTGAAATATACAGGGTGTCTCAAAGGTAAAAGATACAGGGTGTGTCAAAGGTGAAAGATACAGGGTGTCTTAAAGGTGAAAGATACAGGGTGTCTTAAAGGTGAAAGATACAGGGTGTCTTAAAGGTGAAAGATACAGGGTGTCCCAAATGTGAAAGATACAGGGTGTCCCAAAAGTGAAAGATACAGGGTATCTCAAAGGTGAAAGATACAAGGTGTCTCAAAGGTGAAAGATGCAGGGTTTCCCAAAAGTGAAAGATACAGGGTGTCCCAAAGGTGAAAGATGCAGGGTGTCTGAAAGGTGAAAGATACAGGGCGTCCAAAAAGTGAAATATACAGGGTGTCCCAAAGGTGAAAGATACAGGGTGTTCCAAAGGTGAAAGATACAGGGTGTCCCAAAGGTTGCGACACATAGCAAATAGTTTCAATACGAGAACCGACTGTTTTATGCTATGTATATTTATCTGTAAGGCCTCCTCAGGTATGGCCTGCGATGTTCATAGATACCTAACTTCTTTTTTTTACCTGTAGAGATTACTTAGAGGTCCATAGGAGCTCTTAATTTGCTCTTGTTGTTGTTTTACTTTCCTGTAATCGTGAGTCCATACTAAGATAACATGACCCTTTTGTATGGTAATGGTGACTTTTGGAACACCCTGTAGAAAGAGTGGCGACGCTTGAAAATCGTCGTATTGTTTGTCTTTTTTTCTGAGTACAATGTGATGGAAGCAATGAAAGTTAATTTAACTTACCCTCCAAGGGGGAGTCAGGCGTAGCACAAGCATGTGGCAGCTGCCATCTGAAAAGGATTACGTGAATTCTAAGCTCCAACTCCCAAAGGGAAATCCTTCCCAATTTTGGAGATTAGAAAAAAAAATGCGTACATTCCCGGCCCCAATTTCCAACGGGGGAGCTAAGTTAATTGTAGTGTGGGAGGTTGTGGAGAGGGTCGCCTGCTAACGGATCCGCGTGCCCCAAGTAGTTTCCGCTCTACACTCTTCGTCTATCTTCCACACATTTCGACGTCCCGTAATTTGGCCAAAAACTTGAGAATCCCATGGTCAGTTTTCGCTTATTAGCTCTGACTAAATAACAACAACTCCAACTTCCTTAAAAGGTGAAATGGTGTGGTGATAGTGAATGAGCAAAGGAACTAAGAATAGAAAGCATATAAACAGCAAGAATGGCATTAAAATTCTTTTGTTTTAGTTGAAAATATTTTTTAATGATGTAACCAGTGAGAGCAGTTAAGCAAGCTGTATAAAATGAGGGGAGGAAGAGAAAAGGATAAATGAATACTAAGAGAAAATAAATAGGTTGGGAATGTTAAAGAATGTAATAATTCATCATGGATGAGTAATTTAAACCTTTAAGAAATAGTTCATTAAACGGACACACACTCAAAAGTACGACCTCGTATGTCATCTCTTGCCTGCAATTATATTTTAAAATGGTCTGAAAGGTTCGTTGTTTCCTCCGAATGGCTTTATTTTGTTACCATAGTAACCTCCTGCTGTAAGTCTTTTATTACTGTCACCATAGGGAAAATATCGTGATTAACAATGGTTCGAAGTGGCTGCATCCGACACATTACCTGCATTATTGAGGAAATTTCAAATTCCTTCGACTTTAATTTGACTTCCTTATGTTACTGTGAGAAATTCCTTCTTCAGCTATTGCCCAGTCATGTTTGTGACCTTTTAACTAATCTCTTGTTTATGGCGACTCATTGCATTCTATTTTTATGATAAACTATGAATAACTGCTACACATCTGGAAGAGGATTTCTTCTCGTTAAGTGAAGACATGTATACTGCCAAGAAATGCAGCAGTCGTGCATCAAATATACGCTACCTCGCCCTAGTTCGACGAAATTCAGTGAAAATGAAATCGTTCGGGAAGCGCTTATAGCGCATGTAGGCATATCCATAGGTGGGCGTTATCTCGATAACGATATCGGGTTATCGGTTATCCGATTTTTTTTTCCCGCGTTATCGATTCATCGGTATCGCCGATACTTTTGGTTCGAAACTAACGATAATCGAGAATTTCAGTTTTTTGTTCCAGTTTAGGACAGGGGCGAGCCGCACGTGCCTTAGAGGCAGAAACAGGTAGGTCCGAGCTGGGAACCAAACGTATACTGAACGGGGTGTGGGGCAGCCGGTCTTGACATCTTCTCAAAACGTTCGCTCAGCTTCAGTCTCTCACCAGCTGTCGGACGAGAGGTCACGAGGTGTTGCTCCTACGCGCTACCGGTTTTACGCGTTCTTTGATGATTTTTTTCCTGTGTTCCCGTGCTTCCGTTCTAATTTTTTTGTACTATTCGGTGCTATTCTTTAATATCCGTTTATTAACATTTCGAACACTTACGAAGTTACGCCCCTATTCTAAACTGATCCAATTTTTATTGTAATTTAGTATTGCAGTGTTTGGCTATTTTATAGTATTGAATTAGTGATAGCGTCGCAAGATACTGTGCCCACATCAAGCCAAAGAGACTCAGCAGAGTCTATTGACTTTGAGCTCACTGAGACTGAGCCTCAGTCACCCTGGCCATTCCTTGGCAAGTGGGTGAAGTACAAGAAGATGGTTGGCGACAGCTACATCTTCCAGTGCTTGTTCTGCCTTCCCAAGATCACTGAGGTGAAGGTGAACAAGGGCACCAAGGTCAACCTGAAGAGCCACTTAAACAGTATTCATCCTGACAAAGCAAAACAAGTTGATGAAGCTTGCAAGGCCAACGTTGGGACTGGCGGCCGCAGCAGGAACCGGTCCGGTCAGTCAGACGACGGCGGGTCAACCAGCAAGAAGCAGTGGCAGGCAGATGTCCATCGCCGAGACCTTTGGCATCATGGCCTGGAAATTTTGGATTTATCGATTTCTCGGTTATCACCTTATCGGGCGATAAATTTATCGCTAGTTATCGGTTATCATTATCGATTTATCGGTTATCGTGATACATTTTTTCGTTATCGCGCACACCACTGGGCGTATCGCTTCCGTCTGAGCGCTGTTTCACACTTCGTCAACTACCAAGAAAGCGGAGGGCGGGCAAAACTACAAGACGTTCTATGAAAGAGTAGTCAGGCCGACGCCGATAAGAGTGTCTTTGAAGAACTAAAGGGCCTCTTCAACCACCTAAAATTGTCGAATGAGATAGTAAAATCAGTCATTCCTTGAAATGTGTACTACCGCGCACGCTCCAAACGCCAACAAAGTGGTTTCAAAGGCGACAGCAGCGCAAAAAAAGAAAGATATTTCAATGGGAAAGGGGGCTGGTTCGAACTATGTCTGCAATGATCTTCCAGAGGTTCTCAATTGGGTTCAGGCCCGGACTCTGAGAATCCCAATTCATTACTTTGTTATTTTCTTGCTCAAAATAGTATTTTACTCGTTTTGCAGTACGGCATGGCGCGTTGGTCTTCATAAATACTGCTTGTTGGTTCAGAGAAATTCGGGGTGAAGGTATAGCATGTTGTTGTACAAATATTAGGTACACATTTGCATTTACCATTCCAATTATTCGCACTAGCGGACCAATTCATTTAGACGAAAACATTCCCCATACTATAACGCTACATCTTCGATACTTTGGCAGACTTTTTAACACATTTAGCGTTAGGTCTGTCACCTGCAGCGCTTCTAACAACCCGTCTACTATCAGATCCCACTAAAATCGCTGAAATTGATTCGCTCCCAATCTTCATCCCTCCAAACGACATGAGCTTAAGCATATTCGAATCTTGCCTTCTGGTCTTCTTACTGATGAATGGTTTGGTTGCTTGAGAACGAGCTTTTAAACCAGATGCATTGAGGCGACCGTACACTGTGAGACGGCTCACTTCTTTGCTACTATTGGTGGTAATTTCTTTTGAGAAATCCCTGCTGCATTCCCTAAGAGAATCTTCAAAGAGAAGCGCCTGGTGGCCGTCTTCTCGGACGGTGATTATGCGGGAGCGACCGACTTTTGCAGGAGATTTTGGGGTTTTGTTTTCATTGGATAACTTCGGAACGCGCGAAATCACACTCTTAGATCTCCATACTACTCTTGAAATCACAGAAAGAGTCCTCCCCAAAGTCTTCAAGCAAACAATTTTCTGATGGCGCTGAGGAGTCACTTTCACGTGTGGACGTGTGGGAGCATCTCTGCGGAGTGAATACGACAGTAATGGCGGTTGTTCAATTCTTACCTCAAAATGTTGTCAATGATTTCATGAAACTTTTAGAATGTTCCAGAAAAATCTTTTTCTTATTTTGCACGTGTCAATATTTTTGGTATTTTGTTATTTTTTTTAGTATAATTACTTGAATATACGATTGTATCATATGAAATCTTTATAAAATTCATTAAATGCATGCATTTATGTACATACCATGGAAATTTCATTTACCTACTCATTATATTTTTGAAAATATTTGAAGAAAGGACAATCGTTCTCTTATTTTGCTCGGTAATATATATATATATATATATATATATATATATATATATATATATATATATATATATATATATATATATATGAGGAATTAAACCACAGATTGGTTCATATCGTCTGCCCATTTTGCAGCTAGGAAAACATTCTATGGTAATAAGCCTTCCCGCACTAACGACTTCAAAAAATGTATAACATTGCCATTTAATAATAAATTAAATAGTTTAAAGGACATATTTGGAAAAGCGGGTATTAATCTAGCCTTTAAATATAATAATTCCTTAAACCAATTGATGATGGCCAGCAAACCCAAAGAACATCATAACATAGGAGTATATGCAATACCATGCAACGATTGCCATAAAGTTTATATAGGGGAAACGGGGAGAAATCTAGACAAGAGATTGTATGAACACAAAAGAGATATTAGAGTGGGCAGCGAAAGCAGTGGAATATTAGGCCATGTTAGAGACAAGAATCATTTGATCGATTTCAATGGAAGTAAAATGTTATTTAAATCGGCTAGCTATGTTAAGAGAAGAATCGTAGAATCGAGCTTGATATCGTCAGTTCCTAATTTAAATCTATCTGAGGGTCAATTTTCTTTTAATCCTGTAATACGAAAGGAAATAAACAAAATAGCGAAATGTCAGCCCTTCAATATGTTTAGGCCTAACCCTCCCTCCTGACTAGCCACAAGTAGGGGATTGGGGGAAAAAAGAGGGGATGTTTCACGACCTGATTCTGTGTTATGTAGTTAAGCATTTTCAAATATTTTCTATCCAGTGTCAGTTGAAAAAGGGTGTGAGATACACCGAAACTGTTCTGAATTAAATTGTCTTCGGAGAATGTGGTTTAATTCCTCATCTTTTCTTGCGATATTGCATTAATTTTCATCATATATATATATATATATATATATATATATAGAGAGAGAGAGAGAAAGAGAGAGAGAGAGAGAGAGAGAGAGAGAGAGAGAGAGAGATAACGAATACTTGATTGGTAGCTCAAAATCGGGCGATTCCATAGTCGGGCTTGCCAGGAAAAAACAAAAATCGTTCTCATTTCTTTATTTTTAAAGATATTCTCATCAAATTTGGCAGGAAGCACCCTGGGACCAATGTACTTCGAGATGTGAAGTCAATTTTTTATTCGACCAGCAGATTCGGCATATTTAATGAAAAATAAAAACCTTATATTTATAACCGATGTTGGTTATATTCAATTCAATTTTATTCAATAAGGCTGTGTACAATAGGATTCTTAAATACTATAGGGTGTCTACTAATATCAACTTTCAAAATTCCATAGGTTTTCCTGGTACTTAAAAAAAAAATGGTAAAATTTATAAATAAAACTGTAAGGAAAAATGGGTATATTACATTTAACTACAAACATATTTCAAGGTATATTCTAATAAATGAAATAATTTAGGTAGCGTGAACTAAAGAAAAAAAGTAGAAATCCTTCAATGCCCACACCTGACCAATCTAGCAAACAATTCTATTTCCATTAGGTATCATTTAGCTAGACCCCCGCATTTGATTCCATTTTTTTAGCTTTATAAATCTTTCTCATAGCCCATGGGTGTGTACCAACTATATTATTCTGAAATAAGTATAATAAATTAATAGCTAGTAAGAATCTAAGGTGTGGACACCCTGTACTAGTAACCTATTCATGGTTAATCTGGATTATAATATCTACCCTACAAAATAAAGATACATAACAAATGTCAGTGGCTACGCACACTTAAATTGACTTAGGACATTTTCTCACTAGAAAGTTTCTTCTTCTTGTAGTCACTTTTGCTCCTGGTAGCTTTCTCGGGTGCATCCGGATTACCTTTTTTTATGCCTTTTCTTTTGACTTTTGCATGGGCATCACTGTTAGCTTTTGACCCATATTTTTGCCATGACATGGAAGAGGGACCTGGCGATGGCAGGAACAACGGTGTTAACCAGGCTGCAACCCTTTTCACAGTCCAGCAGGGACATGCCTAAGTCATTGCTCATTATTTCCTTGTAGACACTCACGAACACTTCTTCTGAAGAGTAGGCCGCCAGGAACTTGGCCCTCCTTTCACCTGGTCTTGTCATCGCCTTGAAGTTTAATATTAATACAATATTCGTAGAAGTGAAAGGAAAAACAAAGTAATGGTACTGAGACACCACTAGAGAAGTATGTGCTGCATAAGCTCATATTAGAATACTTATAGGATTAGCCAATAAGCAAGCCTATAATATATCGGCAAGATATGACTGATACCCATATATCGGCAAAGTGGCCGATATGGGCGATGCCGATATTATTGGTGCAACCCTACCATAGAGAGCGAATAGTAAAAATATATCACATAATTTATAGGCTTGTGTCACACCATATATTATTATTGTTCATTAATATTTCACAGGGTATTTTAACTTTAACCCACTCCTGGATACTTAAACACAACGTTTTGGTATAAGTACTCACGCTAATAGGACTAAAACGGCAAGTATTTAAGTGCAATTACCGTGGGCGGTAGCGTCCCTCCCCTTATTTAACATACATTATAACTTATTCACTTAAATAGTAGGAGTCCACATCTTCACTAACTACAAGTACTAGAGCTTACAAACCCACAACGGCAAATAAATACAATTAACTTATGATTTCGAAATTTTCCAAGATGGCGGCAGCGTCTCACCCAGACTAAGTCGTAATAATGACTGGGATTGCCGCTTGGCGGGCATAGCGGCAAACACCCACGCTAACTGTCGCCCGACTATGGAAGCAGCTGACTCCAGGATTTGAGGAAGCTACCAATCAAGTATTCGTCATTTATTATATATATATATATATATATATATATATATATATATATATCATAAATGACGAATAATGACTGGGATTGTCGCTTGGCGGGCAATCTTTTGTGTGTTGACTGGAACAGGAGCTGCCAAGTGTAGGCCATGAATGGTCTTTTGCAGTCTCCTTCTTTTCTTATGTTCTTATGTTCTTATAGCGACAAACACCCGCTCTAACTGTCGCCCGATTATGGAAGCAGCTGACTCCAGAATTTGAGGAAGCTACCAATCAAGTATTTGTCATTTATGATATATATATATATATATATATATATATATATATATATATATATATATATATATATATATATATATATATATATATATATCATAAATGACGAATAATGACTGGGATTGCCGCTTGGCGGGCACTTTCTTTAATTTAACTAACGCGTTTCAATACATCGAATAGCATCTTCAGAGTTACAATGGGGAATTATTACAAAGTATTCAGTTTATATATGTTACAAAATGTATTAGCAAAATTACGAACGAAGCTATACACCTATAGGCAGGTTGGATCCAGGTGTTAAAAGGTCGGAGATGAAGATAGCCAGCGACGGGGGGCATTAAGCTGCTTTCCAGAGGGGATTAGTGGCTAGGGACAGCTCTGGGTACACCTGTCCCTCTGTTTGTTTTTCTTGCGTTGGGCAGGATTTCATTGAAGTTAGTTAGACTGTATGTGTAAATTCGGTTGCTTCTCTTGGATATATGTACTCGTATATTATAATTTGTTTGAATTTTTTAAAACCCAAAGAATTACAAATGGTGAAGTTCAGAAAATTTATTTTTATATATCTTCTATTCTATCTTCTATAACTATATTTTAGCCACGTGATATTTTGAAAGGGGGAAAATTTAGTTTAGAGTTCCTTTTTAAAATTATAATAGGCGAAGTTCACTGAAAATTTATACAAATTTAACCATGGGTGCTTATTTTAGGAGTCCTTGATAGCACAGGTTCGAATCTCAACCATTTCCTTGACATATATACTTTTATTTTAAATGTTTCCCAGCTAATGTCAATCTTTGTATTATTATCCCGCTTGTGTGTATTTCTTTCTGTGCTTGACGTGTTTTGATACTACGGAGCAGCCATGGAAAATTCAAATAATTATAATCAATACGTTTCATTATAAAGTATACACAAATAATTATATTCGATCTCTATTCTCTCTTCATTTATGGCTATTTTTTTCTGTGTGCAACTTAGTAAGATTATAATGATCATTTTAAATATGATGTTACGCGGTAATATTAAAAAAGTATTTATTAATTGAATTTCTGTACTCCGCCCCTTAAAATATGTATAATATTCATTTTATGGAGTTACTCCTGAAATTCTATTAAGCAATATACTTTTATCATATCACTAATAATAAAATAATTATATATTTCAATGTTTCTCTTGCTGTACCACAGGTAAAATAAATTTGTGAATTTTTTTAGCATTTTGAATTGCTAATATCAACCTATAGGTCGCAATGAGCAGTAAGCAACATATGCAAGCCTTAATCTCCTCTGATGGATCAGGTGGATGCATTAAACACTATGCACGAGCCTTAATCTGCGCTTATGGATCAGGAAGATGCATTGAACACCATACACGCGCCTTAATCTGCGTTTATGGATTAGGTGGATGCATTAAGCACCATACATAAGACTTAATCTGTTTTTATGGATTAGGTTGATGAATTAAGCACTATGCACCAGTCTTAATCTGCGCTGATCGATCAGGTAGACGCATTAAGCACCATGCTTGACTCTTAACCTACGCTGATGGATCAGGTGGGTGCACTTAGCACCATGCTTGACTCTTAACCTACGCTGATGGATCAGGTGGATGCACTTAGCACCATGTACGAGCCTTAATCTGCGCTGATGGATCAGGTGGATGCATTAAGCACCATGTACTAGCCTTAATCTGCGCTGATGGATCAGGTGGATGCATTAAACGCCATGCTTGACCCTTAACCTACGCTGATGAATCAGGTGGATGCACTAAGCACCATGTACGAGCCTTAATCTGCGCTGATGGATAAGGTGGATGCAATAAGCACCATGTACGAGCCTTAATCTGCGCTGATGGATCAGGTTGATGTATTAAGCACCATGCTTGACCCTTAGCCTACGCTGATGGATCAGGTGGATGCACTAAGCACCATGTACGAGCCTTAATCTGCGCTGATGGATCAGGTGGATTCACTAAGCACCGTGTACCAGCCTTAATCTGCGCTGATGAATCAGGTGGATGCAATAAGCACCATGTATGAGTCTTAATTTGCGCTGATGGATCAAGTTGATGCAGATATCGAAGCAGCATAAGAATAAGTCTTACTAATGTACGCGATGGTCACTTGCGAATAACAGTCATGCATGCAGAGCCTCAGATTTTATTGGAAGCGATTTCTACACTTACTAGAACAATTATACGAACATATTTAATCCCTCTGCATCAACGATAGATGACTAAAATAATCTTCTGTAATTTTTCCAATATTTTTTTTACTTTTACAAAGGAACCATAAGATGACTGGATTTCGACCGTATATTATATTTACGTCTAAATGGAACACAAATTAACTTAAAAGACAGAATACACACAGGCACTAATATGAGACGCAGACATCCCAATTTAATTATTTGATGCGAAGATTTTGGTAGTCACCAGTCGAATTTCATAAAAAAACACAGTAAAGTTAACTTGCAATAAATTACCTAGTTTGGGGCCATTTATTAAATCACAAACTACTGTGCCCGAAAAAAATACGAGTATATCAAGAAAGTTTTTCTCTAAAAGTACAACGCTTCGTAACAGTTAAATTATGTTAGAAATGTTGACAAAATCCTTGATAAGTCATGTGACTGTGTGTGTTTCTTTAATTTTATACGTATACTACCTATCATCTGGTCCATTTCTACCAGATAAACTGATATTATAACAAAAATTAAATATCGTCAGAAGTGCCGTTGCAAAGGTAATAAAAACATCGTCCTAACAATTGAGCTGAAACAGGATAATGTTTTAATACTTGCTAACCATTGGTTGGCTAAATCAATGCATTAATTTAATTTTAACAGTCAATTACTCATGTTGATAGCAGTCATTGACTTTAATTGATAATATGGATAACAGTCGCTTGCTAGCTGATAATCACACCAAGATAAAAAAAAAGATAAAAAGGAACACTGAAAAGCCACGCAACATCTTCATTTATACTGTCCACAGTCAGCAGGAATAGAAAAATGAGAGACTCGATATATGTCATTTAACAACAGAGCTTAATTAGATATTCAAGACTTTGTAGTGGAAACAAAATAGGATTATAAAAAATGAGTTATTTAAAGTAACTTTGCTTTGCCAAATATATCATATTTCATTTTCCAAATCTAGAAAATTTTTCAATATACCAAAATTATCACAAACCAGTCTCAGAGCGGGAGTAAAAATTCAATTTTCAGTAACAAAAATAATGAAGAATAATTTTGCAGAGATAACTAGAATTGATGATTAACTTTAGAGCATGCACAAGTATGACCATACTAAGGAAAGATAGCACCATGGGAAAGAAAATTAGATGAAAAACAAAATTTGGTTGGTGGGAGCTTGCCGGGTTTAGCTACATATTTAGACGCGACTCTGCGTAAAAGGTAAAATATTTAACCAACTCATCGTACCAGTTCTAACTTTCGGAACTTTTACATTAGAAAGAGAAAAAATAGAGAAATGGACAGACATAGGGAGATAGAGGGGAGGGAGAGAAACAAAGAGAGAGCGGGAGGGAGAGAGAGACATACAGAGAAAAAAGTGAGAAAGAGAGCGAGACAAACGAAGAGAGGGATAGACAGAGACAAAGGGAGATATCTATAAAGAGTGATATTGAGGTGGAGGATAGGGAGGGAGAGAGGAAAGAGAACATGAGTATAGTACTCTGTAAACAATAGCGAGACTCGAAGCACAGACTGACGACCGGCGCTGCCATCAAAGGGGTAGGCGCATTGCCACCTCGGCCATCCTCTAATTTGAAAAAAAACAAACAGCAAAACTTAGATTCAAGCCACATCGATTTGAAAACTATAGTTACCTTTATGATCCCTAGATTCCCACAACCCTATTTAATGAAAGGAAAAGAGAAGACACTCCACAAAAAAAAAACCTTATTAAACGCGAAACTTTTAAATAAAAATTTAATTTAAACTAAAAATGCTACGCATAAAGTTATCCAAGGACTTGAATGCTTTTACTCTAAGAGATCGTTATTTAAAACGAGGCAGATCGATTTTGTAAATTAGTTAACAGTTAACCTTTTGCCTTTGAGATCCTTTTTGTTTCGTCGAAATATAAATTCAAATGCCAACCAAGAATGCGGGAATCAAATTTTAGTGAATTTAATATGGCTATTGATGTGGGAATACCACATTGTAACTAAAATAAATAGGAAATGTGTTACAATGAAATTGAGATAAAATCAATACCCTATCTATTTATTGTGAATAAGGCTGTGTGCCAAATTTAACACAGAAAGAGAAGAACAGAGATCTTACAGGAGATGACACTGAGACAAGCCGCGAGAAAAAAAACACGTCACCACGGCAAGAACTCGAACCTTAGATCTCTGGTTAATTCTTAAGATCGGATTTTGCGAGTTTAGTTAAAAGACTCATTCATTCCGTTTGGATTCCCATTCTACCCCATACTGAGAACATGAGGCTGAACAGTGATTTTAACTGCCTAAGGACAAATTGCGGATTCGACCCGGTCACGTTACAGAAGAGGACTTGATTCCCGCACACCTGTGCCAGCAAGGAGAGATCGTCCCGGGAAGTAAGACTCCCGTCCATTACCTTGAAGAGCATCCTCTGCGCCAATCAGTTTTAAGCACCAACACTTTAAACAATTAACCATTATAGCAATGCCCTCTGGGCATTCCTATTCATAGAAATTCCTTCTGGGGCATTCCTATAAATAGTAATAATCCTGGGAAAATTATATTCATATGTGTATAATATATAAAATTATTATCCCAAAATATAATCAATCAATTCATTTGTAACGAGAATATTCCATGCAACTTCACCCTAATTCATTAAAAATACCTTTTTCTTGAAACACGCCTTATCGTCATCAGCCTTGAAGAGCTATACAAATTATACTTACTATACCTTCGCCACATAATTATATTTATATACTCACATGTACTCTCGTGTGCTCACGTATATCCTCGTGTATTTGTATAATTATATGCACATATATTTCTAGTCGTGAACTCTCATGTAACCACTTGTACTCTCATAATTATATATATATATATATATATGAAAATTTTGTTGAAGACATTGTGTATTTCTTCGCCTCATTTAATTTCCTTTGGCAACTTTCTCTTCTTCTATCTTGTAGATGGTGGATCACTTGTCCAGTAATTCATCTCATTTTTAAATGAATGTGTTTGGTAAAAACCAAACTAAATTGCTGAGCTTTCGATCTTATTCGATCATCTTCGGAGCGTTTTGATATGTTTTTGCCTCCTTTGCCGATTTAATGAGTGGAGTGAGGATCGGACAGAATGAAAGAATTTAAATTTATTAAAAAGAACATGATGATGATGTACTCAGTTTTCGAAGAGAGATGGTATAGTGGAAGATATAGTGGGTGAATCACTCTTTCCTGTGATACTTGCGGATGGGGGTGGGTTCTATGTATCATTGTGCCGAGGTCGTCGAGCAGTTGGTCTTCGAAGTCCTGGTCGGAGTCGTCGTTCTCCTCCGGTGATATAGCGAAAATCTTTTGCCAGTGCGATCTAAATCTTCTTTCGAGAGACTCTGGGTCCTCTATGATGTCGTCTCCTTCCTTGATTTGGGTTCTGGGTCTGAGAGGTAATCCCCTAATTCTCCGGATGTTATTCCAGAATTTTACGGGATCACTCTCCCTGTCCAGTCTCCCAATGATGTCATTCCATATCGTTGTTTGTTTTTCTATATTGATGTCTTTCATTTTAATGCCTAGATGTCTCATTCTGGCCATCCTTTTCCTATTGGTACCTGTCCTGCCGATCTCATCATAGATTGTTCTATGTTCTCGGGCGATTTCTCTCATCTCGTCCGTCCACTCAGGTTGTGGGAGCATTTTATAGGAGATTCTGGGAACACATCTCTCGTCGGCTTGAATGAGGCGATCGGTGATCTTGTTGATCTCCTCATCAATTTCTTCGAGATTAGCGTCTCCCAGATCAGTTGGTTGGTATGTACTGAGTATCTCTCTATATAGCTCCCAGTCAGCTTTCGCGTAACTTTTCCTAAGTGTAACGGGCTTGAGTATTGGCGCTAGTGAGATGGTAGTGAGAATCGGGATGTGATCGCTCGGAACCACTGGTCCGGGCTCATTGACAATGTTGAAGGGAAAGTTTTTGGATGTCAACACAATGTCCGGCTTTGTTGCCGAACGTTGTGTTAGGAAGGTCGGGAAATCTGGCCCGGCCCTATGGAGTCTGTCTCTTACGAGTAGCATCTCCAGGTTTCTATCCCTTTGATCAGTGTTTCCGTAGCCTGATGCACGGCATCTGGCATTAAGATCACCGCCAAGCAATGTCAATTTCCCACGCCCGAAGAGGTTGTAAAAGTTAGGGATCATTCGTCCTAAAGGCAAATCCCTCTTCCATCTAGGTGGTAAGGGGACGAGGGGGGGCACTCTTCTCCCCAAGGCAAATAATCCTAAACAATTATAAGTAAAAATTACACCATTCATCGAAGAACTCGGATAGGCAAATCACATCAAAGACAGAAAAAGATCACCAAGAAGGAAGTGCTCCCCCCTCATCAAGGGGCGGCACCACAGTTATGGCGGACGCTAATGCCCCAAGAGTGCCGCTAAGGACACTGGCCGGCAATGAGAAAACGGATAAGGGAACGGTCTACTAAACCTTATTCGGAGACTGAAATGTCGCCGTGCTCCGCCTGCTGGATGGACCGTCAGGATACGTCGCTATCTGCGAAAAAGAGCAGGATATAGAGACACTGACAAGAAAGGAGTCAATGGAGATTCTGAGAGGAATAAACCTCCAGCCTACTCCCCCCCCCCCCCCCCCCTCCAGATACAGGCGCACAGAAGTGTGGTCTGTAGGAAGTTGGATCCGTGGATCGGCCAACATTTGAAAGACAAAATCAAGGAAGAGATCATGAAGTACCAGAAGTGGGCGAGAGTAGCAGAGGTGGTGAAATTTAAAAACCGAAGAGACAACACAGAATATAGCCATCTATTCAGAGTTGAATTCTCTGACACCTCCATGGCAGCGCGGGCGAAAGAAAATGGTATACTACTGTTTAATGCCAAGATAAGCGGGGAGCAGATAGAGAGGGAGGAATTTACCCCTATCCAAATCTGCTTCCGATGCTTTAAACTGGAAGAGCACGCGACAAAGGACTGCAAGGAACAGGAAATCACCTGTTCCAAATTCAGTGTCAAAGGCCACGGCTGGCGAGAATGCCAAGCCAAGGAGGAAAGATGTCCCAACTGTGAATTAAGGCACGGGGCCATGGCAATGTCATGCCCCAAAAAGAAGGAGCTGGTGAGGAAAAAGGAGGAAAACAGAAGGGCAGAGGGCGTAAGGAGGGCCAACACCTCCTACGCACAAGCGGCCAGTACCGCACCTACTAGAACAGTCGTGAATGCCCCAGCCCCCAAAACATACCTAAAGGTTGGGAACAAGATTTCAACCAAGATCCTCACGTGCATAATGTATGCTCACGTGAGGAACTTAACAAATCCAGGATGTTTCTCAACTGAGCTCAATACCATGCTCAGGAAGAACGGTATAGAGGAACTTTGGTTCCCAGACAACCCTCCATCGGGGGAAGTGCTGCAAATACAGTACGAGCCCGAAGAGGAAGCCCCTGCAACCCCATTCCCACCAGCGGAAAAACAGGAAAAGAAAATTGAAGCGAAGATAGCCTAAACCCCCAATAACGAATACCAGAAGAGACCCCAGATTAGAAGCTCAGAAGAAGAGAGAGCAAAAGGCAAAGAAAGTAGCGAGGAGGGTAAAGGAGGCAGAGGGGAACCTCACAAGCTCCGCTTCGTCCTCGGAAGAAGAAGAAGAAGTTAAGGCCCAGCCCCCCAAAACAAAATCAAGGCCAAGAAGTACAAGTAGGGAAAAGGCCCCCCAAGTGCCCAAAACCCTTGATGGAGAAGAGCTTAATATGCTCTTCTTCAAAACGGAGCAAACCCCTTTCTCAGAAGACCCCACCATTAGGGAAATAGTCGAAGGGGTAAAAGCCGGGCAACTAAAATGGAGCTTCGACACTCCAATACAAGAAGCTTTAGTAGACGAGGCACTCATGGCATCTAAAATAAGACTATATACGGACTCCTGCCTCACAATCAGTGAAGCTGAATTCACTAAAATAAGAAACGGGAAGAAGAGAAAGTGATAAAGGAAGATACACACTCACATATATACACACTTAGAGAGCAAAAACACTAATTTAACAACATGGAAAATACCAGCAACAAGTTAAAGATACTCACACTTAACACCAACGGTTGGGTAGGGAAATCCATCATATACGGAAATGTTTTCCGCATGGTGGATACCGACCTGATTCTCATTTCAGAACACGGTGTAAATACAGACACACACACAATAAAAATACCAAATTACACAGTAATCGTAAAAAAACACACACAAGAGAGATACGATGGCACTGCTATCGCTATCCGTAAGAACATTAAATTTAAAACACTTCCAGACTTAGAAGAGTCCTTTGTGGCTGTTGAAATCCCAAGCCTAGTTGGAGCCTTAACAGTGGCAGCGGCTTACCAACCCCCCCGCCGAAAATATCTGCCCGTTCCTAACCTGTACAAAAACCTTTGTACGAGGAAAAATGGCATTGCTGGGTGGTGACCTAAACGCCTGTTGCGCAGCTTCAGGCTACAGTCACACCAACCAAAGGGGAAGGAACCTGGAATTACTCATCGAGAGAGATAGACTCCAGAGAGTAGGACCAGACTTCCCGACTTACCTAACGCAACATACGGCAACAAAACCGGATGTTGTATTGGCAAGCCGAAACTTCCCCTTCAACATCAGCAGCGTGCCAGGTCCTGTGGTACCGAGTGACCATGTCCCCATACTAACAACCATCTCGCTGGCACCGATACTTATGCCAGTGCCACTTAGGAAGAGTTATGCTAAAGCAAACTGGGAGCTATATAGAGAGATGCTCGGCGAATACCAACCTGCCGACCTGGGTGACGCCAACCTTAAAGAGGTGGACGAGGAGATAAACACCATAACCAATCTCCTCATACAAGCCGACGAGAGATGCGTCCCCAGGATCGTCTACAAAATGCTCCCACAACCTAGGTGGACAGATGAGATGAGGGACAACGCTCACGAACACAGAGAGATCCTCGAGGAAATAGGTAGGACAGGCCTAAATAGGGAAAGGACAGCCAAAATAAGACAGCTAAGCGAGGAACTTAAACGCATTATTACAGAAAAACAACAGGAAATCTGAAATGACATCATTGGTAGACTGGATAGGGAGATCAGTCCACAGAGTTTTTGGAATACAGTCCGAAGACTAAGGGGACTGCCCCCCAATGCCAGGATAAAACTAAAAGATGGAGAAGATCTCATTGAGGATCCAGAGTCTCTCGAAAAAAGATTCAGGACTCACTGGAAAAAGATTTTCGCTATTTCCGCTGAGGAGAACGACGACTTCGACCTGGACTTCGAAGACCAACTACTAGACGAACTCGGCACAATGATACATAGAACTCACCCCCACCCGCAGGTGTCTCAGGATAGAGAGATGGTTGGCCACGGTTGCCCGATAACCTTTGAAAAGCCTATGAACACCATAAGGTCCTTCAAACAAAGGGCACCAGGCTGGTCCGGGATCACGAAATGCAATCTCGTGAATGCCCCGAGGCAAATCATTCAGGGACTAGTAAACACCATGAATGCTTCCCTGAGTGTAGGCTATTTTCCGGACGGGTATAAGATGGCAAAAATCATCTTCATCCCGAAAGGAGGTAAGCCCCCGGATCAGGTGGCGAACTTTCGCCCAATCTCTCTTCTGGAGATGCTCGGCAAGATCTTTGAAAAGATCATAGTAAACAGGCTAAAAGCTCAACTGAGCGAGTTAGGAGCGCACAACCCACAACAACATGGGTTCCGCCAAAAAAGGGGCACCGAAACGGCCCTAGCACTCCTAACGGAAAAAATAGCCTATTGCCGTGCGAATAAGTTCTATGTAGACATTGTGTTGAGGGATGTACAGAAGGCCTTCGACAAGGTCTGGCTGGAGGGATTGCAATACAAAATTTCCAAACTCCAGCTAGATCCAGTCCTGGAAAGGATCCTTTGTGACTTCGTCATGGACAGGAGGGCATGTCTCATGATAGAAGGACACAGAGGACCCGAATTCGAACTAAAGTCAGGTGTTCCTCAGGAAAGTTGCCTGAGCCCTCTGCTTTACCTGGTCTTTACCATCGACCTCCCAAACCCGGTGCATAGGGACACGATGTATCTGCAGTTTGCAGATGACATCACCCAGATCCACCCGTGCCCGGTGAGGAAAGCAAGAGAACAGGCAACGCGAACAATAGCGGAAATTAATAACATCAACCAGTACGAGAGACGCTGGAAGATAAGAACAAACAGGGACAAATTCAAGATCGTCCCAATATGCCGCACGTTGACGGACCCCATAATCATTAAGGGGAGGAGATACGGCTACTCCGCCGAAGGCACCGTCCTGGGCCTAAAATTCTCCTATCACGGATATGCGATACACTACACGGAGAAGCGGAACCTGGCAAAGAGAGAAATCTCCAAGCTATACAGGTTTAGAGATCTTAGCTCGGCCAACATCAGGAAGATATACCTGATGTATGTCCGGGCTAAGCTCATCTATCCCGCAGTGGTGACTCAAGCGGCAAACAATTCCTCAATGAGAAAATTGCAGAGAATGCAAAATAAAGCATCCCTACTGATAAATAAGGTCAGAAGGCGAGAACACCGCCGTCAGAGGGATCTCCATATTAGTAAGAAACTGGACCCTATCAACATCTTCACCAAGAAACTGGGAAGAAGGGTCTGGTTAACACTTACTAATGATGTCATACCAGAATTACGGGAAATAGGAGGCAGAATGAACATCCCTGCACGACTCCGTGGGAAAGTTACAAGAAGCACCCGATTCCCAAGCACCAAACACTGTACACAAGAAAACATAACAGAGCTATACACCTAACAGACACCAAAGATACAACACAATGGTAAAGTGAAAAACAAAAAATACATAATACCAAACCCTAAAACACAGGTAAATTGCCGAGCCGAAAGCTAAAAAAGGCTTGAATGCTCAACAATTTTCAACAAAAATAAGTAAAACAACATTTAAAACACGAACAATAAGAAGAACACGCCTGCTACACGTAAAAAATAACAATACATGATAGACAACACATAACAAAATAAGTAAAATACGACAACAAAAAGGAAAAAGTCTGCGATGCCCTCCTACTAGGCCCCCCCTCTCCATCTTAAAATCTTTTATATATTCACCTACTTTATCTACTACTATCCAAAATCCTTCAAAGAATGCAATATACCATCAATTAAAAAGAACAGAGTTTACAGATTTGAGTATTTTACACATATAATTACATATAAGCAAAACTCTTTAGATTGATAGTGGTGAATATACACACTAAAAGGAGAGTAGAGAAGGAAAAGTTGACATCTAGAAGTAAGAAAAACGAAACTCTAGGAACTGTGGAGGTCATCTATCCTTTTTATTATATTTACATAGTCATTATATATATTTCAGTTATGATCAGATTATCACATCGAATTGTTACATATTTATTTTGTTATATCTCATTTCTTATTTATACATTTAAAATAATAATTTTTGAGTGATATTTTGTTTGTACATTTAAAAATTATTATTCTTGGGTGATTTAATTATTACATTATTTTTTTTCACAATTTTAATGTTTAACATTCTATTTATATTATTTCACTTTAGTATCCAAAATTTCCTACACTTTATTATCTTTTATTTTATATTTTACCTTATTCTATATATATTAATTCTCAATTGGTAATTCATTTTCGCTTTAGTTTATGCACTTTATTTATTTTACTTTATTTTAATACCTATATTTCATACATAATTTACGTTCCTTTATTAGTCTATTCATGCTTTTTTATTTATTTCTACATTTTCTAATATTTCACAATTTTAACGTTTAACACTTTCTATTTATATTATTTCATATTAGTACCGTTATTTTTATACACCTTATTTTAACACATTCTACTTATAATTATTTCTCATTAAAACCGAAATTTTATACACTTAATTTTTATTATATATTCTATTAATATTATTTCACTGGTAATTCATTTTCACTTTAATTTATTCATTTATCGTATTTTCACTTTGATTTATTCCCTTCGTTTGATATTTACACTTTTTGTTTATTATTCACTTTTTTATCATTCACATATTTGGCTATTTGTGAGGTCTTTTGTCCGTTCTTAATTACCTTGAAAACATTCAGGTTCACTGTATGGATGCACGACTCCGGTATGTAGAATGTGCCTTCCTCCAGCAGTCCTGATGTTTCCTTCGGTGAGTAGGGTCCTTCGTGAGTCCATTTGAATGTGTCCATTCTTATTCCTTCCGTGAGTTGTTCAATGTTTCCTTTCGGCGGTCTGTTTATTGGTTATCCGAAGACCTTGAGGGACACTTCTTCTGCCTTAAAGAAGTACCCCATCTCCAGTATTTCCTTCTTTTCTGTGAGGGAAACTCCTGGGTACTTTAGTATTTCTTTGTCCTCGTCCTCTTCTTCTGTTGTTGGGTTTTCTCTTTTTTCGGTTTCCTTTTTCTTCTTTTTCCTCTGTTTTTTCTTTTTGGGGGACTTCTTCGAGTTTTCGTTTATTGCACTTTCTTCTCCTTCTGTCAATTCCTCTTTTTCTGTCGTTTCCTTTTGACTTTCTTCGGTGAACTGTATTTTAAGAATATCGTTGGAAGCAGGGTTCGGCAGGAACCATAGCTTCTTTTTCACTCCAAAGCTGATTTAGCTCGTCTGTAAACATGCTGGGGCGAGCCAGGTTTGCTAGGTGGGCGAACATTATCATTGCCATAATTTCGTTCCCTTCCTTTGGCATGACCAGTTTTGTCGCGGTTTCTGTGTTGTTCCTTGTTGTGGCTGCATTGATGTATGACTTTGCCTTTCCTCCTTTTCCTTTTTATGTTTCTCTTTCTTTTCTTGGATTACTTTTTTCCGGATGGGGCATTTCATAGCCATGGCTTTGTGTTCGACACCGCAGTTGATGCATTTCGTTCTTTCGGCTCTACATTCTTTCCAACTGTGTCCGAGTCCGGCGCAGTTGGAACACACCATCTCCTTCGCTGGGCATTCTTTGGTTTGGTGCTGCTCAACCGCGTAGCATTTGAAGCAGCTCTCGATGGGAATATATTCTTCGGTTTCGATTTGTTCGAGGGCTACCCTGAGGTAGAACTCTAACAATCCATCGTTTTTTGCTCCGCCCGCCATCTCAATGTTCGAGAATACGACCTTAACAATACTGTTGGCCTTGCCGAATTTGTCTATTTTTGTAATGTTGGCCCATTTTTGTTTGTCGGACAGCTCGGCCTTGATTTCCTCACAGGAGTTCTCCGTGAAAAATGGTTCAAGCCGTCGTAGTATGATTGTTCATTGTACGAGGACCTCGTAGAGAATAATCGCCTCCAGTCCAATTTTTTGTAGATGTTTTTTGACCTCTTCTGAAACTAACTTCTCCACGTTCTACATGTTATCGCAAATGCTCGCGTAACCTGAGGGCGTTTCGATGAGTCGTAGAATAGAGATGTTGATCTTTCCGTAGATTGTGTTCATGACCGTCGGCCGATCCAGTTTGGTTCCCCTCCCCCATAGGGTACGAAGGGGGACCCGTCTAGTTTCTTGAGGGGCCGGCCGCATGGGGCCCCTTGATTAGCTCTCCCTTTCTTCTTCTAGAGCTCGACCTTTCCTCGATTAAGATTGCTTGCTTGCACACACGAACGTAAATTAACTTGTCTGGCTGGAGAAGTTCTCAGAACCTCTCCTTAACTTTTCCTCCTTTGCCACGACCAGACATGATGAATTCGACCTATCAAAAGGTAAGGTACTACTCACTCACTCTAGAATGAATGAATGAATGATGAATAATTGGTGTGGAAGATGAGATGATAGATTGTGGGTGAAGAGAGTTAGTAGGGTTTGCCCTGGTAGTGAGGGCTACGCTTTTCATTTATTTAGATTTCTTTTTCTTTTTCTATGAACTTCAATCCTGTAACTTGTATTTTTGTGTGGACCTTATTTTGTGTTTTAACGCATTCAAGCTTTTCTTTTATATTTATTTTGCAACCTTTTTTTTCTAAATTTTGAGATATATTTTTTTTAAATTATAAAAGTTATTCTATTTGTTTATATATTTACACTTTCATATATATATATATATTTCCTAAGTTTTGAAATATATTTTTTGTTTGAATCATTAAAACTATTCTATTTATTTAATTAATTAATTTATACATTCTTATATATATATATATATATACTTTTTCTTCTTTTAATATATGTCTCCTTAATATTATACTTATTTTAAGAGAGATAATTTTTTTTTAAAGTAATACTATATGTAGTTAATCAAGAATCTAATTCTACTATATATAAATAAATAAATAAATATATATATATATATATATATATATATATATATATATATTACTAATTTCAAAGATGGGTTTTTTAAACGATACTTTTAAAAGAAAAATCCTATTTATTTTTAAAAGATATTTTCCCCAAATCAACCCACAAATAGTTTTTATAAACAAACTATCGATAGGAAGTTTCTTTAACAGTAAAGATCCTATCTCTTTGGAGTTCCGCAGTGATAATGTCTATTTATTTAAATGTCCCAGTTGTACTGGAGCTTCTTACATTGGCAGCACTGTTAGGTCTCTTGGAGCTAGGTTCTCTGCTCATATGGGGATTAGTTGGCGCACAAACAAAATATTAAATAGAAAGGAAGAGTCTTCTATTAGGGAACACACCATAAGCTGTAAAACTAACATTTCTATTGAGAATTTTAAAGTATTAGCCTTTAACAACAACAAACATTGCCTAAGAACCCTCGAATCTCTATATATAAAACACTACAAACCTTCACTCAATGAAGATTTAAGTGCAATATCATTATTAATTAACTAATTTTAACTACAGTTTGTTAGTTGGTTTGCCTTTTAATAAACCAAGCGTCAATGTAACCTATATATACTAGCCCCTTGTTAAACCTACCATTCACTCTCTAGGATGGATCCGCTTTAGTAAGTACCCAAATTTTCCGTTTTTATATTAAATGTTTTTTAACTCTTACAGTCTTTACAAAATTAAAAAAAGTTTAAATTTATTATCTTTAAATAATGCCAGGTCAATTTCTCTTATAGTTTGTAATTAATTTCTGCAATAATCCTTAAATTTATGAACTAATTTTTGAGTCAGTCTTAAAGCAAATTTAACTGTTGCCAAGTCATATTTAATTTAACTTGTAGTACTTTCTACTGATATTTTGTAATTGGTCATCTTTAAAATAATGTCTTGGCCTTTTCAAGTTTTCTTTATACATATTAACTTTGTAAACTTATTCTAGCCTGAAGATGAAAACTTGTAGTTTTCGAAACGTAGTGAAAAATTAAATGATGCTACATCCGTTTCTCGTGGCTCTGGGATTTATCCTCAATATTAAATGCAGGCTTCACGGCTGAGCTCCATATGGATATTGTCGTAGAATGGACTTCCGACGATATACCATATATAACTATTCCTTGAGGGAACTTCTTTAATTATCTTTAGAGTGCGTTAATGTCTGGCGGGCCGATATTATGTATCTTCGATATGCTTAAGAAGTGGAACTGAGCTCAAGGATAATAATATTGCTATCATTAATAAAATAGAGTTTTATTAATAATAACTATCAACAAACACAAAACGGAAAATATTGACATAAACAGAGAATGGAAAGGGTCGTGGGAGCTCGGGCTAATCCGAGGATTAAAGGATTTAAAAAGGTAAAACAAATATAGAGTTAAAGAGATGGGATGGTTCGCTAAACCATTTAAAGAACAGGATAGAAGTGACAAAAGGGTTAAGTACTCAAAGGTGACGTTTGGCTTACGTAACTTTATACGAGTGGTGCAGTGGAAGGCGACGTGAAGGAATTTTCAGTCCGCTGGCGAGTTCCGCCTGAAGGGGGGGGGGGGAATAAAAGGATCCTGACGTGGCGTCTTGAGAATGAGAACCGTTTCTCGACGAACGGCTTGAAGAACAATGGCTGTTCTACGTTGTTCTCTTCCGAACAACAGAGGGGGGGGTGAGAACCGCCTCTTGTCTACGTGCTCAAGAACAATGGCTGTTCTAATGTTGTTCTCTTCTTGAACAACAAGGAAGAAGGGTGAGAATCGTTTCTTGGCGAACGGATTCAAAAGAACAATGGCTGTTCTACGTTGTTCTTCTCTGAACAACAGGGGGGGGGGGGTGAGAACCGTCTCTTGTCTACGGGCTCAAGAACAATGGCTGTTCTAATGTTGTTCTCCTCTGAACAACAAGGGGGAAGGGTGAGAACCGTTTCTTGGCGAAGGACTCAAAAGAACAATGGCTGTTCTAACGTTGTTCTCTATCTGAACAACGAGGTGGAAGCCTTGAGGACTCGGCGTCACGAAAGGCTCGAACCTTTGGCACTCAAGGGATATTGTCCTCCTCCTGGACAAGTGATGGTGAATCTCGAGGTCGAGGTCCCTTGGCGCACAAAGGGAGAGAGGGTCGTGGTGATGTTTCGCGACGAAAATCTGGATCTCCAATCTGATCTTAGTGGTAAAGTTTCCATCTAAATAGTCGAGACACTCCCTTGGCGTGGGGGACAATGGAGTGGGAGCTTCGAGGGAATGCACAGCCGAGCCTGGGAACAATGCCTTATCTGCCCATAAGCCTAACTCAATCTGGCGAGGTCGGCGTATGGGGGCGAACGGCAGGACGAAACCTCCTTGTTTAAACATTGACATCCGGTGGCTGTGATAAGGCGCCAAGCTTCGACGCCAAGATGCACGTGGGAGCATCGTGGTTTTAAAATAATATGTGATAGGAGTTGAAACTAACGCTGCTCAACCCGTTCTATCACACCCCTCCATTCCGGGGGAAGTTGTCACTTCGAAAAAAGAGAGAAGGGACAACGATAGAGCTCCGTTGTGGGGAACTCGTTTTCTTGTACCAACCGTACCTATTTTGAAACCCAAATATTTGATGGTTTCGTGGGCAAAATGGCATTTGCTGGGGCCAATGGTGAGGCTATTTTCGCGCAGTCGCTAGAAGAGAGCTAATAGGGTGGTTAAATGGTGACTCCATTCGCGAGTAGCGACGTAGACATTATCAAAGTAAAAGGATACGTTTGGAAGTCCATCTAACAACCTTCTCATGAGACGGTTATAGTTGCTACAAGCAGTGACGAGGCCAAAAGGAAGGCGCTTGAATTGCATAAGGCCTTTCTCCGTTGCAAAAGGCGGTATACGCTTTCACCTCGAGCCGGAGGGGGATTTGATAATACGCCTTGCACAAATCGAGTTCTGAGATGAACTTGGCGTTTTCGAAAAGGTGGAGGTTTTGGTCTACCAACGGGATGGGCTTGGAGTCGAACACAGTTACCGAATTTAACTTGCGGAAGTAGATGCACATCCGATAAGAGCCATTAGGTTTCTTGACCATGACGATTGGGAAACAGTAACTAGAGGTGGAAGGTTCTATGATGTCTAAACTAATTAAATTATCAACTTCGGCGTTAAAGGCTTGGCGTAAATGAATCGGCATGGGGTAGGGTTTTGAACGGACGGGTTCTAAGGTTGTTAATTTGATGTCATGCTCGAAACTAGTAGCGCACCCAGGCTTCTCCGAAATAACGTCGTCGAACTGACATAATAGATCTTGTAGCTGACTCTTTTGATGTGGTGTCAGCTGCGCGTCGATATCCAGGTCAGAGGGTTCAAGAGGCTCGCCTGGTAGGGAAGGAAGAGGGTAATCGGCATCAGGTTGGATGCACACTGTCTGGATTACATTAAGGGACTCCGCGGGGTAATCCTCTTCAAGCGCTGATGTTTCGTCCAGTGCTACGAAGGTATCTCCATGGGCGCGCCGGTGGTACTTTTTCAATAAGTTGACGTGATAGAGCTTATCGCCTGCTGGGGTACCAATGAGGTAATCTACCGGTCCTCGTGCCTCGCGGACCGAGTACGGACCTTTCCATTGGCTCAGTAATTTATTACTGGCTGTGGGAAGGAGCAGGAGTACTTCATCACCGGGCTTAAATTTACGATCTTCAGACCTGACATCAAAATAGGTTTTGTATTTCTCCAAATTGACATCGGCATTTTTATAGGCGATGTTTGCGCATTTCTCGAGCCTCTGGCGTAGGTCCAAGACATAGGCGTAAGATGACTGGAGTTCTTGATCCAGTTGGGGCTTGATTAACAACTCTTTTAAAATACTGAGTCGCCCGCGTACATTACGTCCATGAAGGAGCTCGAACGGGGCGAAGCCTAATGTACGGTGGGGAATTTCCCGATAGGCGAATAGGGTGACCGGGAGATATCCGTGCCATTCGCGGGGCTGCTCGGCACAGATCTTCTTGATAATGGATTTCAAATTTCCATTTAATTTCTCGCACATCCCGTTTGTCTGTGGCCGGAAGGGTGTGGTAAAAAGGGGCTTTACCATGAACAGCTTCCCTACGTACTCCATCAACTCAGAGGTGAATTGTCGGGCTCTATCGGAGAGTATTTCCTTGGGGACGCCTACCCTTGAAAAGATGGAAATGAGGGCCTCGGCGCAAGAAATACTGTCGATTCGGCGAAGGGGGACAGCCTCGGGAAAACGGGTAGCAAAGTCTACCAATGTGAAAATGTAGCTGTGCCCTTCGCTCGAAGGGGGGTGGATAGGGCCAACCAGGTCGATGGCCACTCTGGAGAAGGGTTCAGTAATGACTGGTCCCCTTTGTAAGGGAGCAGGTTTGACCCGCTTCTTAGCGGACGTCTTCTGGCACACATCGCACGATCGACAATGCTTTGAGATGTCAGCTGCAGCACCCGGCCAATAAAAATATTTAAAAATGCGCTGGCCCGTTTTAGTGTGACTAAAATGACCGGAAAAAATGCTGTCATGAGCCACTTTGAGCACTATAGGGACATGGGATCGTGGAAGGCATAGGACAGTAGTAACAGCGTTATTACTGTCCTCGGCGGATCGATAAAGTAAGCCACCTTCCTCCAGGTACCGGATGACTTTGGGTCCACGGACAGTCTCCGTGTCCTGGTTTTGGGCTTTATCCCATAAGGGTGTTAGTGCTTCACACTCCTTTTGTGCCGTCCTAAAGTCCTGGTTAAGGATCTCCGAGAATTCGGACGGTATCGGGGTTCTGATGGGGACGGACTCCTGGGCTTCCTTCTTAGCTCGACCTCGAGTGAGGGCGCCCTGGGACACAATGTCGGAGCTTACTTGAGGGCTCTGCCCTATAAGTACAGAACAGAATTTTATGGGTGCTGAAATGACTTCAGCCCAGCCATCATAATATTGACACTGCAGGTAACATCTAACGACGGGGAATCTGTTCACCCGCCCAAGGTAGTCATGTACCATCGCAAATCTTTCGTGGTTAGGGTCCACTGGGGGGAGGAGTTCGTCGGACACGATGAAACACGTACATCCTGTGTCCGTTGGACGAGAGTCGATACTCGGCAGCCATTCACGCTGCCCTCCTCAAATTTCAAAGTTCCTGGTGAACTTTTATCAAAAATAAAATTTACCTGGTGGCCTGACGGAGGGGGAGAAGTTACTGCTTGGGTCTGAACCACCGGGGGAGCCGGGCTTGCATTAATCTGGTGAACTTGGTGGGCTGGTCCGCTTTTAAGCCTAGAATTTTGGGGGCAATTCCAGCTCATGTGGTTTTCTACACCACAGGTGAAGCATATGATTGGTCGCTTCGGGAAGAGAGATGGAGAAGAAATCTTAACGGGAGGTTTGGAGTCCCGTTGTTGGTTTGGGGAGAAGAAGTTTTGGGGTTTTACAGGGCCCGGAAACTTTGTTAGCTTCCCTGGGAAGGGTCGCGAATCCTTCCTTCTTTCCTGGTTTGGGGGTTGGTGAGAAGTTCGATTCTCCTTTGGGTATAAATTATGGCTGGCGGCATAGACATCCGCTTCTTCGGTACATTCTTTAAAGGTCTGGCGCCGACGATACTTGACGAACGCGCGGATCTTCGTCGGAAGAGAAGCCAAAAATTGATCTCGCAACACGAAGTCTGTTAAGGACTCATAGTTCGGATCAACCTTTGAGGATTCTAACCAAAATTTAAAATTCCTCTGAAGAATGTATCCGAATTGACGTAACGTCTGTCCGGGTTTAATACGACCTCCTCGAAATTCTTGGCGGTAGAAATCGGGAGTCATATTATGAGCGGCCAATAACTCAGCTTTTAAGGTGCTGTAGTTAATTGTACACTCAGATGGTAAAGATATAAAAATTTCGCGCAATTTGCAATTTAACAGGGAAAGTAATCTGGCTACACCTTCAGCCTCCAGATCCATGTTATTGATTTCGAGGATCTTTTCGAAGTGGGCTAAAAATGCTCCGAAATCCTCTGCATCCTTGAAATTGGGGAGCTTTAGTGAGAGATTGGGGGGGGGCTTCGGAACGGAAACTGGCGGACTGTATCTCTGCTTCAACACGAGCTAATTCAATCTGATGGTGAAGCTCAGCTTGTCTTATCCGTTCCTCTCTTTCTTCTCGTTGAAATTCTCTTTCTCTTTCTTCTCGTTGGATTTCTCTTTCTCGTTGGATTTCTCTTTCTCGTTCTTCTCGTTGGATTTCTCTTTCTCGTTCGTCTCGTTGTATTTCTCTTCCTCTTTCTTTTTCTTTTTCTTCACGCTCTTTTCTTTGCTCCTCTTGAAAGTACTCAATTAGTTCTTTTCCGGAGAGTCCCAAGGATTCTCCTTGCGCTTTAAAGATTTCGAACTGAGTCATCTTTGCACTTGGGGGCGCACTAGTCAACCAACTAAAATTCCTTGCAACAAGAATTATGCCTCTATAGAATTAGCCTACCTAAATATGGGCACTGACTGACCTATTCGTACTTGGTTTCTCGATCTAAATAACCACTGACTAAAATCACAAAAAAAACACAACAAATTATTATCACAGTTCCTTGAGCTACTCCAGCTTCTTAAGTTTAAAAAAAAGGGGGTAGCAATCGTTAAAAAAAAAGAGAACTACTATACTCTATTATTGTAACGAATAACACTATGCTTTACTCGACTGAGACCAGTGTTTGCAAAGATATAGCGTTAAACCTTACACACCTGATACCAAATTTAAATAGTATATATATATATATATATATATATATATATATATATATATATATATATATATATATATATATATATGTCGTAGAATGGACTCCCGACGATATACCATATATAACTATTCGTTGAGGGAACTTCTTTAATTATCTATAGAGTTCGTTAATGTCTGGCGGGCCGATATTATGTATCTTCGATATGCTTAAGAAGTGGAACTGAGCTCAAGGATAATAATATTGCTATCATTAATAAAATAGAGTTTTATTAATAATAACTATCAACAAACACAAAACGGAAAATATTGACATAAACAGAGAATGGAAAGGGTCGTGGGGGCTCGGGCTAATCCGAGGATTAAAGGATTTAAAAAGGTAAAACAAATATAGAGTTAAAGAGATGGGATGGTTCGCTAAACCATTTAAAGAACAGGATAGAAGTGACAAAAGGGTTAAGTACTCAAAGATGACGTTTGGCTTACGTAACTTTATACGAGTGGTGCAGTGGAAGGCGACGTGAAGGAATTTTCAGTCCGCTGGCGAGTTCCGCCTGAAGGGGGGGGGGGGAATAAAAGGATCCTGACGTGGCGTCTTGAGAATGAGAACCGTTTCTCGTCGAACGGCTTGAAGAACAATGGCTGTTCTACGTTGTTCTCTTCCGAACAACAGAGGGGGGGGGTGAGAACCTCCTCTTGTCTACGTGCTCAAGAACAATGGCTGTTCTAATGTTTTTCTCTTCTTGAACAACAAGGAAGAAGGGTGAGAACCGTTTCTTGGCGAACGGATTCAAAAGAACAATGGCTGTTCTACGTTGTTCTCCTCTGAACAACAGGGGGGGGGGTGAGAACCGTCTCTTGTCTACGGGCTCAAGAACAATGGCTGTTCTAATGTTGTTCTCCTCTGAACAACAAGGGGGAAGGGTGAGAACCGTTTCTTGGCGAAGGGCTCAAAAGAAAAATGGCTGTTCTAACGTTGTTCTCTATCTGAACAACGAGGGGGAAGCCTTGAGGACTCGGCGTCACGAAAGGCTCGAACCTTTGGCACTCAAGGGATATTGTCCTCCTTCTGGACAAGTGATGGTGAATCTCGAGGTCGAGGTCCCTTGGCGCACAAAGTGAGAGAGGGTCGTGGTGATGTTTCGCGACGAAAATCTGGACCTCCAATCTGATCTTAGTGGTAAAGTTTCCATCTAAATAGTCGAGACACTCCCTTGGCGTGGGGGACAATGGAGTGGAAATTTCGAGGGAATGCACAGCCGAGCCTGGGAACAATGCCTTATCTGCCCATAAGCCTAACTCAATCTGGCGAAGTCGGCGTATGGGGGCGAACGGGGGGACGATAACCTCCTTGTTTAAACATTGACATCCGGTGGCTGTGATAAGGCGCCAAGCTTCGACGCCAAGATGCACGTGGGAGCATCGTGGTTTTAAAATAATATGTGATAGGAGTTGAAACTAACGCTGCTCAACCCGTTCTATCACAGATATATATATATATATATATATATATATATATATATATATATATATATATATATATATATATATATATATATATATATATATATATATATATATATATATATATATATATATATATATATATATATATATATATACATTTTATTTATAATGAAATATACATTTATATAGCTTTCATTCAACACATTCATTCATGTTTGTGAGTGCATTTGTTAATATATAGTGTGTGTATTTGTTTGTTCAGTGTGGTCTTTTATGTGAACCACGGTGCCAACTGCTACTCTGACCTGGGAAATTGCCTCTTTCTGGTCACTTTATCCCTTTAGCCCACTGGGATGTTTTAGACCTTCCGCTAGTTCGGGTGCCGTTTCATTCAAGATCCTCTCCCAAGTTCCTTTGGAAAACTTTGGGTCGCCAGATTGATAGGCGTCAAGGCGGCTCTTCGGTGGAGTTCTCTTTGGGGTATTTGATCTCGCTTTCTGAGTTTATTTATGTAGAGAGACGCCTTGCTCTGGACTCTTTGTAGGCGCTTCAAGCGAGTCTTACTTAGGGTTTGGGCCACCACCGCGGGATATATGAGCGTTGGACGAATATGCATAAGATATAACTTCCTGATGTTGTTAGAGCTCATATTTCTAAATCTGTGAATTTTGATGAGTTCTAATTTCGCACGGATTTCCCGCGTTATGAAGTAATGGCTGTACCCGGGGGAGATGATGTTGAGCCCCAAAACACTCCCTTCCTGGTGATAGGGAAATATTAGTTCCTCTATTGTCACGTCCGCTGTTTTTCTGCGGCAGAGGGCGAGGATCTTGAACTTTCGGCTATTCGTGCGGATCTTCCACTTCTTCTCGTACTCATTTACGTTGTTGATTTCATTTTCAGTCTCTTGAGCCTGAGCCCTGGGATTCCTGTATGTACCAGGGATAACCTGGGTTACCACGTCCACGAACTGGAGATATAACGAGTCCTCCTTTATCGGAGTTAATAAATCTATTGTGTAGATTAGATAAAGGAGGGGGTTCAGACAACTTTCTTGCGGGACTCCGGCCTCGAGGAGGAACTCTGGTCCTTGGTGACCCTCAATCATGATTCTGGCGTGCCGTTCCATGACGAAGTCGCAGACAATGCGCTCTGGGATCGGGTCTAGCTGAAGGTTCAGTATCTTAAATTGAAGGCCCCTCAGCCAGACCTTGTCGAAGGCCTTTTGCACGTCCCTTAGTACGATGTCAGTGTACTCTCCCTCCGCTCGGCACTTAGCGATTTTCTCGGTTAGGATTACCAGCGCGGTATCTGTTCCACGTTTCTTCCGGAATCCATGTTGTTGTGGGTTGTGGCCCCCCTTCTCCTCAAGTTGTTTCTGAAGCCTGTTGGCTAGGATTTTTTCCAGAATCTTGCCAATTATTTTCAAGAGGGAGATGGGCCTGTAGTCCATCGGCTGTTCTGGCAACTTTTTCCCTTTTGGTATAAAGATGACTTATGCCACCTTGTATCCATCAGGAAAGTAGCCAGTGTTCAGTGTCACGTTCATTGCATTCGTAATGCCTTGTAGCAGGCGTGAGGGAGCATTTACCAGATGGTTTTTGGTAATCCCTGTCCAGCCAGGGGCTTTCTGCTTTGAAGGATTTGAACGGGCTCAGGAACTCCTCAGCAGTGATCGGTCGTCCGTGGCCCATCATTCTTTTCTCTTCGGAAACGTGCGAGTGAGGATGCGTGCGGTGGATTCTGGTATTGAGTTCGTCAATAACCTGGTGTTCGAATTCCAGGTGAATACTTTTCGCAAGTACCTTCTGAACCTTCTTTCTACTCTCTCCAGTTCTTGAATTATTTCTCCATTTTCTTCCAGCTTTATTTTCTCCTTCAGGGGCATACCTCTCAGCTTTTTTAACTCCTTCCAGAATTTTGATGGGTTCTGATCTGTGTCGAGCCTCTCTATAATTCCATCCCATATGGCCCGTTGTTGTACGTTGATCTGGTCTTTAAGTTACTCTCTGAGTTGTCGGAGTCTTCTGGTGTTATTTCTGTTTGGGCCAAATAGCCTAACTTCCTCATAGATCTCTCTATGTTCTGATGCAATATCTCGCATCTTTTCGGTCCACCTGGGTTGCGGAGGGCTTTTGTGCGTGATGTACGGAATGCACTTTTCGTCCGCTTACATGATCAGGAGTGTTATGTGGTTAATCTCCTCATCTATCTCTTCCAGGATAGCTTCGTTTAGGTCTGCTGGTTCAAAGTTGTTGAGCATTCGCTTGTATAGCTCCCAATTTTCTTTTACAAAGCTCTTCCTGGGCGCGATAGGAATCATGATGGGTGCAAGGGAGATTGTGGTCATGATGGAGATATGGTCGCTTGGAACCGTGGGGCCAGGCATACTTTCCAGATTGAAAGGGAAGTTGGTACTTGTTAATATAATGTCCGGGGCTGTCGCTGATCTTTCCATGATGTAGATCGGAAATTCCGGTCCGGCTCTCTCGAGCCTGTCCCGGTCAATGACCAGCTGCAGATCTCTGCCCCTTTCGTTAGTTCTGGTGTAGCCCGAGGCCCCCCAGACTAGCATTGAGGTCGCCCCCTATGACTACGTTCCTGGGGTGAGCAGTTGGGGTTAGAAGATTGTTGATGGGTAGATATCGACGGCGAGGAGGCTGGTATGCAGCTGCAATCGTGAGTCCCCCAACAAGTGTAAGGATTTCGACCGCTACGAAGGCCTATCAAGCTCTGGGAGCCTTTTGAGGGTGATGTTCTTTCTAATGGAGTTCTTTGCCAGGACGTGGTAATTCGGGATTTTCATCCGTATGTTATTAGTGTTGACACCGTGTTCAGATATTAGGATAATGTCGGGGTCCGCACTTCTGAATATGTTGCCATATTCATTCGCTTTCCCAACCATCTGTTTGTGTTTAGTGTTAAAATTTTCAAGGTGTTGTATATGTTCTCCATGTTTTGTGGCTACTTTTAGAGTGTTCTACTTATTCATTGTGCTTACGTACCTTTCCGTTCTTAATCTTCTTAAATTCCATGGTTGGGATCGTAAAAAGGGAGGCGTCATCGAATAACACTTTACCTGAGTAGAGTGCTGCCGCAACTTTAGTTTCGTCTTCTGATTCTATAATCGTCCATTTTAGCTTTTGGTTTTTGATGCCTTTTTTTTATGTCCGTGGGTTATATATATTCAGGGAGGGAGTTCTTGTCCGAAGCGTAGACCTTCAGACCTAGTTCCCTACCATCGTACTTGCTTGTCGCTTGACTGTTGATGGCCGACTTATCTTCGTTTATTAATATGGTTTCTAAGATGTTCAGCCTAGCTTTATTAACCTCTTTTCTTTTAATAACGGTTTTGTTAACTAGCTTGTCTCTCGTTAGGTTAATGTTATGTTCACTCCATATGATTTATAGGCCCTCCGCTTTGCAGATGCATGGTTAAACGTCTCGAGGCTGTAGTAGTTGTCATGCCAATATATTTTGAGTTGATATAAAGCTTACAGTCTTTATTGGGGCAGATTAACTCGTAAACTATATTGGTTAACTTGAGATTCGAGTTGTTGTTTTTCATCAGGAGATTGCTGGCTTTTGTTGTTTTATAATATATGATGAGTTGAATTTTATCCATTTGATTTTTAACCTTGATGTTACGGTTAATAATCTCCTTGATGTTATTTTCATCTATTTTATATGCCGTGGACATCTGGTTTCTGTAATACACTTTGATGTTGTTGACTTCTCCCTGATTACTTTCATTTTTATCCGTATCTCTGCAATGATTATTTAAAAATGATTGGAGTTGTTTGTCAATCATGCTGTTTGAGAAATACACAATGGTCTTCAACAAAATTTGCATTCAAGAAAGACTGTTACCCAACTACACTAATATATATATATATATATATATATATATATATATATATATATATATATATATATATATATATATATATATATATATATATATATATATATATATATATAGTTTACAGAGATCCAACCTTTCGGATGGGCAATCTAAATGCAGCCCCTACGTCAAAGATCTAATTTTAAAATATAACCTCAATGAACTTAAATTACCCTGCCCTGATTAGGAACTCCAATTGGATGTCTGTAAACTATATATATATATATATATATATATATATATATATATATATATATATATATATTGTACGCATGGTGTGACTGCTGCATGTATTCTTAGTGTTCGACTGAGGATCGCATGACAAACTCCATGCCGAAACTGGTCTCGAGATAATAAACTACTACGCTCCTCCACAGTGGTTTTATTTATATATTTGGAATCTGTCAATAGATTTAACAATTGTTCTGATATATATATATATATATATATATATATATATATATATATATATATATATATATATATATATATTCATGGTCGTGTACTCAGAGTACTAACTTGTACTTACATAATTGTATTGTATTTCAATCTCAACCGCTTACTTACATTTCATATTCTCTGTAGACCATCCAAAATTTAATTAATCAGTTATCATTTGTGTTGCTTAAATTTATTTACGAAAATTAACTTCAAATCCATACATTCTTGTAAAATTATAATATATCTTATTTTTTTTCATATCGGATCATTTCATTCCTTTACAAGAAGCGGAAAAAGCCACCGGAAGCCCCGGTGGACACCCTTCAACCCATGTAAACACGTACACTCGTTCAGTACAGATAAAGCAAAAACAAAAACAAAGTACTCTTGGTTTGTTCTTTAGTTTTACATTTGAATATAATAGGAAACTGGGCGATTAATTCTAATAGAAAGAGTTGTATATTACACTAGCAAAGGTATCCGGCGTTGTCAGGCATAGAAGGCTATCTTGAACAAATTACAGTCTCCGAATGAGTTAAATTACGAAATTATATGTTGGTAGGTATAGGAATGTAAGGTTTATTTTTACTTTTGAGCAGTGGCGATTCGTAGGGAGAATTAGTGGGGTTGCTGCATCAGAAATTGTTTAACATTGTGTTAATATTGGGTAAACAGAAAAAAAAACATACAAAAAGTAAATTTATAGATAAACTTGATAAAATCCTAAACCGAACAAAATCAAACATTTTTTTAGTTAGTAATAGCCTAAATTGTTACATTTCAAGCTTGCCTATTCATTTAAAAACGAAATCCATTCATGTTTTAATTTGCGCGAAAAGATTAATTAGTTTCTCTTCGCTCTTTGGATGACTACTGAGGAATTTTTTCTCGATTGAAAGCATTGCAAGGGCATTTAATTTTTCACAATTCATAGTGCTCCTTAGAAAAGTTTTCAGTTTTGAAAAGCAGCGTTCTGCCTCTGATGTAGTTATGGGGATTGTTAAGAGTATTTTTATCAGTTCTCTAATTCAGCAGCTCAATTAATTAATCAATCAATGAATAAAAGAACAAAAAAATATGAATTAAATTCTACATTTTATCACATACAAGAATGCAAACACGTTTTTAAGCACAACACACACGGAGTCAAAAGGAAACACTACCTTCCACCAGCACACCATGGTCGGCACTGCGTGAGCCACAGTGCTCTCTCTCCCTAGCGTGCAGCTTCCTATTTCGGATAAGTGAGCATGCGTACAACAGCCAAACACCGCGTCGCAGGAACTGTGAAGCGCACAGTTCTATACAAGGATTTTTAAATTTTTTTCATAAAGTAGGGGATGGCTACTGGCATTAAGCTTAACTATTATATAATGTAAACGTATAAAGAAATTAAAAAAAATACTCATTATATTGTATGTTATCAAAAATATCGAGTGGAAATAAGTGGGTGCTGCAGTTCCGCAGTGCCTATACGCGAGCCGCCACTGATCGAGGCCGTTCATCACTAGTTACATTCTTATTGGCAACGATTTACACTAAACACGGACCAACGCTCAATAAGTTGTATGTTTGACAAACGACACCTCGGGAAGATAAAGAAAGGTAAATTCATGTGTTAGAAATTGGAGTTGTCGTGCTTTGATTTCGATAGAAGCCAGGTCGAGAAAACGTACCAACTGACAGGCTTTCTAGTTTATATTGTGCGGCCATGACTGCACCGTCGTTTGTTAATCAATCTACACAGATCATTGTGTTACCAAGGCGTTGCTCGTATGCACGATTTTCTGGTCTAAAAACCTACCCCGCTCATTAGATCAGGAAGTGAAGTCCAGCATAAGGGCGGCTAAGCGGTCTGAGGAACTCCGAGGGGCGAGACTCTGTAAAGAGAATCCCAAGGAGTTCTTTGGATATGTGAACAGCCGTAAACCAATCCGTCGAACGATTGGCCCTTTGAGAAATGAGGAGGGGGCATTAAAGCACTTAGATGCAGAAAATTTTAACCTCCTCAACGACTACTTCTCTTCAGTGTTTACTGAAGAGTGTGGTCCCATTCCCCAGCCAATGGATTCCTACTCGGGGAAAAAGCTGGAGGATATGGACTTCACCGAAGGGGAAATAAAAAAGGAGATCATGTGACCTAATGACGAATGAGTCACCTGGCCCGGATGGGTTTCTACCTAAGGTGTTGAAAGAAGTGCGCGATCAAGTGTCACGACACCTGAGCGCAATCTTCAACATGTCAATCTGGACCGGATGCGTTCCTAGAGACTGGCGTGAAGCGGAGGTGACTCCTATCTTCAAGAAAGGAGACCGAAGCCAATCATCAAACTACCGACCTATCAGTCTGACTTCGATAGTCGGTAAACTCATGGAGAGCATGATGGTGGAAAAAATGACGTCGTATTTAGAGTCAAACCTGCTACTGAGGAGTTCCCAGCACGGCTTCCGAAGGCAACGGTTATGCCTGACGAACCTTGTGGAATTCTTCCACTTCGTGTTCAGTGAGCACGATCGGGACAAGGCGGTAGATGTGGTGTACTTAGACTTTCAGAAAGCCTTTGATAAGGTACCACACCGCTGCCTTCTCCGGAAAGTGCGAGCGCTGGGCATAGACGGAAAAGTAGCCGGCTGGATCGAGAACTGGCTAAGTGGCAGACGGCAACGGGTGGTGCTGAATGGACAGGCTTCTGAGTGGGTGCCCGTTACTAGCGGGGTGACTCAAGGTTCTGTCCTGGGACCACTACTATTCATCATCTACGTCACCGTCATGGACGGTGACATGGTTGCCAAGATTTCCAAATTTGCCGACGATTATGCCGACTTTGGGATTATGCGCAGAGTAAAAATTAATATAAGAGTTTGAATTAGTAGGTCTGCGATAGATGGAGTATTTAAAACCAGTCGGTGTTCTATGAATAAGAAGATCGAGAAAGTGAAGAGTTCTATTATTCTCACCCACATGGGTAAATTTAATGGAAGGGACGAGTGAATTAAGTCTGGTAAGAAAGCTATTAACATCTTTAGAACTAGGCCACAGGTAAATGACATCATCAATGTACCTGTACCAAACAATAGGGAAGTCAAGGATAGTAGGGAGGAGTCTTGTTTCAAAGAACTGCATATATAAGTTAAAGAGAACAGGTGAAAGGCAATTAACCATGGCTAATCCAAACTTTTGAAGAAAATATTTGCCATCGAAGGAAAACTTAAAATTTGGGGAACAAAGTGAAATGAGTTTCATAAAAATAGCAGCACGTACTGGAAGAACAATAGTGTGCAATTTATTATTAAGGAAATTGAAATGATCTTTAACTGGTAAATAATGAGTAGGCATCGAAACTAACAAGGGTCAAATCATTCGAATACTGAATGGCATTGAGTTTAGAAATAAGATCGTGTCTATTGGTAACATACGAATGAGAAATGGTCCCAATTAGAGGTGCAAGAAAAGAATTAAGCCATTTAGACAAAGCATAAGAAACAGAACCAACAGAACTTATAATAGGAACTAAAAGGAAGTTTAGTTTGTGCGTTTTTACAAGTCCATACAAATAAGGAAGAGTGGCGTTACTCGACTTGAATTTTTAAACTAATTCAGGGAAGTTTTTAAGTATTAGGCGGTCCTTTATCTTTTACTAGCTTATATATACCCCATATATATTATTTTCTAGTTATTCTTGAGAATGAACTGAATAAAGTTCGAAAGTACTTGGAAGCACCTTTTCATTTTTTTCTGCGGGACATTGCATTCCTATATATATATATATATATATATATATATATATATATATATATATATATATATATATATATATATATATATATATGATTTACAATACAGATACCAGTTTCTTTGAAGGATAACAAATTGATTTTAATTACTTTGGGATACTGTAGATTATAAAATTCTTGCAATGCTACAAATACTCCCCACCATAGAAAGTTACTCCGCTCCATCTTATTATTAAATATGGTTTTGCTAGTCTTGATAACGCCGAGGTCTCCTTATGATGCGACCTGGGCGTGTCACAGTGCTAGTAGTGGTTTGGCTACAAGCACAGGGACACATATTCGCTGTGGCAGAACCAGTTACGTAGGACCAGGCACCGACATGAGTCGAGGTTGACGAAGCGAAGGTGATCCGTTTCTTGGTTTCGTCCGAAATAGCATCAAGCGGGACGTGGGAGTCTTGAGTCTAGTTGCCCGCTGACAGGGTGACCAGAAGTGGAGATATTTGCTCTTGACTGACCACCGCTGCCGACGAGGGTTCCTGCAACACAAGCGGCGGAGGCAACAAAACGGAAGGTGAAGTTTGTGTATCGGGGGTGTTTGCAAGGGTGGTTTTAAGGTTATTGGGGGGGCGTCCTGGACCATAATTGGTTATATTGGGAGAATAAGTGGAAAGATGGGTTTCTGGCGGTCTATGGAAACAGTATCCTGCTTGGTGCCAAGCTGAAGGACGAATAACTTCGGCTTCCTAGAGATTACGAGAAAGGGTCCATCATAGACAGGTTACAAGAAAGAGCGAGTAGAATCAGGACGGACAATAACATGGGAACATTTTGCCATATCTTTCGGCGCGAAGGTTTTTTAGTTAGCAGGCACTCTGTGGGCAGTAGGCTTAATCTCAGCCATCACACGTACAAAATCGTGTACATAATAAGCCGGATCGAGGGGAGAAGGGTTAGGTCGGTCAGAAGGAGAAAAGAATTGACGAGAGAGACGAAGTTGAGTACCATACATCAGTTCAGGTGCAGAACAGATCAAATCCTCTTTCAAGGACGAACGAATACTCAAGAGAATCAAAGGTAGCTTGTCCCCCCCCCCCCAAGTGATGTTGGGATCTGTGAAGCTTAAGCTTGCTCGAGGGTCTTGCGCAGACGTTCAACCGCGGCGTTGCTCCGAGGATGGTACGCAGTGGTACGCAGGCGAAAGGAGCCAATAACTGACATGAGTGAATCCTATTGGTGGGATTCAAATTGGCTACCACGGTCAGTCATGATCGTGGACGGAACACCAAAACGAGCAGCCCATCCTGAGACGAAAGCTCGAGTGACGGTGGAGGCTCTGATGTCAGGGATAGGAACTGCCTCTGGCCAAAGAGTAAAACGATTGATCATAGTGAGGAGATAATTGCAACCCCCGGGGTAAGGAAGAGGACCTACTAGATCAACGTGAACTGCGTCAAAACGTAACGCAGGAAGAGGAAAGGGGACAAGACGAGTTTTCGTGTGGCGATGGACTTTGGCACATTGACATGCCAGGCATGAGCGAGTTCATTTAACCATGTTGGCATTCATACTTGGCCATACGAAGCAGTGTGCGACGAGCTTGTATATTGCATTGATGCCAAGATGTGAAAGTCCGTGAATTTGGTCGAAAATATGTCAACGGTAAGCGAGAGGAATAAGAGGACGAGGACAGTCAGGCAATGAATAGTCGACCAGGATGCACCTGAAAGAACTGTCTGGTAATTCGACTTCGCGAACACCGAGTTTGGAAGAGTGACGCAGTGTTTGCGTGTCTTCACCCTATTCCTGGGCCAGCGCTATTGACAAATGATCATTAGGAGCAGTGTGAGAGAGTTGCGTACAGGAAATCACTGAAATGCGAGAAAGCGCGCCTGGTACGACGTTTGAAGAGCCAGGAACATAGCAAATATCGCTCATTATCTGCAGGATAAAGTAAAGGTGACGAATATCAACTGCAGTATGCACCGAAGACGTGGAACGAGACGAGGAGGCACCGACCAAAGGCTTATGGTTAGTAAAAATAGTGAAGTCACGCCCTTCCAAATATGTGCGGAAGTGATGAATTGCGATGTATATACCAAGTAGTTTACGTGAGAATGTACTATACCTCTTTTGGGAGTCAGAAAGAGATCTAGAGGAGAAAAAAGCAAGAGGTTGCGATAGGTCACCAATCTTCTGCTACAAGGTTGCACCTACGTGAGTTGAGGATGGGTCTGAAGCGGCGCTGATGGGGGCTCCTGGAGAAGGATGAGCTAATTCCACAGTGCGGGCAATTGCCTCTTTGGTGCAAGAAAATGAATCTCACGCCTCAGTAGACCACTCGAGAGGAGAGTTCTTTTTGGTCTTAGACAGCATGGAGTTTAGAGGTTGCATGACCTGGGCACAACTCGGAATGAATCCGTGGTAGAAATTTACCATGCCACGGAAACCTCTGAGTTGTTTGCGTGATGTGGGTTGGGCAAAGTTGCGCATCACGGTAACTTTGTCTTCGAGTGGACTAATCCTGGCACTTGAAACGTGGTGTCCCAAGAAGGAGAGTTGCGAGACACTAAAAAGACACTTAGAAGTGTTGAGTTCGATACCGTACCCTTGAAGGCGAGAAAAACTTGACACTAGTGAGAAAGGTGTTCCTCAAACGAGGAAGCTACTATTAGCAGGTAGTCAATGTAGCAAAAGACAAGGGGAAGACCTCTCACTCTCAGAAATTGGTCCATGAAACGTTAAAAGGTCTGGCCAGAACTTCGCAACTCATAGGGCATTCTATCCTAAAGAACCAAACGGAGTGATGATGCTAGTCTTTGAAATATCGTCTGGATGAATATGGATCTGTTTGAAAGCACGAATCAGATCCAAGCGAGAAAATATTACACAACTGGAGAGAGATGAAGTGAAATCGGCTGGGTAGGGCAATGAACAAGGGTCTAAGATTGTTATCGCGTTTAGGTCTCTGTAATCCACAACTGGTCTGAATTTCTCCGGTGTGGATTTGAGAACGATATGAGGTGGGGAGGCCCAAAATGAAGAAGAAGGCCTACAAATGCCAGCATCCATCATGAAGTGGAATTCATCACGCATTGCAGGTGGTCGGTTGCCTTTGCCAGCTGATTCACATTGGCCGGTGAAGACAAGAGAATGAGAGGCCTAATATATTCTGGGACTGTCTGCATGAAAATTTCGGTGAGGAGAGGGTCGAAAAGTTCAGATTATGGACCTTTTGCCCTGATAAAGTCCTTTAAAATATTTAAAAAGCTAGTGGGACACTTATATCCCATCTCCTGAGTATCAAGGAGCTCCCTCAAGTCTTCAACCCGTGACTTCCCAAATTCCCTTCGGAAAGCCTCCCTCAAATCGTTATATGCTCCCTCTTTCTCACCATTAAATAAAATATCCCTAAACTTAATGAAGATATTTATGGGACCTTTTTGAATTATGGCAGCAATCTTATCTTATGTTATGGCTTGAAGACGGAGAATTAAATTCAAATTTTAAGCCAAGCGAGTGGATTAGTTGCATCATAAACCGGCAGTGGAAGAAATGGATGAGGGATTTTGACTAAATCTTGCTGTGCTTCGGTTGAGGATTGCATAGTTAAAGAGGTTCGGTCATTAACCCATGTATTAGCCGCTGATTGATTTACCATTGTGATCCTTTTGGGTGTATGTGACGTTAGTTAATGAAAAAATATTTTGTAGAATGGATGAAATTTAGAATTGATGTACGTGAAAGAATGCGAGTATATACAGGTGTGTCTGTGTCTGCGTGTGTGCGTGCGCAGAATAGTCACGCGACAGAAACGTGAAAAAAATGATAAAATTTTAGTATAAAGGAAATTATTCACTTGTATTTAAGGGATATTATTTACTTAAAATTAATAAGAATTGCAAAAATTGGAAGAAGGATGCTGTCGATAAAATTGCTACAAATATGAAACGCGTGAATGAAAATGGGCATTTGAAGAAAGGAAAACGTGGATAGGCGCGAGGTGTTTTGAAATTTCTTATTTACGCTTGAAATTTATATTTATTGAATGTCGGGATATAAATTAAATTCTGGGCACTATTTTTATGTAAACTGGTTATTATATTGTCTACCTAGATAACATATAAATACAATAACCTGTATACATAAATTAGATTGATAGAAATGAAGGTTGAATTTTAAGATTCGGGCTTCGTGCCGGAATGCGGGTGACACGACGGTTTGAATACACGGAGTATGAAAATATATTATATTTAAGAATTAACAATGAAAACAAAGAGTTATTGTTTAATGGATATGTAAAATAATTTAAAATACCAATTCCCAAGATAATAATTAGTAATCGAATGAATACTAACAGAAAATTAAATAAATGTTAATCAGAGATGCGCTGTGCTTTAATACTTTGTATTTAAATACATTTATGTATTTAAAATTGTATTTGTAAATACATTTGAAATCATATATTTAAATACTTTTAAATGCATTTAAATCAAAGTATTTAAATACTTTTTGCAAATACTTTACTGAGAATAGGTTTATACAGCTGTTAAGAACGTGTAATGCATGTTTTAGCTTGTCACAACTTGTATTACACAAACGGTTGACTGCGTGAGCCGGTGAGGAAAGATTGCTTGCATCAGTTCAAATTCAGTTAACAGATAGTCACAGTTGTGTTCGGTTGTAAAGTGAGAGAGCTCAACTTTATTTCAACTGCTGCATGGCAACCTCAGCTTCTTCGAAAGAGTGTGAAATGGAGATATTAGACAATAATAAAAACGAGGAAGATAAATAATCATGTAATTACAGTCATCCTCTACTAGATGGTAAATTTATGAGAGTGAAATCTTCCGACGCAAAAAAATTCAGTGTATATGTACATCATGTAATGGCGAAATCTCTGAGGCGAGCAATGCTACTTCCAATCTACGCATTCATTTGAAGGTAAGAATTTATTAACGTTAAATATATGATATTTAATTGAATTGACAAGTTTCACTATTTCTAATTTTTTTTTAAAAAATGACAAAATTCCTAGTAGCTAACGATAATGTTAAGTACCTTAGGTTTACCATGCATGAACCGACCTGCTTCCTTTTGTGACATGCTGATTGAATTTAACGTGAATTATGGTAACGTGAAACAAATGTCCTTCAATTATCTGATCATGTACATTTATCAACAGAGAAAGCATCCTGCTTTGGTGCAAAAAGCGGATAACTACGTGACAGCTCAAAGAAAAGATTAAAAAAGATAATGTTCAGTATTAGACGATGGTCCTTCATGCAGCGATGTTAAAGTAAAGACATTACCTGAGTGCTTTGCGGTGAATACTAAGTAGGTCAAACAATCTGTTGTTGATAAGCTGATTGCAGATTTTATCATACAAGGTGTTCATCCTCTATCAACCATGCCGCAAATAGCTTTTGTGAGATTAATTAAAGGTGAGTTCTGAGTTACAAATGTTGTTTATAATTATAGTATTAGTAGTGAAGGTTAAGCTCTTATAACGACCGAATATTAAAGCGTTCGGATCATTGGTCACTACGTAGGTTATATAACGAAGTTAAATAAAGGAAGACATATAAAAACAACAGAGGTTAATATATTGCAATAATTTCATAAGAATCCACTTACATATATTCTTAAAGCGGGCTATCATTTACTTGAAGATATTATTGAATAAAAAATTTTCAGGAATAATTAGTACAATTATTGATCGATTATATGTAGTTATTAGATGAATTCCTATAATGATGTATTTCGTTATGTCAAAACTAGCATGCCCACCCGTCAAAAATATACGAAATAAAGCTTGATAATGTATATATTCCTAACAATACTGAAAGTCAATATTTTACTAAGTAATTCTGAATATGAAGGATTAATAATATATTTATGAATTAATGTACGAGTCCTATATAGCTATAGGATATTCATATAGCTATATATATATATATAATTTTATAAGCATACCATATATTCTCATTTCTCTGTGAAAATCAATTTCACTCACAATAATCACACATTCCACTACCGCAGATCTAAATTCTTCAGTTGACGTCATTTTAAGGAGGTCGCTAGGCCGAAGAAGAGAAAGTGACTAGTGACTATGATGGATCAAACACAACAAATAAGAACATCTGTTAGCCCCCAACCCGATCATCATAACCAACTGTTTGCCTCGAACCCCCAGTCCACGCACAGGCAGCCACATGAGTACCTCTCGTTTCCCATATATGATCCTGCAAACCCAATTGCATGGTTGGAAGTCTTTTTCCTCCTCCTTAAACTTCAGAACATCACCGAAGAAGAGAAAATTTGCAGCAATAATTCAACGTTTGCCCATAAGTATCTTTATACAATTCAGGGAAGTGCTAATTAACGGGGAACAGGCTGGCGTTCTAGACCGCCTGAGGGAGGCTTTCCTCAACAAATACGGTAGGTCTCAAATAGACGACCCGAGAGAGCTACTGAATACTTAGGAAATGGGAGATAAGAGTCCTACTTCTTTCTTAACTCATCTGAAGGACCTTATCAGGGTTACAGGTGCTCAAATCTAACTTTTTAGCCCTCTCCTCACTGAGATTTTCATGAGAGGAGTTCCAGAGGGAATCAGATCATTGATCCTAAGCTCGAGCCCCATGAGCACTGAGGAGACTGCTGCAGTCGCAGACAAATTATACAAGAGTCCTTATGTGAATTGAGGCAACGGCCAAAATCACGGCCCATTTAACAATCTTTCAATTTCTCAGGTTCAAGGAACGTCAAGCTCCTCTGACGACCGGGCCGAGCATTCAATGGTTCCATCTTCTCTATCGAGGGACCTTGAAGCTTCAATACGGAGGATGGAAGCCGACATCCAGCGGCTAAAGCTGCATTGGGAATCACAGAGCGAGCACGGACACGGGTTTCGCGATCGAAGGCGCAGGTCCCGCTCTGATTCACGAAAGAGAAACCAACGAGGGCATCCCGATGCAAAAGGTGAGAGACAGCAAAATTTTCAACCTCATTCTTCCAAAAATTCTCACCATCTTCCACACCATCAGGGCCTATGCTGGTATCATCAAAGATACGGGCACAACGCTGTACACAGCCTTGTAGCCACTGTTATGCTTCTTCACATACTGCGCCAAGTAGTCTCCCGAAGCATAACGTTTCCTTTTCCTCTCATTCAACTCAGTGGTTCTGGTACCAGAACAAATATGGTGAACAAGCTCTAAAAGGCTTGCAACCGTGCACATATTTGGAACCAATACCGCCTTCTAACCTCAACCCTCCAGTTTTCTTACTTCACCCAACTCAACCACTTTATCCAAATCCTCAAATTTCAATTTCGCAACCTTCAAATTCTCGCATTCCTCTCACTCAAGCCTCTCAATTACAAACTTTAAACTAGAAAGGCATGGGACAAAAGGGTCTACATCCCCTGCCTACACCTCATTTCCTCAGGTAGACCTTCATTTTGACCCACTTTCTGATTTTTCATTACTGGTGGACACTGGTGCTGAATGCAGTGTCATACCAATTTCTAAGGCCGACAGCGCTTCTGCCCCTCCAGATTTAGTTATGAAGGCAGCCAATTCGACCAATATTAGGACCTATGGAAGGCGTAACCTTCAAGTATCACTCGGTCTCCGTCGGGTTTTTCGATGGACTTTCATCATGGCCGAGGTAGAATGTCCAACATTGGGCCTCGACTTTCTTTCGGTTCACGACCTCTTGGTCGATTCTCGTCAACGCAAGCTTGTCGACCGCAAAACTCTCCTCACCTTCTCAGAGTTCCTCCTCTCTATTCGTCTCCCATCCAACGAGCCACCGTTTCAGCGCCATCTTCAGGAGTTTCCTGAGCTTGCCCTTTCACCTTGGAAGGGCAGGCCCATTAAACATAGTGTGATGCATCAGATCGATACAACAAGAGGTCCTGTATTCTTACGGCACGCCGTCTAGCATCTGATAAAGTCTCTGCTATGCGTGATGAATTCCAATTCATGATTGATTCAGGCATTTGTAGGCCTTCCTCTTTTCCGTGGGCCTCTCCACTTCACATTGTGCCCAAATCCACGCCGGGAGAATTCGGAGCAGTTGGAGATTACAGAGCTCTTAACTCTGTAACAATTCCTGATCACTATTCTTTTGCCGTACTTAGCCGATTTCACTTCGTCTCTGCATGGCTGTACGATTTTTTCTCGCTTGGATCTGGTTCGTTCTTCAACCAGATCCCTATTCACCCAGATGATGTCACAAAGAATAACCTCACCACTCCGTTTGGTGCTTTTGAAATGGTCAAGATGCCATATGGATTGCGTAACTCTAGGCAAACTTCCCAGCGCTTTATGGATCAAGTCCTTAGGGGTCTTCTTTTTGCATATTACTACATCGATGACCTCCTAATATCATCTTCCTCACTGGAGGAACACCTTTCTCACATTCGCCAAGTTTTTTTCTCGTCTTCAGGAGTACAGTTTTGTACTAAACGCCCCCAAGTGCCTCTTTGGTGTCCCGCAACTCTTATTCTTGGGGCTCCATGTCTCGAGTGCAGGGATTAACCCACTCGAAGATAAAGTTACCGCGATGCGAAACTTTTCTCGTCCTACATCACGCAAACAACTCAGGAGTTTAGGGGCATGGCAAATTTATACCACAGATTCATCCCTAAATGTGCCCAGGTCATGCAACCTATGAACTCTATGCTCACCAAGACCAAAAAGAACTCTCCTCTTGAATGGTCTGCTGAGGCGTGCGATTCATTCTCTCGTACCAAAGAGGCTATTTCCCGCGCTGTGGAATTGGCTCATCCTTCTCCAGGAGCCCCCATCAGCGTCATCTCCGATGCATCCTCAACCCACGTGGGTGCAGCCTTGCAGAAGAAAGTTGGTGACCAATGGCAACCTCTTGCTTTCTTCTCTCGCACTCACATAGTGTTCTGTTAACACGCCATCAATTCTCTCCCACTCACATAGTGCTCTGGCAACACGCCATCAAACTGCTTGCAACATGCCATTACGTCACTCACACAGCTATGACAACACGTCATCAATTCTCTCGCACTCACATAGTGCTCTGGCAACACGCTATCAATTATCTCGCACTCACATAGTTCTCTGGCAACACGCCATCAAACCGCTTGCAAGAGGCCATTACGTCAATCAGACACAGCTATGACAACACGCGATCAAACCGCTTGCAAGAGGCCATTACGTCAATCAGACACAGCTATGACAACACGCCATCAATTCTCTTGCACTCACATAGTGCTCTGGCAACACGCCATCAAACCGCTTAAACCGAAAATGTTCATCTAGAACCACTATCACCTCATTATCCTCCTACTATACCCCTTTATGGTACAGTAATCCAACAACACAACCTCAACCCCATCCTTTTAACCACCCCTGCTACTCCAACTCCACCTTCTGTTTTGCTGCCTCCTCCTCCTTTGTTGCAGGAACCCTGGTCAGCAGAAGTGGCCAGTCCGGAGCAAATCTCTCCCCCACTGGTTACTCTGTCAGCGGGCAACGGGCTCAAGACTCCCACATCCCGCTTGACGCCATCTCAGAAGGAACCAACAAGCAGATCACCTTCGCTCCATCAACTTTGTCGCGTGCCAGTGCCTCGTCCAGCGCTACTGGCACTGCCACAGCAAATATGTGTCCCCGTACCCGCAGCCAAACCAATGGTACTGTCATCACACACTCCGGCCGCGTCGTCAGAAGGCCTCGTCGGTACTCGAACTTGTAATCTCAAAATAGAAAAGGAGAGGGTAACCTTCTTAGGGGGGTAGTGTTATAGCAATCCCCTCTGGGCATTCCTATAATAAAATCCTCCTGGGAAACTTAAATATATATATTATGTATAAAATTAAAATCATTCATTTTTTTTACTTTTGTCAATTAAATAATTGATGCAACTTAATAATTCATTCATTAATTTACTTAACTTTTGTCAATTCAATCATTCAATTATTTTATGCATAAATTTTTGCAATTCATTTATTTTATGCAACCTTTAATAATTCAATTACCCCGTGACGAGAAACTGATTTCATTTAACGCACTGGTTCAAACAACATCTCTTAGAATATCACCAACATACAAACACACGCATTTCACCACTTGTGAAATAACACGGAATTGACTCTCTCATTTTGTGTTCACGTCACCATCTAAACGTGCTCGACCTTGCTTCGAATCAAGGTCAGTTATAAATCCTCTCACACTTATTCTCTGCAAACTGCCATACGAGAGAAGGTCCTAATTCTCGTTACTTCTTTCATTGCAGATCTCAATACACATACCATCATAGTCACTTTACAACAGTCACTTCATATCTTAGTCATTTCATGTCTTAGCTACTTTACATATTGTTACTTTAAATCATAGTTATTTTACCACATCTTAGTGTATCATATTTACTTTAACACATCTTACGTTTTATTCCTCATTTAATTCTCTCATTGTACATTCGTTGATTTTGTAAATATATTTATTTTGTTCATTTCTGTTTTTCTTACAAACCTAGTTCAGAAGTTTTCTAAATTCATTTCACGCAAGTCGTTAGGCCGAAAAATCAGCAGACGACTATTGCCATCCAAACTCAACAAATTTATTGTAATGGTTTTTAAATAGCTATTTAGGCTGATTTATTAGCTAAAATCAATCCCATTAATAACCAAATACCATATATAGCTATATATATAATTTTTTATAGGCATACCATATATTCTCATATCACTGTGGAAAACATTTTCACTCACAATAATAATAATAATAGTAATAATAAGTCTTTTGTAATGCGCTCTTCAAGGCCTGAGGCCTTCCCAGAGCACACGTTGTGCTAAGATGAGAATGGAAATTCAATGGAAATTCAAAAGGGGGAGAAGGTAATTCTGAAAAAATGCGTTTTCAGGAGACGCTTAAATGTGGTAAGAGAGGGAGAAGACCTCATTTCAGCAGGAAGAGAATTCCACAACTTAGGGGCGCAGATTGAGAAGGAGCAGTCCCCCATTGAGTAGAGGGATGAACGAGGAATATTCAAAAGAGGTGCATGTGATGACCGAAGGGCCCGAGGGAAATGGCGTAGCGAGAAGGCAGAAGAGAGGTAAGACGGGGCCTTGTTGTTTAGGGTCTTAAATGTGAAGAGAAGTATCTTGAAGTGAGTACGGGATCTGACAGGGAGCCAGTTCAGTTTATGCGGCAAGGGTTTCGAAGGAGAGAAGCGAGGGGGCCATTAGGAGAAGCCGGGTGGCATAGTTCTATACAAGTTGAAGGGGGAGGGAGAGAGGAGGATGGCAGATTCACAAGCAGAGAGTTACAGTAGTCAAGGCGTGAGGTGATGAAGGCATGAACAGCAGTCTCAAGACTTTGGCGATCAAAGTGAGAGCGAATGCGAGAGAAGTTATGAAGGAAACATAGAGAGGATTTGCTGACATTGCAGATATGAGGCTTAAAGGAGAGATGCTCATCAAAAACAACACCCAGATTCCTAACGCAGTCAGAGAAAATGATAGTATTACCGCCCAGAGTAAGCGAGGGAAAGAGAGATTTAGATTTTTTGACAAGAGCAGGGGTGCCGACGAGGAGGACCTGAGTTTTGGAGTGATTAAGCCTGAGGAAGTTGGTAGAGAGCCAGTCAGAAATGGAGGAGTAGGTAGCCAGAAGGTCAGTGCTAGAGTAGGCAAGAGACGTGGGGGATGAGGAAACGAAAATTTGAGTGTCATTAGCATAGAGGTGGAAGGATAGACCGAGATTACAGAGATAGGAACTAAGAGGGAGAAGGTAGATACGAAATAGTAGAGGACCAAGGACAGAGCCTTGTGGCACTCCAAAGCGAATGGGGGTAGAGTCGGATGAAACGTCGTCAATCACAACGGATTGGGTACGAGACGAGAGGTAAGAGCTCAACCAGTCAAGCACGGTGCCTGATATGCCAAGGTCAGAGGGGAGACGATCAAGTAGGACGGTATGGTCATTAGTATTGAAGGCAGAGGAGACGTCGAGTAGAACGAGGATGGAGGCACAACCCCTGTCCGTGGCTCTTCGTAAGCAATCGGGCACATTGAGAAGGGCGGTTTCTGTGGAGTGACCTGACTTGAAACCAGATTGATAGGTTTCATCAATGTTACAGGCCACCATGTGACTGTTGATGCGTGAAGTAACCACTCTCTCCAGAATCTTAGAAAGGAAAGGAAGTTGCGAAATCGGGTGATAATTGGAAGGTTCAGTGGGGTTCAGTTGAGGCTTTTTAAGAATCGGACGGATGTGGGCACGTTTGAAGGAAGAGGGAACAAGACCAGTTGCAAGTGAAGTGTTGAACAGGTGAAGAAGCGTTGGGAGGATAGCAGGCAGAATTTTACATAACAGTTTAGGCGGAAAAATGTCCTTTGGGGAGCCCGATCTCTTAGAACGCGAGAGCAAGGCTGTAAGCTCCAACGCGGTCACAGCGGGGAAAACGATAAGCGGCTGAGGCGGGAAGTCAGGGAGAATGGCAGGAGCCGGGACAGAAGGCTGAGAGAGGGAGGCACGGAGGTTAGTGACCTTATCTGCGAAGAAATTCGAGAGAGTAGCAGGGCTAATGGGTGGGGAGACGTGGGCTGGGGAAGTAAGACGGGAGAGCAGGCGGAAGACGGTACGGGGATCATTCCTACTATCGGTATGCAGATTACGTGAGTAGGCTTTACGAGCAGATTTTAATTCCGCCAAGTAGGAAGCTGTCGCAAGTCGGAACGCCAGCGAGAGGGGGATCGTGTCTTGCCCACGGGTGCGAGCCTTTCTAAGGACTCTTTCATTGGCACGCATGGACTGCCTAGCACGGAGGAGTTCTATAGAGTACCAAGGGGCACGGTGACAACGGGAGTTCGAAGGGGTGACAAGAGGAGAGTGGGCATCAAGACAAGTGAGAAGGGTTTGCTCCAAAGAAGAGAGAATCTGGTCAGGAAAGGCAGAAGCATCAATGGGAGGAAGTTTGGAGGCCACATCATTAGGGAGGGAAGGAATATCAATGGAGGCTAGTCTACGGAAAGGCTTAAGATTATGAGACAGACCTTTCGTCAGACCCATGCAGCTTCAGTCTATCTAAGCATGTGCACTGTGCTTCACACACACTCAGTCTCGTCGCCACAACTGATGCAAAACAGGCACTGAAAATATCTTCTTTTACAAATATCAATCATGCTGCGATGGGGAAATGCTCAGCCTTATGAAACAAAAGGGGTCATCCAAAATCAGCAGAAATTATCAAAGCTGTTATCAACAACTCATTAAAGGTGCCCTGTATTACAAGGTGGAACTCTCTGTTTGATGCATTGATATTACTTTTAAAACAGAAGGACAAATTACATCAACTCATGACGTCCCTTGAACTTCCATTGTTCAGCATAGATGGGCGCGATAACGAAAAAATGTATCACGGTAACTAATAAATCAATAACGATAACCTTATCGGCGATAATCAATCAATCGTATTTCATGGGACAGTTCAGGCCACCAAGACTCTGTTAAAAAGATTATGTTTCAAGTGATTGAGAATTTAGCAGAAGGACCCGAAGCTGAATCATCCAGTGGTGTATGGGACAGTGACGATTATTTTGGACTTACAAAACCCACTCAAACACGATGAACCGCAAATTTAGAATTGTTCAGTTACCTTCAGGATTCAAATAAAAGACTTCAAAGTTTAGATCGATATCCAAACATAAAAAGTTATTTATTAAATACAACAGCACCCTTCCGTCGGCAGCTCCTGTTGAACGGCTCTTTTCTTTAGGAGGATTGACCTTATCTCCAAAACGGAGTTCTTTATCTGACGAAACATTTCAGCAACCGATATTACTTAAATGTAATGCTGATATAAATAGCTAACTGAAATTTCATTATATGGAACTTTTTATCTTTTTTGTAGTACCTAATTCCAATTGTCATCAAATCAAACATTTGTAATTATAATATACAATTTTATTTTAATGGATATTTTTTTGTTGTGATACCAATTGTCCTTATCGATTGTCATTTTATATCATGTATTTGAAATGTATTTAAAAATGTATCTAAATACATTTAATGTATTTAGTAATAAAATATTAAATACATTTTCGAAATGTATTTAGTATCTGAATATATTTTTCTCATGTATTTACTATTTAGTATTTAAATACTTTAAATGTATTTAATGCCCATCTCTGATATTAATTGGATATTAAACAACACTAGGATGTTTAAATGTTGATTGGATATTAAATATTAATTGGATCTTAAATGTTAATAGGATAATAACCGGGCATTAAATGTTAACAGGATATTGAATGTTAATGTAAAGATTATTTAATGGGATATTATAAGAACAGTGAATGTTAAATGAATCACAATGGTAATAAGTAAATTAGGGTTTGAAACAATCAAAATATATATAAGTATACAGTGGCGGCAACAAAAAAAGTGACATTGAATATTGGTAATAGAAATCGATACATAAAATCGCTTTCACGATTTTACTTGCCAACAAACCAATGAAAAGGGGCGGGGCTTATGCCACGAGTGGATGACTCTCCTGAGCTAAGACAACAGAACTGCGCTTTATTGGAACTCACTGTCTCGTTTGAGCTCGTACAGTGAGGTTTTGGTGTACAACGCTCCAGCGTGCTGATTTCCTGCATTCGTGCCTACATTTGACGTGCTATAACTTCTGTGCAAGTGGATACAATGGGGCGGAAAAAGCTTTCTATGACAGAGAAAAGCCGTGCCTTGACCCTATTAGAGCAGGGAAAGTCTTTTATTGATGTAGCAGCAGATTTAGGAACCTCAAGAAATACGATTTATCGCCTAAAACGGGCAGCTGAGTTATTGCCACCAGGTACCATACCAAAGAGGAAGGAGGGCACTGGTGCAGCTAGGAAGACATCTCCAAGGACTGATAATATCCTAAGGCGTGAAGTGATGTCAGACCCTTCTGTAACCTCCGCTTCAATCAAGAAAAAACACCCAGACCTTCTCCAGAACGTCGCCTTCAGGACCATCCGTCATCGCTTACAGAAGGACTTAGGCCTACCGGCTCGCCGCGCTGCCAAGAAGCCACTTCTTACCAAGGCTATGAAGATGAAAAGGCTCAATTTTTGCAAGACCTATAAACATTGGACAGCTGCCCATTGGAAGAAGGTGATGTTCAGTGATGAGAGCACCTTTAGGCTGGTCAGAGGAGAGTCAAAGATCGTGCGTCGTCCCAGCAATGTGTCTCGGTATGACCCAAAATATACCGTGAAAACTGTGAAGCACCCTGATAGTGTGATGGTGTGGGGTGCCTTTAGTGGAAACAAGGGCAGAGGAGGTCTGTACTTCCTTCCCAAGAATGTAACCATGAGGGGGACTAACTATCTCGAAGTTTTGAAGCAGCACATGCTGCCATTTTGGGAAATTCATCGGTGTGAATTTTTCATGCATGATGGTGCCCCTGCTCACAGGTCCCAGTTAGTAAAAAGGTTCTTCAATGATAATAATATTAGTGTTTTGGAGTGGCCTGGTAATTCCCCGGACCTAAATCCTATTGAGAATGCTTGGAATCTGATGAAATCCAAAGTTCAAGAGACAGCATCCGGCAGCATCAAGGACCTGATAGAATCACTGAAGAAGATCTGGGTTACGATCGACCCCACCTACTTCGCAAACCTCGCTGAATCAATGCCCAATCAACTCAGAATGGTCATCAAGTGCAAGGGCAACATGACCAAGTATTAACTTTCATGAAATATTCATAATAAAATATGTAAGTTACATTTTTCTGTTTCATTTTCCCCGAATTGTCACATGTCACTTTTTTTGTTGCCGCCACTGTAGTACTCATACGTTTGAGATGAATTAGTTAACCTGAATTGTAGAACACTTATTGAACAACCCTTTCGAAGAAAGAGCGCAAACACAGTGATGCAGAGCAAAGTTGGTTTGAAGATATTTTAAGTAAGGCGGTTCCAATATTGTTCAGGAATTTAAAAGTTTGCCGTAATTTTGGAGAAATTGTTATATATATATATATATATATATATATATATATATATATATATATATATATATATATATATATATATATATATATATATATATATATTTTTATATATATATATATATAATTTACAATACAGATACCAGTTACTTTGAAGGATAAAACGCGATTTTAATTATTTTGGGAGTACTACAGAAATCATAATATACACGTACATTATTTTGTTTATTTTTCGAATATTACGAATTATGAAAATCTGGCAATGCTTACTATATAAACCTATGTACCTTAGAATGGGAGGGGGAGCTCCTATACCCCTTAAAAAAAGTCTACTCCTGATTTGTTTTAATCAATTTGTAGAATACGCACAACTGTCATTTGGATATGCGTGCTTGGTTTTGTTTTTTCTCGTTGTGATATGTATCAAATAATAATCAATGTCTATTTTTATATTGTGCCTTCGATCACCAATAGAGGCCTGTTTAGCCACCCAAGGAACACACACTTCGCAAAAAAGGTCTTCCAATTCAAAAATGCTTTAAAAGAATTCTTAGATTTACCCCGTGTTTCTCTCACATTCCACGATGCAATTATAGGTCACTGGAACCTATTTTACGATTTTTTAAAATGCATTTTACATCTACCACAACTCATAACCCCCAAGCTACCCGATCCATAACATATACAAATGTGAAAATGAGATGACTATGTGAGCTTGGCCGAAAATATATAAACAATGTGACGCCTCCCTTCCCCTCCCAACTTCTTCTAATTTGACGTCACCACAATTAATGGAGAACCCCCCTAAAACCCCTCCCTGTTATTAAGATAATAGTAACATCGACCGCTCAATAAATTCTTTATATATGGATTACGATTACGAAATATTAACAAAAAAATCTTTTTCAGATATTATAAAAAACATCTAGAAAATCAAGAAATACCATTAAAAAATATAATAATTATTGATTTTTTTAATCTTGTAATTATATTTACATATAGTTTAAATAAACCCTATGACTACCTAACTTGTCTTTCAATTCGATGCCATCAAATGCTTGTTTATTTTTTTTGTCGGATTCTGAGACTTTATTTCTCCAATACTGATATGTTAAAAAACACAAAATATATAATTAATAAAATTACTTCAAATATAAAACTTCTTTTACGAAAAGGTAAAACACATTGTACTTTAAAAACAAATCCGTGTCTGTGAGACACTAAATATTTCTACTAATTCGTACTGATACAAAAGTGTCTGCATTTAAGTCTGGGGAATTCTTTATTTTTCTTTGCCTTTATCTCTCTCCGCCTCCTTAGTTACCCAAAACAATTCCTTATTCTTTGGGTATTGCAGGAAGAAGTGATGTTTTGTTTGTATGGTTATTTCATCAAACATCCAGAATATATCCTTTTTAGTTTGTTTTTTTTTAATATAAATTTGGAGGAATTTTCAAAAGAGAATCCTCCTGTAGATTTCAAGTTTGACCTTAGTAAAAAAAAATTATTTATAGCTTTAATTTTTGTGATCAAGTTGATAAAGGTAATGGTGTAAATTAAAGGTAATACTTATTTGCCGTAGGTATTAGGGGCGCATGATAGGGGGCGCTGTTTCTGGGTTACAAATTTGGGTTACAATTTGGGCCTTATGATGTCAGACATCGAAAGGTGAAGCTCCTCATTTCAAAAGTAACTAAAAATGTTAATTTTTTGACGAAAATAGCCTAAAGTAGAGGACACTATTGCCTTTATTATTTCAATAAACGTGCAGAGCGGATAGCAGGTTTATCAAAATAACAAAATAGCCTAATTTAGGCTATTGCCGCCAAAAATGAAAACATTTTTAGTTACTTTAGAAATAGATTTCAGCCGAAATCTATCTGGACCAAGTTGCTTTTATATTTCATTCAGACGCGCAGAAACAATTTGTTAAAAAAAAAATGTGAGGGTAATTGTGAAGACTATGGGCAGATCGTAGGCCTAGTTTTTTTTGGGCTATTTTGGGCTACTTTTCGTTGTTACTTTTTTAGAGATGAAATTGAAGAATTTTATGGCGATTTTCGTTTTTATACTGGGGGGCTGTGCCCCCCAGACCCCCCCCAAAGGATTAAACTCAGGGTCATCATTAGGAGGAGTGTAAGCAATAAGAGTGCTGAAGTCATTCTAAAACTGTATCTGGCGCTAGTTAGGCCTCATCTAGACTATGCAGTACAATTTTGGTCACCATATTATAGGAAGGATATTGATTTGCTTGAGTCTGTGCAGAGAAGGATGACAAAGATGATTGGTGGGCTAAGGAACTTACCTTATGGTCAAAGGCTCAGAAAACTAAATCTACATACATTGGAAAGGAGAAGAGTCAGAGGGGAATTGATTGAAGTCTTCAAATGGGTAAAAGGATATAATAAAGGGGATCTGGGTAAGGTTCTTATACTTAGTGAACATGACAGGACACGTAGCAATGGGTTTAAGCTTGATAAGTATAGGTTTAGGAAGGAGATTGGGAGGAATTGGTTTACAAATCGTGTGGTAGATGAATGGAATAGGCTCACTAGACATGTGATAGAAGCCTCCTCTCTGGGTAGTTTTAAGAATAGATTAGATAAATATATGAATGAAGCTGCTAGATGGGACTGACTTTTTTATTTACATATGTATATATTTTTCTAAGGAGTGGGGAGATTATTTTGCGGTTGCATGAATGGACATAATCCTCTGGATGCATTTTATGTATATTGTAGATTAGATCTGACGAACTCCTTTAAAGGGTGACAATGTTGATGAATTTTGTCTGGTAAGAAATCTTTTGTGTGTTGACTGGAACAGGAGCTGCCAAGTGTAGGCCATGAATGGTCTTTTGCAGTCTCCTTCTTTTCTTATGTTCTTATGTTCTTATCCCCGCGGCGAGCCGTACCCAACAACGAGCCGACGCTCAAAATAATGGTTAATACTTAAGTCAGACAGGATCGGAAATTAAGTAAAAAGTAAATAAAAACACTAAATAATGTCAGGCATAGGGTAGGTAGGATATATAGAAAAGAAATGAGGGGGAAAAAAACATCGAAAATATAAGATAAACCAATTTTTGATTATTAGAAAAAACACAAAAAAGCCTTGAAACAAATAGAGCTTTCTGATTGGTCATTTATGAAAATGAATCCAGATCTGTGATTGGCCAGTGCGATAGCAGAAAAACAATGAAAAGTAGCCCCAAAAATAAACTAGAATCGCATCTGCCCATAGTCTACACAATTACCAAATGTGAGAACATTATAAACAATTATTATATACTGGAGGCTGTGCCCCCCAGATCCGCCCTTGATTGAAATCTCAGGGTCATTGCAGGGTGATCTCTTTCATGAGCTGTAACTCAAAATTAGTCAAAAAAAGGTGAAACATATTGGAAAAGAGGATGAAATATTATGTGGCCAGGACCGGGGAACAGCGGAGGCAAGCGCGTGACACAGATCTTTAGGTTTGTTATATCTCCACCTTTCACTATTATAATTGAGCCGCGCTTCTTTTAAATGAGACCACGATCTATATAAAAGTCTATTAAATTGACCAAGGAATTAACACAAGTCGTATTGAAGTCGAACAAACTGCATTTATAGGTATCGTGCTCTTTTAACTGCTCGGTTTCAGGGTTGCCAATGTTTGAAATAAGGTTGAATTAAGGGTTGCCAGTGTGTGAAATTAATGGTTTAATTTCACAAAAATAGTTAAACGAAACCTACAAAGTTTAATACATTAGTAATTATAAAAAATCAATGCATTACCAAATAATATAATTAAGTAGAAGTGCAGGCATTTACTAAATAATAAAGAAGAAAGGAAAAACAAAGTAACCAAAATACAACGCCATGATTGGCCCCCTTTGAAGCTACTGTCTGATCTCATAAGGACTAGATTCTAGGCAAATTATAGGCCAGAAACCTACCGCAAAGATAGGAAGGATAGAAGTCATGTAGGTCTTACCATGGGTAAACATGTAGATTATCGGCCCGGCCTGGGAAAAATTGTTTTGTGTAAATATTATCGTTCACCCGTGTTTGAATCTTCGTTCGCGTTATCGTTTGGGAAAACTCAAGTTCTATGACAAAAACATAAACTGGGCTGACTTAAGAAACAACCTAATTGTCAACTGGAAGGCAGTGCTGAACTCATGCTCTCCACTTTTTCAAGAATTTGCAAGTGAATATGTGAAGCACATGTACCACCAAAAAGAACATCAAGGAAAACCAGGAATATACCCAGAGATAGATGCATTCTAATGAGAAAGAGGAGCCTCATTAAAGCTAAACTGGCTAGGATCCCTCCACAACATAAAGCAGCCAAACTACAAGAAACTCTCCAAGAGATAGATAACAAACTACTAAAATCTCATGAAAACCAGAGAAAGAAAGAAGAACTCCAGGCAGTTGAAAATATAAGTCAATGCAAAGTTCTTCTTTACATACACAAATAAAAAATCAAGAAACATATCAGCGGTTGGGCCACTAGAAAATGAGGAAGGAGATTTGGTGAGTGACCCTCAGGAAATAGAAGGAATCCTCAAGTACGAGGCTGTCTTTAGTATACCAAACCCTAACAAGACAGTGGATAACCTGTCAGCATTCTTTGATGTACATGAAACCGCAACACATACGCCAATCTTGGTGGAGATAGATCTGGAGATCGACGACATAATTGAAACCATCGATGCTATTGACTTTGACTCTGCGGCAGGCCCAGATAGTTTTAGTGCACAATTACTGAAAAAGTGTAAGAATGAACTGGCACTGCCACTGAAACTAATAGCAACTATGTCTCTGACTACTGGCATCGTTCCCCCATCTTTGAAGGAAGGAATAATGACTCCAATACACAAAGGAGGTAATAAAGGACTGGGCAAAAATTACCGGTTGGTGACCCTAACCACATATAACTAAAATAATTGAGCGGATCATTAGAAAAAAAACTCGCCGCACATATGGAGGACATTGAAGCATTCAACGAGGGCCTGCCTGTCACAGCTCCTTACCCACCAAGAAACCCTACTGGAGGACATCAGTAAAGGAAAGAATGCCAATGTGATCTACCTAGATTTTGCTAAGGCGTTTGATAAAGTGGACCATGGCCTAGTGCTCCATAGACTGGGAAACCTCCGTAAATGGATGCACAGCTTCCTGACAGACAGGAAACAGACAGTATCTGTCCAGGGACACCTCTCAAACCCAAGTGCTGTAAAAAGCGGAGTTCCCTAGAGGTCGGTGCTAGGACCCCTAGTGTTTCTGATCATGATCGGGGACATAGACAGGGAACTTCAGCACTCTCAGGCCACATCGTTCACCGATGACACGAGGGTGAAGGAGAGGATAGATACTGAGGACGATGCGACCCTGCTACAGAATGACCTAAATCGAATCCTAGACTGGGCAGACACTAACAATATGAAAATGAATAGTGAGAAATTTGAGCTGATGAGATATGGCCCATTGCAGGACATCAAACTGGCCACTAGCTACCAGGCACGCCAAACTCCCATAGAAGCTAAAGACCATGTGCGGGACCTGGGAATTACCATGAGTGCAGATGGAACGTTCTCTGTGCATATAAATTGCATCACCAAAACAGCTAGTAGACTGACTGGGTGGTTCCTCAGGACCTTTCAAACAAGAGAGAGAACCTGCATACTGACCCTGTGGAAGGCCCTAGTCCTCCCTAGGTTAGGATACTGCTCCCAGCTCTGGTCTCCACACAAGACAGGGGACATCACCAATCTGCAAGCCCTACAAAGAACATTCACAAGCAAGATCTGCAGCCTCCAAAACCTGAACTACTGGGAGTGACTAAAACTACTGAACCTGTACTCTCTACAAATGAGACACGAGCGCTACATGGTGATTTATGTGTGGAAGACCCTAGAGGGGCTGGTACCAAATGTAGGGCTGAAAGTCAACAACCACATAAGAAAAGGAAGACTGTGCTTCATCCGGAGAACAGAGGCCACATCCCAGAGTGGCAACAGTCATTCATAACTGTTTTACAAGGAATGGAGCTCGGCTCTTCAATGCAACACCAAAAGCAGTTAGGAAGCAAACAGGGGTCACAACTGACACATTCAAGCGCCACTTAGACAGATGGCTGGCTGCAATTCCCGATGAGCCCCCAACACCGGCATACACCAGCACTGATAGCAACTCTGATAAATTTCCAAAACATCAGAGAATCAGAGCTGCCTGGCTACAGCGGAGGCCTACCTTAGCTGCCCCACCAAGGGTGAAATTCTACAAAGTAAGTAAGTAATACAAATGCTATATAGTATATATCAAAGATATACACTATATAGCACTTTCACTAATAAGGCAGGCAAATTTCTAATTATGATATTATGATGAAAAATAGATTGACAGCCATCTTAGAAGCCATTTTATTAATTGGAATTGCACCATATTATATTCTATATCATTTTAAAGTGATTCTTTTTCTTAATTTAAATTTAGGGACATTTTATATTCAATATTAAAGAGAATATAATTGATTTAAATAGCATTCATGGCCAGGCTTATCTGTCTGAAGTCAAGAAACATGGTATATAAACGATGAACATTAGAGTGCCTAGTGACATCTGGCATTTGCCTTTGAATTAGAATCTAATGCTAGGCTTTTTAATTATGAATTCTACTAGTTTAGTTATTTAAAAAATATCGCCACAATTAAAGGAGAGTATGTGGGGGCAAAGCCTCCCATTTTGAAATTCCCTTCAAAATGATATGCAATGCGATGACTGTCAGAGGTTTTGACTTTGCAATGTCACTTCCTTGTCTTTCACCATTTGTTTTGTTTGTTTGGCTTTCAGTTGGTTGTTTTCTGTTGTTCTTTTAGTCCATAATTTATGTAATACCTCTTTTCTTTATTTTCTATATTTTCTTCCAAGAAAAGTTCTCTTAATAATTCTTTGTTTGGCTGTTGTACTTCTATCAACCTCTGTTTTTCTTTTTGATATTTACTACCAGGTTTCTTTGGTTCAAACCAAGCAAAAAAAACATGGTTTCAACCAATGAAAAAACATTTTGGGGCATTTTAATGTCTTATCTTTTTTGATATTCTAAAGTAATATGCTACAAATGTTTGCAACTATATGCACTGAACCACAGATTATGCAAAAACTATTACAAATTAACAGACTAACTTAGTAACTTTATTTAATTGATTAAAAATTAGAGATGGGTTCAGTTTTTACCAGCTTCAATAACCTAAGATTCAAATTCTTTAAGGTATAAATAATAGTTTTTCATAAATATCTACCCAAATGCATTGCAACAAATCTACGTAACATTATTATATACGTAATACTATAAATTCTAAGGTAAACATGAAGATCGGTGGTGTGAATGTTTCACCTTTTTTGAGTAAATTTAAGGGGACTGCTCATGGGGGGAGTTATCACTGCGGAGGGACCCCCCTTATGATGATCCTGAGTTTCAAACGATTGGGGGGTGTCTGGGGGGCACAGCCCCCCAGTATATAATCATAATTGTTTATAGAATAATGTTCTAACACGCATGAATATGTATGCGCGGGGAACAAAACATACATGCAAAAAAAAACCCCACTTTTTCGGGCACGCTGCTGATTTTCATGTTTACTAATTCTATGATTGAAATGCAAAAATGTAGTTTATACCAACTAATACCATTCATTCCTAATTTTAGCAGGTAATTTTACAGCATTGATGGTCATTTGAGTAGCCGAGTGGGCTAATTAATGCATCAGTACACAACACAGTGCAATGCTTCAGGTTTGCAGTTTAGTCTTTGCAACAGGGTTGGCAAAAAACCCAAAATTTTGAAAAAGCCCAATAAAACCCCGGTTTTATTCTGGGTTTTTCATAAAACAAATGCTACAAGCATTAGAATAACAAAGAAAGAATAGCTATCTCTATTTTTATATAATATTAATAATTACTTAGTTTAATAATTATATTATAGTAAGAATAGATCACTAACAGATCACTGGTCGAGAATTCGAGGTACCCATGTCCCATGATAGCCATAACCTGTAGAAGGAAAGATGAATTATGAGTCAGTGTCAGAGAAATAACCTTAATTTGATACATATTTGTTGAAATTATAAACATAAATATGAATTTTGAATAAAATAATAATGATAAGTAGCATTCATTTCTTGAAAAAAAAAGTAATTTTGAAAAAAAATGCCAAAAACCTAGGTTTTTATTCTAGGTTTTTTTAAATCTTGTTTTAAAAAAAAATTGCTACAAGCACTAGAATAACAAAAAGAATAGCTATCTCAATTTTTAGAATAATAATTAATTAGTTTAATAATTATATTTAATACATATTTGTTGAAATTATAAACATAAATATGCATTTTGAATAAAATAATGATAAGTAGCATTCATTTCTTGAAAAAAAAGTAATTTTGAAAAAAAAAACCCAAACCTGGGTTTTTTAAAATTTCACTTGAAAACCCCCCCCAAAAACTGGGAATAAAACCCGGGTTTTTTAGGGTTGAGTTTTGTGATTTGCCCAAGCTTAAAAAATGAGAAGGGATAATAGAGAATTTAGTTATGAAATGGATGGGCATTGGCTGAATTCAGTTTAGGATGAGAAGGACTTAGGCATAGTAGTAAATAGGTCACTGAAGTTTTCAAAGTGTATTGAGGCAAAAAATACAGCAAATAGGGTGCTAGGATACATTTAGAGGAATGTTAGCTACAAGAGTAAAGAGGTTATCCTTAAACTCTACAACTCGTATGTTAGGCCACATTTAGAGTACTGTATACAAGCATGGTCACCACATTTTAGACATGACATCAACCTGCTAGAGTCAGTACAAAGGAGGGTAACAAAAATAATACCTTGCCTGAAGCACCTTGAAAATGAAGATAGACTGAGGGTACTAAATATGTTCTCATTTGAGAGAATATGTTTGAGGGGAGCCATGATCAAGCTTTTTAAAATGTGTTCTGGGATGGATAAGTTGGATTTTAGCAAGTTATTTGAGTTGGAATGTAGTAAGAGGACTAGGGGTCACCACTTAAAAATTAAAAAAACAGAGGTGCAGGTTGGATGTTAGAAAATATTTTTTCACCAATAGAGTGGTAGATTACTGGAATAGTTTGCCATCTAGACGGTAGACAGTCCAAACCTGAATGTTTTCAAATGCAGATTAAATGATTATATGGGGAGGGAGGGTTAACTTTGGAGAGTATTCTGGGCTCATTCCTGTGGATGCATTTTTTTATTATTGTATATTATGATTAATTTGGATTTAGACAAGTCCTGATGATGATGTCTTTTGTTTTTGACACATTCCTGTGTATGGTTCTAATTCTGTTCTGTTCATGACTTATGAAAAATGTTTTGTTTTAGGTTTGTCTTGGGTCTATTCTTTTTGTGTACTGTCTATTAGTAACCCATTTGCTCAAAATTCCTAATCTTCCCCTTTGTTCCTTTGTCCTTTGCTCCTGATTTCTCAAGTTCTACATAATCTTTAACATCTCACCCCTTTTGTCTCTTTCCTATTCAGTCTTCTACTATCTTGTTTCCTATTTCCTTTTGGAATTCTTATTCCCTGAGTTGTCATTTGGGCTGGATTTAGACCTTGGCCAAAGAACCTCTTGAACAACTCCCCTACCATCTTAGGTTCTGGTAATCAAATATAAGTAGCACCAGTGGCCTACAGGGAAGTTTTCTTATTTTCATATTCCTTACCCTGCCAGAAGATATTCTCACTATACTCTAAATGTATGACCTTTCATTCTCTTTTGGTGCTTGTTCTTGTGCCTGGGGAAGCGGGCCTCTTTTAGCCTCTTGGCTTTGTTTAATCTTTTTGTTGTTTTTATCCTTATTTGTTATTTATATATTATTTATTTTTAATATAGTCTAGTAATAATAGGCTTTGGTGAGTACACCAGAGTGGGCTCCTTAAAAAAAAATCTCTTTTGGTGCAGCCCAGATGTCAACTCCAACAAGCATTGAACTGCATCTCTCACTATTCTGAAGTGCACAAGTTTTTTTTCTTTGACCTAGACTAAGGCAGTATATTTCTGTTGCTATCCATGGCTTGTTCTTACATGTGGCTTGCCTGGAATTGGTGGATTCACACGATTCCCTTCATCTTTGGTCTTGTTTTCTACTGATACCTTGTAGCGGGCCAAAAATCTAGACTAACCCCAATCGATCCAACCCGCTTCCTACACTAATCCAGATGTGAGAAATCGAAGGAGAATGAAACGGATTGTATGTACAGTTCTTTACTAACCAAAAAAAATACAATAATATTTATATATAACTAAAACAATCCTATCTTGGAACCCTATCAATCGAAAATATATATGTATTAATACTAAAGAGACAGCAAATACAAAAAGAAGGGACAACAAAAAGAGGAGTTATCTTACGTGGTACTACGGTTTACAATTTGCCAGCCCCCCGGGGGAAAATCTTGCCGGCAGTCACTCTTGTGACAAAAATTGGGTGTGCGCGTCTTATGGGGCCTGGCGCCTCTAAGCTCAATTTTCGTCAAGATCCAGTCACTTCTTTAGGCTATTAAAGCCCTCCGCAATCAACTACTATTAGAAGACTTCTTAAATTTTATTTAAATTTCTTCAAAATGTTTTTATTCCAGTTGCTCTTACAAAATGCAGGCAATGTTTATTTATTCCTTTACTTGAGTGCTGTCTCAGAAAAATCTTTAACATTTAGTAGCTAATTTAAAGAAAAAACATGAGATGTTAAATAACCTTTTTCATACAACATGAAATCAAATACATATGTACAAAAGAAAATATAATAAAAAAACCTATTTCCACTCACACACACATTCTTACAGAGGGAGGGAAAAGGGGTGGGAGAATGGCCCTTCATACACACTCACATTCGCTCCACCACACCCCTCCTTCCTTAAGCCATTTGACCACAGTCACTCACAATACACTCTCAATCCTTACTCACGGTACCTTTTATACTCAATCGCACCCTTCTGCACCCATTCACACTTGTCCACTGGTCCCTGGCTACGCGTAGCAATCAGTCGGGTTTGTTCATCAGTCGTCCTGTCAGTCTCATCGTCACTATTGATCATATCATCCTCTATACTTTTAGCCCTCATCAGTTCTCCCATTACGACAGAACTCTTTCATACTCTTCCGTTCAGAACCTTCACTCTTCATACCCCCATTTATCAGCTCCTCACTCGCAGCCCTCATCAAACTCAAAGCACACACTTGCGAAACAGACAGGTCACTCACATCCCCTGTATTCTCAACAGGCATACCAGAAACCCCTTTGACTGCTTCCCACCAGAAACCTGAAAAATCAGCCACTTCATCATTCACTACATCAAACTCCCCTACTATTACCATTCATAAAACCCCCAAAATCAGCCACACTAGGTTCATTCTGCCCGAACACACTACCATTCATACTGTTCCCAAAACCAGAAAAATCAGGCATAGGCAGCTCACTCACTCGTCTACTTATACCAGCCAAATCACTCACCTGTTTACGCAAACACTCAATCTCTCTTTCAAGCTCCCCCATACCAGAAAGACTCTGCTCAGACTTACTTTCATTCTTCCTTTCAGTCTTCTTTGTACGCTTTCTACTCCTCGAGACTAAAACTAGCTCTTTCCCAGACAGATCCATACTATCACATTCAATCTCATCATCATGCACTTTACCTCTCCTCTGCACAGTTCATACGCTGGATGACTCACCAGGTAGTCAGGAGGTTCTCTTCATCTCCTTAACTGACTCTGATGAACCCGCACTCTCTCAGTCATACCGTCATTCAAACTCTCCAAAACATACATCACCCCATTTTCCCAAACTCTCACAACTCTGTAAGGTCCATCAAACTTCTCACTCATCTTTGACACATTCAACCTACCCTTCACTTCTTTCACCTTCAATACTTTCGCACCTAATTCAAATGAACGGAATTTTTCATGTGCCTCATGCCATACACTCTGCTCACTTTCACTCAAACGAAACCTATCTTTCACTCGCCTTTCAAAATTCATCACAAACTGACACAGGGACATTCCAGTTGCACTATGTACAGTCAAATTATACACCCATAACACACTTCCCAGACATACATCCCAGTCATTCACTGTTGTACTCATCATTCTCAACATCTCACACAAGGTTCTTATCGTACGTTCAACCAATCCATTTGAAGATGGTACATACAGAGTCGTTCTCACATGCTCCACACCATTCTCTCTCAACATTTGCTCAAACACTTCTACAAATTCAGGCCCATTATCACTCAGACATCTTCTAGGCTTCCATACACACATAGGGAAAAACAACTGCTCAACCACACGCGCAACAGTCACACTCCTTTTATCTCTCACAGGCACTGCATACACAAATTTACTTTTATGATCAACCATAACAACTATACCAACATTCCCAGCACTCGTATGCGGTAAAGACACACAATCAATCACTACCAATTCAAACGGTTCTTTCGCATCAACTTTCAACATCCGTGGTTTCACTTGCACACCTTGCACCTTTCGCTTCTGACACCTTTCACACATAGTTGCAACATCATTCACAACAGTTCTCAGAAACGGATGGAATACACGCTCCTTTATACACTCCCACAGCTTAAACTTACCCATATGCCCATAATTATCATGCACAACCTTCACCAGACCAATCATACCAACGAAGGACATCACAGGTACATACATATCATCACCACCCTTCACATGCCTCACAAAATATACAACATCCATACCAACAACAAAATCCTTAGCATACCTTTTAAAATCACTTAAACACTCAGGCTATTCATTCAAATCAACACACGTCATTACACACCTCTTCAACTCACTAACAAAAGGACACATCTCTTGCATCTCTAGAATATCATCATCACTTAAAATCTCATTCTCATCATCCATGACCAATTCAATCATACTGCAAAATTTGACAATATTCTTCACACACTCATTCAACCTCATCACCTCACATTCGCCTTTCATAAGACAATCCTTATCAGCATCCAAAGACAAATCATTCAATCTCATAAAGTCTACACCAAGCAAGAAACAACAAGGCATTTGCTCATCTTTCAGAATCACAGTCATGCTTCACATTCACACCATTACCCAAACTCACTTTCAGACTAACCTGTTCCCATGCCACTATCATGCGATTCCCTAATCCACTTATCCGTAACTTCACAGGTTTATGCTCGCAACATCTAAACTCATCATACTTACTCAGCATCCTCTCATTCACTAAAGATACTTGCACTCCAGTATCAATCAAACCACAGAAGAACCTTTCACCAACTTTCACTCTCGCTTCCATCATATTAGGTCCACTATGTTCGCAATACACATTGCAGATGCACCACACTAGCATTTAAACCCTTCATCTTCTCATCTTTGTACACAATCGGCCTCTCACCACCAAAGTGCACATAAACAATCACTCCATACAAACCACTCACTACAATCAACACTCCCTGAAATGGCAGGACCTCTTGCATACACATCGCTCTCAATTCTTTCAGGAAGTTCCGCACCCTTGCCATACCAATGCTTTCAGGCTTCCTACATACTTCACTCATTACCTCCTTCCTTAAGTCATCCACACTATCGGGCACTCTCACATCTACTTCATCACTCTTCAAATCTTGCAAACCATTCCATACACTCTCAAACAAGGAATCACCAACACCCTTACTCTCCTTTCCATTCATAATCCCTTTCAGCAAATACTCAGGATCACTCACTCCACACATATTTTCATCATTCGTACCAGGATACCTTGACAGCAAATCAGCCACTCCATTTTTTTTCACCTGGTACGTACTCAATCACATAGTCAAAATCACTCAAATCTTCCAAAGTCCTCGCAATCCTACTATCAGCCCACTTCATACGCTGCAGATACACAAGAGGTTGGTGGTCAGTGTTAATCACAAACCTCACACCATACAAAAACGGACGCAACACTTTCAAACAATACCTTATCGCAGCCAACTCTCACTCCACAGTCGAATACTTTCATTCTACAACATTCATATCCTTGGATACATACCCAATTATTCGCCTGACATTCTCTCCATTCAAATGCTGCTCTTGCATCAGAAAACCTCCCATACAATACCCACTCGCATCTGTATACAATTCAAGCATTTTCAGCATTCACACTATAATCTGGATACGCCAATTCAACATCTTCATCCGCTGACTCTTTCAGTTTCTCATACGCCTCGTTCATCTTATCATTCCACCTAACAACCGTACTACCTTTTTTGCCCATCCACTCAGTCAGAGGCTTACTCACACCAGAACAATCACATATAAACTTTTGCTGGAACTCAATCAAACCCCAAAACGACTTCAGTTGCTTCACAGCCACCGGTTTCAGAAACATTTGCACCTTCTCAACATACTTCGGCGACTTTTGTAACCCATTCTCACTCACCATATGCCCAAGGAATTCCACTTCTTTTGCAAACCATTCACACTTCGCCACTTTCACACCAACACTCTCCAACGTTCTCAACACATAATAAACCAATCTCATATGCTCCTCAAAAGTATGTCTTTTGGGGGGGGGGGGGCGCTCGCCTGGAATTGGTGGATTTGCACCATTTTCCTTCATCTTTGGTCTTGTTTTCGACTGATACCTCACCTGGGAGGTTCATATTTGCAGCCTTAGGGTCACTTTTACCCATGTCATGGACATTCTTTGTTCCATGATGTTCAGCACTTGGGGTGCTGGTCGGGCTACTGTCTAACTTAGCTACTGATCTTTCATTCATTCACAGCTTTACTGTGGATGCAAGTTTTATACAGCCAAGTGTGTATTGCAGAAAGTAGACTCAATCTACCACACCAGTCCCCATTTCACAACTGGTGCCTTCAGCACATCCTCCATTGAAAATCTACTTGTTGATGTCAGGGAGATGCCACTTACTCTGCATCCTGCACAGTGCCTTATCCATTTGTATATGTGGGCCAGGTCTCCCCCTCAGGCATCAACTGCACCTATTGCCACTGAGAGACACCAGTCATACCCTAAGCCCCCATGGAGGACTAGGAAACTTCTTTGAGAGTTTGCTGTAGCCTTTGGGCTGGTGGCCCCTCTGGTTCTGCCCAGGATGCCCTCATGGAGGGTACCACCTTTGACTATTTGTCACCTCACCTCTACTCTCAAAGCTTTCACAACACTGGGCATATAGCATTAAACATTTTTAGAGTACACTTTGTGTCACACTGGATCCATGCTAGTGTGCAAGGATGGCTCCAAGTCCCAGGAAGAGGTCTGCTTCATCTCCATATCACCTCCGTTTGAAGTAGAGATGAGACAATTAATCAGAATCAGGAATCGTTAATTTGAGGGGAATTGGCATCGGAATCACTAAAAATAATCCCAGTTTTCCAATTCCAAAAATGATTCCTTCAAAATTTCAGTACAGAGAATCTGCATCTGTCTTCATGACTGAGCTGGTTGCAATGCACCGCTTGGTGCAATTGATAAAGTGTCATGCCTGGTTCAGAGACCAGATTGTGATTTTTAGAGACTCAGAGTCTTGAGTGCTCTCATGTCATTAAAGTCTCCACACATCTTGATTCACAGTATCTACAGTGCAATGGTTCTCACAAGCTGGGTGGATGTTGAGATTACCTTCTGCTGTGTTCTTTGAAATGTAATAATTGTGGGGAATGAACCTGTCGATGAAGGTGCCAAAGAATCCATGATGACTGGACAACCATATCTATGTTTGGCTCTTCCTCACCTCAATTACATGACAGGAATCAAGGGAGCCTGGCAAAGAAGATGGAAGATAGCCAAAGGGAACTTAAAAGTTGCATAAAATTGTTCCTTTACTATGCCCTTGGACCTACCCCCACTGCCGTTAACTTTGTCATCTTTGAATTGGGCGCACTCGCTGGGTGTACCTGTATTTGTTAGGCACTCCTCATCACCTTACTGCGATGTCTGTATTGTCTCCCAGATTGTTCAGCATATTCTTGTTGAATTTCCCAGTCTGGGTCATCTTCCCACATGTTACCTAGCCTGGTACCAGGATGAGTTGGATCACTACCTGTCATGACTTGGGTGGTAAAGGAAACAATGCAACATTTTGCTTTAACCCCTTGCCGGGCAAAAATGAGTTAATATGATTTTACCCAAATTGTTTTTTTAAAACACGGATGAGTAAACTCGTCAAACATATAACCTTTAAAAACCAGCTGCAGATGGGTTTATCCATTATTTTTTAGCCTTTTCATGCCCTTATAAGCATGAAACGAGTCTACTCGATGACTCTTACATTTGGCAGCGGTGCTGACTACCACACAGTCACCTCAAGGCATCTCATTGCATCAGTCTTCCTGAAGCACTCAAGGCGGCTGGCCCCACCTTTTTGGGGTACCCCCCCTACTCTCTAATTTTTCTTTGTTTTTTCTACAAATTACACCCCAGATGTCTAGCTCAGGGAAAGAGAGTGATTATGGACCTTCACATAGAAGCTTTGATACGTCTGATAAGAGTGCAAGTTCATCAAACAATCAATGATTATGCTTCTTCCAGTAGTGAAGACAAGAATGAGAACAATGGGAGAGCTTGGTTTCATCACGTCCTGTCAGTTGATGGGATGTTTCCCCCGCCTACGCATTTCCCATTCAGAGGAAATCCTGGAATTTCATTTCTCTTGAAGTGAAGAAGACCCAACACATATAAGTCCTCTGGATTTTTTCAGCCTGTTTATTGACAATAGAATTCTTGAGTGTGTAGTGGACAAAACTAATAGTTTCGCTCAATAAACTGGACAAACTGATTATTTGCAGCACCCTGTAACAGAGGCTGAAACTGTTGTCCTTTTGCCCTGAAAATGCTTGGGGTCTTGTGAAAATGCCAGAAGAAGAAATGAACTGGTCTAAACATGAACTACTTGAAAGACCAATTTTGTGAATAATGAAACTTATGATGCAGAAACACATCCCAAACCCAAATTGTTTAAAATTTATGACATGTTTACACTATTGTGTTAGAACTTTTCATTCAGTGTTATAGCCCAAAACAAAATTTTTATATAGACGAAAGCCTTATGTTGTTCAAGGGAATGTTAGGGTGGGTACAGTACCTTCCACTGAAAAGGAGGTGGTTTGGAGTGAAATATTTTATGTTGTGTGAGTCAAAGTCTGGCTATGTGTACAAAATAATGATTTATGTTGGGAAAGGAACACAGTTTGATCCAGACTATAATGAATATCCTGTGAGTTCCCGTATTGTACTGTCTCTGATGAAGCCCTTACTGGGAAGGTTATTGTGTTACTGTGGATAACTATTATAATAGTCTACAATTAGCTGATATTCTTGTTAGGAACCAGACTGATATTTATGGAGCTCTCCATTTCAATCAAAAGGAAGTGTCTGAACAGCTGAAAATGGCAAAATTGAAAAAAGGGGAAGTTGTTGCATTTCAGAGAGGCAAGTTAATGACTGTTCGGTGGAAGGACAAAAAGGACATAGCAATGCTTTCAACCATTCACAACCCAGCTATGCAGGAAGTTGAGACAAGATAAGGGCCTGTGAAGAAACGCAAAGTTGTATATGATTACAATTATACAATGGGTGGAGTTGACAAGGTGGACCAGCCACTTGTAGATGATTATCCCATCTCAAGGAAACGAGGTAAGAAATATTACAAGAAAGTCTTCTTCCATTTGATGGATATTTCAGTATGGAATGCTTACATCTTGTATAATGAAGCAATCACTCAGACAGGACAAAAACCCCTCACACATCTGAAATTTTGTATGCAAATTATAGAAGATACCAAGCAAAAGCTTCGCAACTCCTTCCTATGGGGGGAGCTTGCGCTCACTACTAAGATTAAAATTTAAAATCTAAAAAAAAGCAGCCATGGTTAAATTTTTATAAATTTTCTAAACTTTGCCAATTATAATCATTTTAAAAAGGAACTCTAAACTAAATTTCTCCCCTTTAAAAATATCATGTTGCTAAAATATAGAGTTATAGAAGATATATAAAAATAAATTTTCTGAATTTCACTATTTGTAATTCTTTGGGTTTTAAAAAATTCACAAAATTTTGATAATTATCTTTATTTCTGAACTTCACCACTTTGTTTTTTTCATATTTAAAAGAATTATTAGAAATAACTTTGATAAAAAAACCTAAGTCATAACCAAACTAAGATGAAATTATTATTCCAATACTCAAATCTGATAAGAAAATGTGTTGTGTGTTGTCAGAAACATGACCATAGAGGGAAACCAGTCAGGAAAGGAAAGAGTCAAGATACATGTGTAAACTATGTAATATAGCTTTATGTGTTGTGCCATGCTTTGAAAAATACTATTCAAAATAATTTCATTCATTTATTTTTGCCAATTATTATCATTTAGGCTATGTTTTTCCTAGTAAATTTAATAAAAGATAAAAAGTAATATAGGTATTTCATTCCCCTTTACTTTTGGTAATAAGATTATATTAAAAAAATGGTAAAAAATATAATTTATGGGAAGACTAGTTAACTCATCAATACTGAAAGTGGTATCCCCCCCCCCCTCCAAAAGAATCAAGCATAAAAATGGAAATAAAACAATATAAATTTCTATCATTACTAAAATTACTATATTAAGAGACTATAAAAATATTAAGCTAAAAATGAAACATTTTTTACAAATTAATTGGCAGGAAGGGGTTAATTGACTGGAAAGAGAAAGAAATTAGAATAAGGCAGAATGCACCCTGCAAAGAAGAGGTTAAATATCACAAGAATTACATTTGTATCAAAGATAGGTATTCTACCTTCAAGGATAGCAGGTGCTGTATTTTACACATCTAAATTAAAGCAAGTGGCTTAAGGCCTCAATCAAGGTAAAGTTATATTTAGATTTTACTCTATAGTTTCTGGAATAATAAAGAATTAATAACAAATCTCAAAAAATGATATACAGGGGTTGGAAAAAATAATGGAAACATTAATTAAATTACTGAATTTGAGTCCCCTCCTCCTTAGCAGTATAAAGAGATTTAATACGCTGACCAATCGATTCATACAGTTTTGGGCTGTATCTATACAAATTTATCTGTTTGGGGGTGAAACCTGATCTAGCTCCTTCGTAGACGCTTTTTAGATGGAATATATCCCCTAGTTTTTGCTCCAATTTACACAAAAAAAAAACCTGATTATGGCAAAATCTGTGAATTATGGAAACCAATATGTGTTCAACGTCATTCTCAGGCATTTTAAACAAGTTTTAAAAACTTTTTGGGTGTGAATGGATGCTTTAGTTAATATTTCCTTTATTTTGTCCAACCCCTGTATATATAGTAAGCATTGCAATGAATCAAAGTGGCATGTAGAGGTTGATGGGTCTTCAAATGTGTGCCAAGCGACGGGGAAATCATTCAAAGTCAGGAACCTCGGAAATGGCCTCAATCTGTATGGAGGGAGTGGAGTCAAAGGTTTCTCAGTCATCAAGGCTGGAAGTATTTCTGGGCATTCTCTTTCATTACTGGTGGATGGATCTCAGGATGCTAGCCCTCTGAGGGGAGGGGCTCTATATTGTCACTCTCTGGGCTATCTTCCTTTTATTCCATGCTCTCTCCAGCCAGGGTAATGTCACAGAGGGTGATGGTATCCTCGCGACCATTGGGAAAATGAATGTGGGCATATCCAGGGTTAGCTTCGATGACCACCACCTACTGCACCAAAGGTTTGTCCTTGCAGAGGAGAACCCTACCCTGAGAAGAAAGCCTAGTAGGAATACTTTGGTGTCATGAGGAGTTGCATTGGTTGAAGTGCAAAGAAGAGAGTGAATCGAATGTGAAGCTTCAGGTAACACCAATTACCAGGCTAAAATGGTGAGCTTGCTAGAGTCCAATGCAAGAGTGTCTGCTTTCCAAATGATGCCCAAATAATGCTCGCATTGTCCATTTCCAGCCAGGTTGCAAGAAATAGTGCAACTCATAGATGCCCCTTTTAATGGAGGAAGGATCTGCATTCCAAGGACATAAAGGATATCTTTTGATCAGAGTGGTCCTATGTTTGCATGCCAAATATGGAGAACAAGTCTACAGATCACTGTAGACTACATATCTGTACAGGGATAAGTGAAAGGAAAATGTGAATACTCATCAATGATAATCAGAAGATAATTATTCCTGGAAGATGAAGGAAGGTATGCCTTGAAATTAAAGCAATGTGGTACATATCACCTGGAGAAGAAAATCCTGGCCATTCAGGCTACAGATCGTCTCTTATTTTGAAACCTTAAGGACTTTGTCTTGGCGTGCCTGTCACTACCTGGGACTTATGCCTCAATTTTTTAAAAAGGGGCCCTCTGCTACTAGCCCCCACCAGTCCTATGAGCACAGTCATTTCCATGCACATTCTACTCACCCAAGCACTCCCCTGGTAAAGCTGGTGGCACAAAGGGTTCACACCCAGCCTCAGCTAAAACCAGGGCTCTTGCCCCAGTGTGACCTTTTCCTGTAACTGCCCCCTGAAAGGGCAACCCCAAAGTAGCTTTGGCTCTTACTTCCCCACCCAAGGCTGGACTGGGTGGCTTAGAGATGGTACGAGAATTGTCCTGAAATTCCTGAGGCGAGTCTTTTGACTCACAGTTCTAAAAGAGATGAAGCTCTGTTACTTGTGGATTCAACTGATTTGGTTGAATCTCGCCCTGACTTTTATGAGTTTACCCCACAAGAAGATGAATGACAGCAGCTGCCTAATTTAAAGCTCTTAAAACAGAGCATGAGAGACCTGAGGTGGGCGCTTTGCCAGAACAGTGAAGCGCTCATTCAAGGGCTCTGTCCTATGCAAACTCACCCTCTCACTTGAGGTTGAGGGCGCCAGCAATGGAGGCTCCCCTAGTCATGAGTAAGCCAGTTGAGTGGTGTTTGATGGATGAGGGACAGAGCATGCAAGTACCATAAATGTGAATGTTTCCACTTAACAGTTAGAGGAATAGACTGGAGCAGGAAATAGTGGTATATGTAAATATGTGAATGCCATGTATTACTAATTGTTAAAAAAAAATGTATATATATCTTTGAGTTGTGGCCCCTGTTTACTGTATGTTGGGTTCCTCCATTCAAGTTTGTGAAAATTATTTTGATTGCCTATGCATAAAAGATGGGAAGATACTTTTAGCATTTTGTGGGTGGGTTTTGACAGATGTGGATGACCTTTGATAGGCCCTTGTGGCTTTTGTCATCCGTGAAATTATGTTATGTTATGAGCCCCAAGAAAAAATTTTATGTAGGTACATGGTTATGTTGTAGAAAATGAATAAAGATATGTAAAGACTATTTTTTGTATTTTGTTGATAACTTGACTTTTTATTAGCATGTACATTGATAGGCACCCAGAGAAGTTATGTACTTTTTTCCACCTAGGATGGAACTGGTGGGCAGGAATGAAAGAATGCAACTCCACCCTACAGTTTAAATGTTTCATCCTCAACTGGGTTTGGTTATGTTTTTGTACTATATTAGCTAGGAAACATTGTTTCTTTGGTTTGTTTATGTTTTTCTTTTTTGCTTGTGTTAAAATTTAGGTAGTACTTTGCTAACAACTTGGCTTTCCTTATCTTTTCAGGAAAGTCGTGTCCCTCTTTACTTTTGCTGAAGAGTGAAGAATCTTATTAGTGAATGTAACCAGATAAACTATACTCCTACTGGAGCAGTGAGAACTGGTGTGCGGACTATCAAATTAAATTTAACAAACTTGGTTAAATGTGTAGCATTCAATCTAGTAACCCCCCCCCCCCCAAAAAAAAAGATTATAATTCTGTTGTGCATCTTTTCTTATAGGTTGAGCTAGTTACCATCAATGCAATGAAAACTTGTTATATATAAGCATTCTTTGATTGAGCCAATCAGGCTTATTTGTAACATCTACCTTGTAATATTGCCATTCAAAAAGTGATGGGAGTTTAATGAACTTAAATTTTATAGCCTCTGTTTATTTACCCATGCAGCCGGTTAGTTTAGGCAAACCCTGAGGTTGTTCTGATAGACCCACGAACACAACAATGGCTTTAGGTCATTTTCTGTCATCCTCGAATTGGGCAGACTCGCTGGACCCACCGCCATTGGATGTGGAGGGCTTGCCTGCACTTTATTGCGACAGCTGCATTGTTTCTCAGACTTTGGCGCATTCTTATTGAATGTCACAGTCTGGATGATCTTCACCCACATTACCTGTCCCAGTATTGTGATGAGCAGAGTTGCTACCACTTGTCCCTTGTACTCAGATAAGTTCATGTATACAGACGTAGACTTTCTGACTTTTTGGAGGAGCATCCTCCTCCATTTTATTTGACTGTCTTTGTTGTAGATTGCATGTTCCCCTGACCCCAGGTTGTGCTTCCCTATTTGTTTTGTTTTTTGCTTTTGTGTGTCCTTGTTTTATTCTTTGTTAAGTTTGGTTTTGTTAACTTTAAAGTAGCCTAGCACTAGGCTGAAATTCTAAATTGCAGTGACTTTGCCCTTGAATGCTGTTGCCAGATGGGTACATAAAAAAAAAAATCCCTCACAGAGTTTGTATATGAGCTAGGGAATGGGGATATGTAACACCATCAAGGAGTGGGCAGGGGGTAATTTTTTTCGCTCCTAAGGTACTGCTGGCTGCTCTCATTTTGGAGTGAGAAAGGAGTCAGGGAGTGTGGAACTTAAAACTTCATCATGTTGATTTTTCGTTATAATTTTATTATTTTCCAGAAATTTGATCATAATTTTCCTGAGACAACGCTCAAAAATCTTGATAAAATGGGAGGTCAGTGTAATGGACCTATAATTTCCAGCAGTTATTTTGTCACCTTTTTTGTGGATCAGAGTTATATAAGCCATTTTGTAGAACTTAGGGACTATTCCATATTTAATAAATTCATTCCAGATAATGAACAGAGGTTTTACAATTGAACTCGCACAATTTTTTATAAATTTTGCTGAGATACTGTCTGGTCCATTAGCGGAATTATTATTGATCTTGCTGATTGCTTCCAAGATCTCCGCTTCTGTTAGATTAATTTTGTCATCTGTTGTGGGTTCTTCAATATTTGGGGAGGCAAAGTTTGGTAATCTTAAGCCCTCAGTATCAGGGTTGCTGTATATATCTGAAAAGTGTGATTGGAGTATATTTGCTATGTTGGTAGGGTTGCTAACAAGGTCTCTCACATTACTTTTGATAAGGTGGACCCTACTCTTCATGCTTAATCGAGTCTTGGGGTATGAGTAAAGCACTTGGGATTTTTCCTGATATTAGAAATTGCAATCTTTTCATCTTTTCTAGTTGTTTTAGGTGACATTCCTTTATGTCAAATACACAAAGTGCCAACTCTCATTCTAATTTCCTGATTCTATTATCATTTAAAGCAGTCCTCTTTACTTTCTGTAGCTTGCTCTGGATTCTCTTCCTTTTTTCTTAAGGCATGTGCTTTTTTGGGCTTTCCACTTCTTGGTCGGTATTTTCTGCATTTTCTTGGTTCTTTTGTATAGATTTATTTAATATGTGATTGTATTGGGTTGTGGGTATATCTAAATATATTTCAATAAAAAAAATCTGCATTTCCTTGAGCCTCCTTCCGATCTAGTGGGTGTCTCACGAGCGAGTGAGCAGACCCTTGTGGCGGGTGATTTCTGGAGCCATCCACCACAATTTGAGTGTTTTTTGGTCTTTTAAAGGTGCATTCTAGATAGTGAACAATGGTGTTTGGAACCTTAGTATAACATTTGGCTGCTCTAATTAACAATTTGTTTAAATGTTATCTATCTAATTAATGGGTATAATATTATTTTAATTTATATGAATGTCTTCCTCTGATGGTGTCTTGTATTCAGGTTTATCACAGGTGGCTTTGGGTAAAGGGGCTTTATTTTTATAGCCCTTGTGGTTATCCCTATTTTAATAGTTCAATTCCCACTTATGTTTCTACCTTGTCTTCAGTCTCACAGCTTCTGAGTTTAACACCCTTGAACAATCAGAATCTTCATCAGACTTCCCTGCATCCATTTCTGATTCCTCAGGCTTCCCAGTTACCTCAAGTTTCAGCCCCCTTTTCAGTTCCCTCCAGTGTTATGTGACCTCTTTCATTCCCCTCGTTGCAGAATAACCATCCAGTGACTTACCAAACCCACTGGCCCCTGTTTTTTTGTGGGGGGAGGGGGGGTAAGTTTTTAATGCCAACCCTGCACTGAACTGCCTCCTCATAAATGGCAGTTAACTTTACTGAATAAGAATTTGTACAGATATCTAAACTGTCACTCACAAAGTAGAAAATAGCATAAGCCTGGGATTGAAACAAACTGAATCAAGAGCTTTATTATTTATATTCTCATAATGTAAAAAGGAAAACCCTCCAGAGCCCATCCTCATATCAACTTAGCAGTATAAAAGTACATGAAATAGTACCAATATATTATTAAGCTCCTAGCATTTGCTTTCCTTAGGGGGGTTAAATTCATCCTACCTCTTTGTGGTGCCCGTTGGTGGGACATTTCATTTTATTATACTAATCAAATCCTATTATATTACGACATATCTTCCTCTTATGAATGCTTTTTGGATCTGTGCACAAATGTTGCAGGCTTCCATAATGTGATAGAAAAACTTACTCATGATGAAAGCAAACATTGTCATCTTCATGCAGTAAAACTCCAGATCTCCAGTGAATTAAAGCCTTTTCATTGTCAGATAAAGAACTATATTTCAAAAATCCTTGTTTTCTTGCATAAGTAATTTTAACATTTATCTTCCATTTACTTCCAAGACTCCATCATGGCAAGACAAGTACCCCAAATTTTAACATGATGCATTAAAAAATCATAACTAAAAGCAAACTTTGTAACAAAATGAAATTTCTGTTGCATCATCTTCAGAATTATAAGAATGCATGGTAAATTTTTTTAAAAATATAGCGAACTGTCCACATGGTCAACTAAGGGCATCAAAATGGGCATTTCTTGAAAATCTTTGAAATCACATATATTTCAAAATTTATTCTAGCATTCCCATAAAGTAATCAACATGGTTACTGCTCAGAAATGGTTTACTATATGCTAAATAACTGGTAAAAAATTGTGGTTGCTTTCTGTAGTATACCTATTGAGATAAAAATACCTAAGAGAGGCATACATTTGCAGTATGTTTAATTCTTGGATATTTTCAGAAGCCTCTAGATGGAAAAGTATACAAGATACACTTGATAAGATATTTGAACTGTACAGAAAAAGTTTGCCTCAAACACATTAATTCCAAAGTTATACTTGCCATATTTGGGGGAAAATAGCTGTCTTAAGTTGGTCTGAGAGGCTTGTTTAAAAAAATTTAAATAAAATAACAAGAGGAGCAGCTTTACCATTCCTCCTTATAAAAGTAGCTTGCACTTCCCTGGCAGACTTTCAGTCTGTCCTATGGCCTATCATGAATTTTTTTTCTCAATCTAAATTTGCTCTAATAATTTCTATGCCAAAATTTTAAATTTTCTGAACTTCACCATTTCTATTTTTTTTTAGTTTTAAAAAATTCATAAAAATTCGATACTTATATTTATTTCTGAACTTCACCATTTTATTTTGGGTATATTATAAAGGAATTATTAGAAATAACTTTGCTAAAAATATTAAATCTACTTCGGTGACAACCGAACTAAAAGAAAAAATCTTATTCAAACCTTAAAAAAATCTCATTCTTAAAATATAGGGTTATGGAGGATTAATATTTTAAAGGCTTACAATTTCCAAGATATTGACTTAATCATCATCATCATCACCACTATCACTAACTCTATACCTAATTTAAGAAGGGGATTTTTTTGAGTATTTGAATAATAATTTCATCTTAGTTTGGTTATGACTTATGTTTTTTTTATCAAAGTTATTTTTTAATAATTCTTTTATAATATCAAAAAACAAAATGGTGAAGTTCAGAAATAAATATAGGTATCAAAATTTTGAGAATTTATTTTTATATATCTTCTATAACTCTATATTTTAGCAACGTGATATTTTGAAAGGGGGGAAATTTAGTTTTAGAGTTCCTGGTACTTGATATTTTTCTATCATATAGGTACAGGAGCTAGTATGATTTTTTTCAGTTGGATCTAATGGGGGTGATTTGGGAAACTTTTCTGAAACGGTGATTTGATATGGAATAACCCTTATGTCAGTCTACCCGCCCTTTCTTGCTACTGCTCCTTCCTCTTTTTTTCCACTTAAACCTTCAACCATACTTGCCCCTTCATTTTGACTTCAAAAACTGACATTTCCGATTTCACAGGATTTTTTACTGCCACCAGTTCCTGGGCTAACCAGACATCCTGACCCTTCTGGCCTAAATATACTCTTTTATTAATGCATTTACTCTTTGGAGAACTATTGTCTCGCTCACAAGTCACAGGAATGATAAGTTCTGGATGAAGGTGTGACAATATTTGACACATCTGCTTTTGTTGCCCTATAGGGCTTATGCGAGCATGGACAGGTGCAATTTAAGGGGTTTGTGTCTGGTATTCTTACAAAATTTACTCTATTCTGTTCACATTCCTGTTGAAACCTTCCTGGCCAGTTATGAAAAACAGGGTGCTCTCCTTACATGGGACTAGGTAGTGTCATTGGTAGAGATGCACTATCAAGTCTCCTTGTGCCCTTTCACACAAAGTCCCCTGGTAGGTAACTGACCATCCTTCTGGAGAGGGTTCAATGATGGTCGCCTGCCTATGGGGAACATACCTGGCTAAGAGACAACAAGGGGAGAAAGAGAAACTACACCTGCCTGTGGGGAACATACCTGGCTAAGAGACAACAAGGGGAGAAAGAGAAACTACACCTGCCTGTGGGGAACATACCTGGCTAAGAGACAACAAGGGGAGAAAGAGAAACTAGACCTGCCTGTGGGGAACATACCTGGCTAAGAGACAACAAGGGGAGAAAGAGAAACTACACCTGCCTGTGGGGAACATACCTGGCTAAGAGACAACAAGGGGAGAAAGAGAAACCACTCACCTCCTACTTATCTTAGCTGAGACATACAACAGAGCCCCCTCCTCTATCTACACATGTCCCACCTGTGACCAACAAGTTAGCCACTCACTCCCAATCCTTCCTCTTCTGGTTAACCCCCATACAATCACTATAACTACACACCCCAGTGGACCTGCAACCGATGCACAGCTACCTCCTCCTCCTCCCTCCAACACACATCCCTCTCCCCCCCACTCACTCAACATTTTCCAATTCAACACTAATGGCATCAAAAACAAACAGCAAACCCTACAAGCATACAGCATATACATCACCCTGATGTAGTGGAGGGGCATTCTACGTGAAATATACCCACCCTCCTGACACCTTGGTCACAGAATCGCATGAAATTTACATAATTTGTTGGTTATGATGAATAAAGTTCACATACTAAGTATGAGGCCTATCTGGTCATTGTGGTCATATTTATGGCCAGATCAATTTTTGGTCAAACTGATTGACCCAAAACCTTTGAGAGGTCATACCTCTGGCCAGAATCAACCAATCTGAACAATTTTAATATGAAAATGTTCAGGAGAAAGAGATCTTTCAAATGAGTGGAAGAGCGATATTTATATGACAATTTTTGACATAAGGACCTTTTTGTGAACTCTTTTGACCTTTGACCCTGGCTAAAGTGAAACTCAGACCATGAAATTTTTTTTTCTAAAGTTACCTCTTCCTATCCTCCATAATAGCTCCATAAAAAATAAAAATGGGATCTCCATGGGTTTAGAATCTATGGGCAATTATGTGACACTGGGTATACCTACTAAAAGTATTATTCACCCAGAAATTATGGTGATATCACATACCTACGTAACCATGGCATGGCCTATATACCTCTTATATAATCTTTTTAAATCAATAACATGAAAAGCAGTCTTTAACTGCCTTTCATTAATCCTTAACTAATTAATGTATATTTTTCAGATACCAATGTCATTTATGTCTTCAATATATAAATTAAAATAATTTCAAGATATCTTCTAAACTACTTACTTAATATTAATTGTGATATTATCTGCAGATGATAAAATTATTTACAGGTGTATAATTTTACTATTTATTTTTGATAATTTTGAAATACCTAATGATTTTTATACAGCTACCTACCTACCAAATTATTATATTATGAAAAAGGGGAGAATGATTTATTACTTATTAGACATCTAAAATGAATACCCATTAATTAATAGTGACTTTTGATTGATCACATATTTTTACTATGCCAAGCTATTTCAAATGAGAGAAGGCAATTTTCACCAAATCCTTTAATTTGATCAAAACTGAATGTACCTACAGAATATAGGTAGCTATACCCTCCAAAAATAGATATGTAAGAAAGATTAAACTAAGAGTATAATAAACCTATTCTCAGCAATGCATTATGATGTAGCCATTAGCTTCCTTGATAGCTATTAAGGTTGAAGCGCTGGACTGAGAAAACATGAAAATAATTAAAAATAATGTTGATCATTGAATAGATACCAACTCTTTTCTTGTGTTTTGTCCACTTCTCTGTAAATTTATGAAGAATCAAATCTTAAAAAGCGCTAATGGAAATGTTTGTTAGTTATAAACCAGTCTACCAACCTACAGCCCTTGGCACCTAAACTTTGACCTATTTCTACTAAGATATAATACTTGACGATTATTATGCACGTCTTTCTTTGCTTACCAATTTTCTAGGACTGCAATGATTGAAGCAGCTATATTGATATTGTATATTGACAATTTTAAATATAATTGCTTCATTCATTTATATAGGTGTTTATTTTAATTAATTTATTGTATATTGTTTATAAACAGTAATTTACTATTTGGATCTTTTTCAGGCTTTGTTTCATTAAGATGGCGAATCGAAAGTAGTTCAGCGATCCGCTGAAGATCTATAAATCCCTGCAAGAGAAAGACCTAAGAAATGTTTCTGCTCAGCTTTTGTAGAAGTTCTCATCTCTTCTTAGCAAAGATGATAAGCTTTGTTCTGTTTGTAGGAAGAAGCTTTCAGAGTTACCAATGGAGCAAAAATACTCCAGAGGAGTCTGGAACATCAGCATCTGAACAGGAGTTCAATGAGATGCCTAGCCAAAAAGAAAATTCAGATATTGTGGAAGTTGAAGTTTACTTACTGAACCAATCATTGTCTTTCATCAGTGAGAGCCCCTTTGATGAAAGGAAAGCTGAAAGGCATCCGACTTACATACCTGAGAAAAGGTTAAAAGTTGAAGAATCTGTTAGGAAAAAGTTGGATTTGGTCGTGGGTAGTAGTTAAGGAAAACAAGGAGATGTGCCGCAAAGATGTAACATGAACTGTATGCCAGAAGTCATTCAGTCTCTAAAGGAAAAATATCGGCAAGCAGGCCATACGGATCAAATCAGAATTCTAACCATATTTGCAACTAGTATGAGCATTAGAAAACTCATGAACAAGTTTGATTGCTCACAGAGAATGGTCGTACAAGCTCACCATATACTAAAGGAGAAAGGAATTTTAGCTTCATCTAACCCTAAGCTTGTCAGAGTGCTTCCTGAAGAACTAAAATCTTTAGTCCTTGAATATTATCGTAGTGATGACATGAGTCGGGTTTTACCAGGAAAGAAGGATTGTCTAGTAGTGCGAATTGAAGGGGAAAAGCAGAGGTTACAGAAATGACTCATTCTCAACAATTTGAAGGAACTTCATAGTAGTTTCAAAGTGAAGTACCCTGAGGTAAAAGTATCATTATTAAAGTTTGCTATGCTATGGCCACGTGAGTGTGTTCTTGCTGGAGACAGTGGAACTCACTCAGTATGTGTATGTACAATTCATCAAAATGTAAAACATGATGGTTGGATCCAAGATGTTTAATATCACTGATCGACCCTCTTACCATCACCTAGTTGCCTCTGTCATATGTAATCCAGCCCATCCATCATGCTACATGAGATCATGTGAGTACTGTCGACCTGTGCATCAACTAAAAGCAAAACTATTTGGATTTAATGAACAGGAGCATGTGGATAATATTGAATTCAAACAGTGGACATTAACTGATAGATCTGAGCTGGTACCCATGGTATTATCGCTTGATGATTTCATGGATAGATTTTGTGATTGTGTCGAAACTTTGGTGTGACATGATTTTGTTGCAAAATCACAAACACAGTATTTGGAAACTGTGAAAACCCATATTGCAGATGGTGAATTTGTAGTAATTGGTTATTTTTCAGAAAACTATTCATTTGTAATACAAGATGCAGCCCAGGGATATCATTGGAATTTTGCACAGGCGACAATACATCCCTGAGTGTTTACTTACTTGAATACTTGGAGAAGGTGCGTGGACCCTGCCTGGCCATCTCATTGTCGAGACCGCCATCCTCTTCTCGCTAATTCAGTCACAGAGTTGCTATGAGCCCGGGGTAGACCAAGTACTGGTGGCTCATCGGGTAGAAAGAAGAGAAATTTGGTTGGCTGCGTCTTGAATGCATTAAGACTTCCAATCAATGTCAGCTCTGGTGGCAAGGAGTTCCACAAATGTGGACCTACTGCAGTGAAAGAGGAGTCGTACTTTGTTAGAAGTGCTGGGTTGGAGCCTCTTATTGGGGGAATAACTGCTTGTATGCCCAGTCTTGATTGGGGACAGAATTTTATTTGGGGATCATTGTGACATACATCATGTAGTGTCTTGTAAATATTAATTATAATAAAACGTTCCCTCCTTCTTTGTAAGGACATTAAGCACAATTTCCTGAGTCTCTCCCAGCATGTAAAATTTTGATATCCACAAATTTTTCTTGTGTATTCTCTTTGGACAGATTCAATATACTGAATATCACCTACCTTGACTCATACACCTTAATTTCAGAGTATAACATCCACGATAATGTGTCAGTGCATCTATTTCAGCGGAGTCTGATGCAACAAGCAAAGTGATGGCTCTGCTCAAATGAGTGCCTAGGTATTTATTAAGTAATGTTTTGTTTAAATTTTTGTCTTAAATAATGTTTTGTATTAAATAACATTTTGTATAGGTAATAAAAATTGTAAATTTGTAATCTTTGAAAGGTATTATGTTGTTTGTCTCAATTTCTGAAATGATACAAAATAATCTCTTTTTTATTGAATCTAAGACTGAAGAAAGGCAGGGCAGCCTAGGAAGGGGGAGAGGTTGTGTTTGGCAAGACTGAAATATGATGACCGTGTCAAGATACATCAAACTTTCTCAAAATCACTATTTACTAACACTGTCTGATGTCATAAATGGCCCCAGTAGAGCGACATGACTGAAAATACCACCCACCTGATGGTATATAAATGCCCATGGATTCAAAACCCATAGAGATCCCATTTTTATTTTTCCTGGAGCTATGGAGGATAAATAGAGCTAACTTTAGAAAATTTGGGAGGAGGATCGAAGTTGCACTTTGGCCAGGGTCAAAGGTTATAGAGTTCAAAAAAGGGTCATCATTGCAAAAATTGTCCTAGGAATGTCATTCTTCCACTCATTTGAAAGATCTTTCTCCTGAGCATTTTGGTACCAAAATCGTTCTGATTGGTTAACTCTAGCCAAAGTTTGACCAAAAATGGTCATGGGTGACCCAGAGCCATAAAAATTGGTATGTGATGTTCTCTCACCAGACCCAACTTGCATGCAAAACATCATCAAAATCCATGACCTAGTGTTGAGATTTTGCTAAAAAGTGTGTACACTTCACGTAGAGTGCCCCTGGACGGTCCTGGAAACCACCCATGAAAAGGGTCTGCTCACTCGCTCCTGAGACTCCTGTTAGATGTGAGGGAGGCTCAAGGGAACGTGAATGCTCAATTTACTTTATTAAAAAACTTATATATATATTTATCCCCACCACCCAATACAATCACCAAAAATATATACATATATATACAGAATAAACAAGAAAGCGTAGAAAATGCACTAAATTAAGAATAAGCGCATACAAAATAAATTAATTTGTAGTTCAAATAAGGCAATATTTACAAAGGTCTACACATACCTCACAAGCTCACTCTCCCACACAAATGTGGTTTTGGCCCAACCACAACTGCAAGCCACCTTAACTTTGCAGCCACTAATTTGTCCCAGGGCAGTCTCTTTAACATTCTTGCACATTTATAGTGAGTCCTCTTGCTCTCCTTGAGTGTGGAGTGCTGGTGTTAGAGAGGGCACATGTGAATTGAGACAAAAAAAATGAAATAAAAACTACCGCGCTGATACAGGAATCCCACCTATCCCCCTACCCACCCACCTCAAACACTTCCACAACTACACCATGTTAACCCCAAAACACAAATTACAAAAATGTTATATGGATTTTCTAACTTCACAATCCAGCAATTTTCCTCATTTTACCAACACAGCCCAGCAAGCTAACAAGAAATACATCCCTAGAGGACACAAGAAACATTTCAACCCAAACTTGAAACCAGAAAAAGACAACCTCATAAAACAATGAAACATTAAGGCAAAACAGAGCACCCACAGATGAGTAACTCCACCAAATCCACAACCTCAACTCACAAATCAACACTTACACCAATAAATAAGACAACTGGAAACAATACCTACAAATGATCAACCATAAAACAAATGGCTCCAAGCTCTGGTGTACAATAAAAAGTGCACCCCCTACCCATGAATCTCTCCTCACTAGAGACAACAAAATACCTAGCGCAACAGATCAATGACCCTGATCATGAACCACCACTACTGGAAATGCCTACCAACCCAAGCATATCTCACTTTCTGCTCCACATTATGGAGAGGAATTAAATAGAGATGGTGGTGGTGTGGTTCGAACAACCCATAATGACAACTAGGGACATAATGAGCATGAGTGGAGGCAAATTTTAACACAGTAACTATGGACCATGACTTCAACATCCTGGGTGGAATACAGCACAACAGGAACAGATACTAGATAAAGAAGATGAGTGTTGACACTCAACAGATGTGTCACACACACACACACACACACACACACACACACACACAATGCAACATATGAAGGGTTAATGCTATAGAAGTAGTCAACAGGGACACTTAAGAGATGGCTGTCCTATTTGACTACCATTGTGCTCTCATTTAGGAGACACTTTGGGATGAATTTTCCCATAAAGTAAAGAAACAATAACACAGGAAAAGAGGGACAAAATGGAAATAGCACCAACAAAAATTAGAACATAAAATAAAGATTTTTGAGATGGGTGGGTGAGGGTCATACCCTGGGAGTAGAGGACATGTCTGAAAGACCTTATTGGCTTTAATGAATGTCTCTGGACCAGCAATTAGAATATAACTATGTTCATCCGACCACCACACATCCACATCAGATAAAAGAAAATGCAAATAGTAGATAGAGCATTTTTGCAAAGGATATCCAACCTAAGAACTTTTGATGATTTACAACCATACCTTCTGGCACCAATTCATCTACAGGTGGCAGGAACAACAGTTGAGGATAGGCATTAGGATATGCTTCATTAAAGAGTTGAATGAAATCTTCATGAAAACTCAGGTGATTAACCAAATGAAATAATTGCATTTAAGGCTGCACAGTGAGTTAGCGTGCTGCCACTCATAATTGACATTATTGTTACCAATGAATGACCCTGATTCCCCCCAAATATTCAACTCTTGTTGACTGGTGCCTCTATTAGTCTTTATATACTTATTTGCATGAAAGATGGATGTACATGCTGAGGGTTTGATTAGGTCTAGAGCTATTCATAGTATTAGTGGTAGTGTTCTTAGTGTTAATCAGTGTAAAGATTAGAATTTGTTTGATTAGAGGTTTTATAGCTCTTCTCAGGTGTTTCATACATGCAAATTATCTGATACCTGACATTAACAGGGGAGAATTTCTGCTTAGAGGTGGTGGTGTGTCTCATCGCTGCACATAGACCTGACATTCCTACTCCAAACAGTTTTACTTACATGCCTGTCCAGGCAATTAATTTACCAGAATGACAAATTAGTTTAGTACCGGTTTCAGTAGATTCTCAGTTTTAGACTTAGTGGATGCACAGGTTTGCACCTAAGGGAATGAAAGATTTATATTTCAAGCCAGGTATTGTATGTTAACATCTCTTCAGAACAGAAAACAGTAGTTAGGGTTTTTTTCTACTGTAGATGATGACCAATTAGTAGAAAACTTTCATGTCCCAGACATTCTGAGTAATTAGATTGCATGGACTTATGATGAATTGCATGAGTTTTTTTCCATATTTCCCTGGCACATTGACGGACTCATAAAAGCATGCTCTAGTGAGTGATGCATGAATTTGAAAATCAAATCAGCAGAGGTGACTACAATATTGGTTTTTCCCGTACACTATGTCACAGAATTGAGACCTCAATTCTCATCTATTACATTTGCTGTTTTCTGCATGAACTCACAGATGAGGTTAACATGCATGTGAACAATTGACTAATCAGCAGATTATTACGTCAAGTAAGTTACCATATTCGGCTCTTTTGTACCCATAGCATAAATTGTTAGGCTGATGCATCTGTAAGAATTTGCATGGACTAAAGGGGTTTGACAGTGGTGTCTAAAACAGAAAAAATTACCTTTGTCTAACCTCATAGACACCACATATAACCTTCATGGAGTAAAGTATTTCACAACCTGAGACTTAGTCTGAGGTTATTAGCAGATCCCCAAGGAGGAAGCCAGCTTTTTCCACACCATGCAGCCATTATGAATTTGTTTGTATGGTGTAAAGAATGGGACTGATGTTCCAGAGGTATATGATGATCACCTTCACTGGGTTGCCATGGTTTACCTTAATGCACTATTATAGAAAGACTGAAGATCATCTAAACAATTTAAGGCAGGTACTTCAAGCTCTGTGAAAATGGTTACAAATGTAAACCTATAAACAAAGACAAAGCTGCGGCAGGAGGTGATTGAGTTCTTGGACCATATCATGTCTCAGGAGGGGTATATTGCCTCAACAGAAAGACTTAGCAGGTATCCTGGAGGCCCAGGACAGGTCGCGACCCCTAAACCCCATTGCCTTTGCCCCATTGGGGGGGAGGATACCCTATGTAGCCTGTTACACTTGTTATCTGGATGAGTTTCGCGTCATCCCAGCCTGAGTGCAAATTAGGAAAGCTCTCATTGGGTTGACTTAATCTCCCTGATAGAGCCTGGGAAAGTTGTCGGTGCGCTTCCATCTCACTCCTTCTCAGCACTACTTTACCTTTTTATTATTATTATTGTTATTAACATTCTTATTATTTTCATAAATATTTATATTTATAATTACTATTTATCAGGGGACTGCCAAGAGAACAGGCAGGCAGCCCTAAATTGACCACTCGCAGTATGAGCAGCTCAATAGGGCTAACCCCCTTAGGGGGGGCAAAGGATAGTAGACCCCGTCAGTCTGTATCCCCTACAGTCCTGCATATCAAGCTGGCAGGAGGTCATCATGCCTGCACCCCTCTTCCTGATGGAGGTTGGCTCACCAGCAAAGACAAACCACAGAAAGACAGGCCTTTTGAATGTTATCCAGGATGCCATGGGCTGCCCTATGGAGTTCCCCCCTATGAGATGTATGTGGTCCTGGAGGTGACCTAGCCCCAGATGGCAGGATATTACATGGGGTCGAACTCGGCCTCTGTGTTAAAAACCAAACCTGAGTCCACCCATGTGCAAGTTTCTCATCAGGTGGCTCAGGTCCCGAGGACTCACATGGAGAAGAGGGACCTCCTCAGCTACTTGGCAAAGAAGATGGAAGGTGGCTGAGGGGAACTTAAAAGTTGGTGCCATTGTGCAGTGACTATTCCTATGGAGCTATTCCCCAATGCTATGGCAGCTTCAGATCGCTTTCTGTTGTCTTTGAATTGGGCGCACTCAGTTGATGTACTGCCATTTAATGCTGTGTTCGGCCATTGTGTTTCTCCCCGGACTGTTCTGATGAGTGGGTTGCTACCGCTTGTCCCTTGTACTTGAGACGTTTGTACACACAGACTTATGGACTTTTTGGAGGAGCTTGATTTTATTAGACTTTCTCTGTGGTAGGTCACATATTCCTTTGACATAGGAATGTGCTTTCTTTCTTTTTCCTTTGCTCTCTTGTTTTGTTTTTGTGGATTTTAGAAGAGCCTAATACTAGGTTAGAATCTTAATTAGGTGACATGCCCTTGAAGGCAGTTCCCAGATGGGCACTTAAAGAAAAAGGCAAAGCTCTTGTTTCATTTTTCCTCAATTATCTCCACACATTGGCACCTTGGGATCATCCTTAAAGAATTACCGTGGTCCTCTAGGGGTTACACAATAACAGAGTTTTTCCTCAACCCCCCTCTCTACATTCTCTAATTGGCATGTTGCCCCTCAAGGGGCAAGAACCCTTCATTGAAATGGTTATGTTAGGTGAGTTGCATTCTACTCTTGCTTCATGCTCAGACACCACTCCTAATCTGGACTATGTCCCATTTGCCATTCCTTAACCTAGGTGAGTGATGCATGACTTTTTTGCTAGATTTGTGCAACATGTTGCATTTTTTTAGCCCACTGGCTTCAAATGATTTCTGGTTATTCGCTCCACTGATTGCAGCATGTTGGCCAAGGGCAACATGATCCATCAGAGGAGAGCACTAGCTAGCCTGATTGGTAGAGAGCTGAAGGTGACCCATTTCTCAGATGGGAGGGAGCCTTCTGGTAAATGTGTCGGATCCCTCGAGGTGGCCATGATTAGTGCCCTTCGGATACTTTATGGCGTGACTGTGATGCCGCACTCTACCATGAACTTTGTAAATGGAGTGATTTATGTCAGGGAACTTGTGGACTACTCTATAAATGACATCACCTTAGAGCTGGCTGACCAAGGACCAGATGAGCTCTTAAAAAAAAAAATGGTATTGCTACTGTGCGTTGGCATGCAATTGTGCCACTATGGCAGAAGTACTACTACTGCCACCACTTCAGCCATATGAATTGCTCCTGTAGACATGCAAAGTCAGGGTTACCCTAAGTCTGTGTAAGATGCTGTTGCCGCTCAGATTGGGTTAGCTGAACATAAATTGGTCCTTTGAACCGAATATATACTTTGAAGAGAGTAACCATATTTTAGATTGTGAAGAATATTCTGGATCTGCTAAGAAAACTCCATAACCTCTTTTCTGTACCCTATTATTCTTCAATTGAACAATTGGAAAAGTAGTAGTAGCCTGTATTCTATAATCCCTTAGAATAATTTTAGTCTATAAGTTGAATTAATGATAAGTACTAATCTGTAAGTCTCTATATTCCTGTTGGTAGTGTATTGGTAGTACTAATATTATTAGTATCTATTAAGGATGGAGAGAATAACTGAAATTTCCAAATTCCTTGTCACTTCAGTTCCCTTCTATACAACTATTGTGAGTTGGGTCAACGTACATCCGCACCCCACAATGGTTGATCTCTCAGATGATGGTATTTGAGTTCCTGCACCTCAAGCATCAATTAATACTTTATCATCTCTTGATCTTTATATTGAGAATTCTGGTGGCATTTCCACTTCTGAATCTGTTCCATTTACTGAAGCTAAAATTGTGAAGCTGACCCTATTCCTTTCTCTACTCAGAATGATTTCATGTCTAGAGGTGCAAGATCAAAAGCATCCTCTGTAATGCATCATATTGATCATGAATATTCTGCTCCTGAACCACTGCCTGGAGATTCTCTACAACTCATATCCCAAACATTGGTAGTTTTGGCTCAGTTGATGGCTCAACATGCCAAACCAAGGATTCCAATGCCAAAGAGATATGATCATTCTGATGGGTATTTGTTTTCCAAGTTTCTGGCTCAGTTTGAGGCCTATTGTACAAGTTAATTCACTGGAAATTATTCCAAAGAGAGACCCCGCCTCCGAAGCTGCCCTGCTCGCCTAGGGTATGGTGGCGGAGGGAGGAAAAAACTTGCAAGCCGAACCTCCCACCATAAGTCCTCAAAGGCAACAGCGCCCGGAGTTCTGCCTCTGGGAAGCTTACAGCCATCCCTGTGAGGGTCTTCTCTTCGACGAGTGCCCCCTACATCTCTTGAGCTAGGCCTAGAGGGCATATTTCTTCAATGAAATTACCTCAGACTACTGGCCAACTGGGAGTGGCTATGGAGACTCATCTCCTCCCTTTTCCTGTTAGCTATCATTTTGCAGGAGACAATGCTGGGCACAGGCCCCCTGCCCACCCTCCCGGGGTATAAGGGTTTTGCAACTCCACCACCATGTGATTTACACCCGGCATGTCTCCATTCTTCTATTCACTTTAGATACCTCAATTCAGGCAGTAGCTGTTTAGCTGCACCTGGATAGGAGGTATACTGTTATTTCTGCATACATTCCACCGTCAGCCGACTTTGATGCTGGAGACTTCCACCACATTGGGGCATGGTTGCCGAGGCCCATTGTCTTTCTCGGAGATTTGAATGGTAGACTAATCGATTAATCCCAGAAGTCAAGTCCTTGCCAACCTGATTGATGAGCTGGAGATAGGTGTCCTAAATGTGGATGAGTTCTTGCACATCACTGCCCAAGAACCACTTCATTTTCCTGTCTTGATCTCTCTCTGTGCTCCTCTCTTGATGCACAACCTGATTTGGGGGGGGGGGGTCAATGACCTCAATGGTACTGATCACTTAACCATACAAATATTTTATGGGCCACTGCCGCCCGAGAGCTGCCCCGGCTGTGCCTGGCAAGGGTGTGGTGGTCCTCATTTCAAGAAATGACTGTTTCTCTGTCTCAGTCAAAGAGTTTAGGTCGGTAGATGAGGCTGTTGAGTTCTCCGCAAACCTCATCGCTGTGAGCTTAACTACTATTCCTAGAAGGTCTGGCTGTTTAGCACACTGACCACTCCCATGGTGGTCAGTTGAGTGTGAGACAGCCATCAAACAGTAGCGTTATGCCTACGTGCGCTATAAGAGCCACCCAAACGATTTCACCGTCGGGGAATTTCATCAGCCTAGGGCTAGGTTTCGGTATATTTTGAAGCCTGCCTCTTCTTGGCAGGCATACGTATCTTCACTTAACGGGAAGACCCCTCTAGCAGAGGTGTGAAAGTGAGTAAAAAAGATTCTGGGCAAATTCTCGCAGGAGAATGGGGCCGCAATCTCAGACCCCAGTGGTGGAATCCTTCGCGACTGTATTCTCTAGCCAGGATGCCTCTCTGCCAGCATTCAATGCACATTGTGATGTCACACAAGGCTGCCAAATGGAGTTTACCTCCAGAGGCAGAGTATCCTTCAACCACAGGTTTACTCTGAGTAAGTTCCGTTTCGCTTTCGCCTCATGTGCAGACAGCACCCAGGGTTCGGACGATGTCCCATATGCCATGCTTCAATACCTGGGTGAGTGAGGCACGGCCTTTCTCTTAGATTTGTTCAACAGGATCTGGTTAGAGGGTATCATCCCAGATTCCTGGAGAATCGATACTGTGCTTGCTTTTCACAAACTGGGAAGAGATCACTCTACCTCGGCTGGTTTGCACCCAATCTCTCTAATCTTCTGTGTGTGCAAGTTGATGGAGAAATTTGTAAATGTTAGATTAGCCTTTTTTCTTGACTGACAGTAGAGGCCATTTGTCTCCTGCACAGTGCTGCTTGCACAAGTTCCACTTCCTGTTGGATGCTCTCATCAACTGAAAAATGCCATCTGTGAGACCTTACTTCGTAGACAGCACTATGCTACAGTGTTTTTCGATCTGGAGAAGGCCTATGATAATACATGGCAATACAGTATCATGGAGACTCTCCATACAATTGATACGAGGGGATGCCTCCCAATCTTTATATCTGAATTTTTGTAAGATCGTTGATTCCGCGTATGGGTCGCGAAAACCCTCTCCAGCCCAATGGAGCAGGAAGAGGGTGTCCCACAAGGAAGTTCCCGCAGTGTCACACTATTTGCCCTGAGCATCAACGGCATCACCTCGGTACTGTCGGAAGATGTTCTCGCTACACTCTTATGAGGATGACCCTCTGATCTCTTTTGGCATGGCCCAGAGGCAAAATCTGGAGTGTAGACTCCAACAGGCATTGAACCGGGTCTTTCCCTATGCTGAATTACACAGGCTCAGTTTTCCTTGTCAAGACTAGGTGTTGCACTTCTGCCACCATCCATGGCTCCACCCTGACCCAAACTGGTTTCTAAATGGGGTGCGCCTGGAAGTGGTGGACTCGCACCATTTCCTTGGTCTTGTATTTGACTGACGCCTCACCTGTGAGGCTCATATTCACAGCCTTAGGGTCTCTTCTTCCCTTGCCATCGATATTCTTTTTGTGACATTCAGTGCCTGGGGCACTGATAGGACTACTGCCTTACTTTTTTATCAATTCTTTGTTTGCCCGAAGCTCGACTATGGATGCAAGTTTTATGCATCCCCAGCCAAGTGTGTATTGTGGAAGGTGGACTCGATCCATCACACCGACCTTCACCTACCTACAGGTGCTTTCTGCACTTCCCCCATTGAGGTCCTACTTGTTGATGCTGGGGAGATGCCACTCACTCTGCGCTGTGCACAGTGCATTATTCGCCTGTATGTGCAACCTCGGTGCCTCCCTCAATCACTAATGGCTCTCACTGCTTTTGCAGCTGATCTCGACGGTGCCTATGCGGCCGAGAGACGCCAGTCATACCCAAAGCCCTTTGGGTTTAGGGCCGGTATTGCCCCTAGTTCTGACCAGGTCACCAACTTTGACCATTTGCCTCCATGGCTCTGGTCCCAAAGCTTCCACAGCACTGAGAGTATTGCATTCAGCCTTTTTGGAACGCACCTCATATCAGGCTGGAACTGTGGCAATGTATATGGATGGCTTCAAGTCCCAAAGTGGGTCGGTTTCTACACCGTATCCCCTCTGTTTGAAGTCAGCGCTGCTCTGCCAGCCACTGGCATCTGTCTTCATGGACGAATGCTCTCGGGGCATTGGAATCTCCTCATCCCCTGGTTTACAATATGTGTTACGCTGCAGTTTTGACGAGCCAAGCGGATGTCAAGATTATCTTCTGCTGGGTTCCTGGACATGTAGGAATTGTGGGGAATGAGGCCACCAAAGAGTCTGCGAGGACTGGTCGACCATGCCAGCATTTTGCTCTTCCTCACACTGATTACACACACATTGCCATTTGATGGAGTGCTCAACTGCATTGTCCTCCAGACTGTCCTGCACATTCTTGTTGAATGTCACAGTCTGGGTGATCTCCGTACACATTACCTGTCCCAGTACAGGGACGAGCAGGGTCACTACCGCTTGTCCCTTGCACTAGGGACAGATTTGTGCACACCAACTTGTGGACTTTACAACTTTTTTATGGTGACTTATATCCCAATTAGGAAGTTGCAAAATTGGCTCCTAAATTTTTTTTTTTAATCCTTAGAGGGATGTAACTCGTATCTCTTCAAGAAAGAGGTCCTTGCCATTCAGGCTGCAGTCTGAATCTCTTTTTGAGAGGTTTAACTCATCTGAAGTTGGTGAGAATGATTGAAATATAGAGTTTAGGGCAGATTGAATGTATCTAAGTTGTCATAAATTGGTATGTCTGTATGTTGTTATGAATGTTTGCAAAAATGGATTAACATGTGTGTTGGAAAGAGAGGGTGTAAATGGGAATGAGGAAGTACATGCTCATCAGTCAGCTGAGAAAATGGAGAGATCCTCCGGAGTACTTAGTGTTGCATCCAGAGTATGAGTTGTCTAAGGAAAGAACTTATGTGATTAGGAAAAAAACTGAGGATGGAATGATTGATTTAGAGTTGATTTTAGTGTGTCAATGGAAGAAGCAGCAGCCAGAGAAGAAAGAAATCAGTGGAAGGATTGACAGTAAGAATGGGAAGACTGGTGCTGATTTTTTTCAGATTTACTCTGATTCTGAGCTATAGATCTGGCAATTTTTCTGGATTTTGGTGGTAAACCATGAGTGAGGTGAATAAGGCAAGTTTGATTAGGTTTGATAGTGTGAGAGAATTTTCTTTATCTAAAGAATGTGCTTTGAGTGAGAAAATTATTCAAAATCCATAGCTGGGTGCGACTTTAATTTTTTCAGTGACTCTATTTTTGCCCCCCCCCCCCCATGTGACTTATGACTGAGATTTTTTTTCCCAGTGAGACTCCACTAAATTACAAGGTAAACTTTAGTGCAATAACAGAAACGTGCTTCTATAAGACAGAAAAACACACATTTATTAATTTTTTTAATTTTTTAGTTAAAACACAGCCTAAACTAATATCTACAGGTCATCCTCCTCCTCCATGTCCTCCTGTCCCATCTTCTCCTCCAGGAGGTCCATGTTTCATTTGAGGAACACAAGCTCCTCAAAGTTGACCTCATCCAGGGAGGACCACTTGGCACTGAAGACACCCCCGGCCGTGCTGAATAGCCTCTCCACAGTTGTAGCGCTGGGGAGGTGGGTATTGTACTTAATGAATAAGTCTACTCACACCTCCCTGTGCATTAGATTCTTACTGGTGTTGAACTGTCACTGGGTGATGAAGCTAATGTTAATTTCTAATAATTTTAACAGTTTGCTATTAATTCAATTTGCATTCATTGTATGTTATTTACATTGTATAAAGGACTGCTTTGACAGAGTTTATATATAGTTGTTCCACCCAAATCATTCTTCTACTTTATTTTTATTTCTTAACCTTGTGAGAGATATTCTTTCAAATTCACTTTGAAGTTATTGAAAATTAATTTTAATGTTTATATTCTTATGAACAAACAAATAAATTATTAAATTGATTTCTTTTTTTTTGCTTTACTGACATTTATAGCAATTTAGAAGTGCAACTTTTTCCAATGACTAAGGTATTTTTCATTTTAAATATAATTTTTCTACATTTTGGTCATTATACAATATTAACTATTTCATTTTTATGAAACTTTTTCTAATACTCTGACTTTCCTATATGTCACCAATGTTTTATCTTTGTATAATTCAGGCCTAGTACAATATGAAACAGGCAAGCTCTATGCTGAGTGAAGCTAGTCATTATTTTATTCCAGTAAGTTATCACTTCACTTTAATTATATTGATTAATTAAAACAATTTAATGTTTTTCTCTTTTGGATATAGTTGTCTTCATATTGGATGTAATCATAGTGTTTGCAGACTACAATCATTGCATTTTTATTGTTATCTTGCAATAGAGAAGTGATGATATAGAAGGGAATATTGTATGTCCTTCATGCATGTATTCCCATTGGCATACTATCTAAAGTGCTGAATAGACTCAAATTTACCTGATTGTGTCATATAAGTTTATGATTGATGAAAGTAAAATATTTCACATAATGCATTCTTTTTCAGGTAATAGCATTGAAGTAAATTAGCCACCAACATTACTGCTATTTTTGTAGTATTTAGTGCTTGATTAGCTTATAGTGAGGCTTATAATTTATTATTATACTTAAATATTTCAATCATAAATTGACAGCATGTCGGCCCCTTTATTGCATTCAGATTCTGTCAGCACTTTGTATATTGTGTCATGGTAACTACTGTCTTTGGTTACCTAGCTGAAGTTGTATCAAATAAATCAACTTTGTTTTACCATATTTCAAAACATTGACAGAAATCAAGGTATTTCCTACTAATTGTACATCTGGTCAGGACTGCTCTATGGCAGGCCATGATACTGTCTCTATTCTGGGACATAACCAGAGTCAAAACAGTATGTTATATTGATTTTTTATTTTTAATAATTAGTCAAGTTAGATTAATCTGATTGACAAGTTATAATAGGGTTTAGCTCATTAATTTTTGGAGGTGAATTTGTTTAGACTTTCACATCTATGAATTATTGAATGGAATTTTTTTTATCTTGGTAATGGGTTTTTTTTTATTATAATTAAAACAGCTGAAAGATGCATGAATCTTGAAAGTCTAGCAGCTAATTAGGATAAAATGTGTAAACTTGGTCATTTTTTAAAGAAGTTTACTCTTTTTTTTTATTGTCACTCAAATCCCCCCTTGATAAACATAAAAATTCTATTGGTTAGGTCTACTTCTCACCCTATCCAATAAATTTTGTACTTTGCTCAACTATTGTATCAACTAAGTAGCTGTGAATATATTTGATCTATAAATTTTTTGCCCTATTTTCTGATAGTCAAACAAATATTTTTTTATAGATGTATATCTTCCAGTCTGTCCCTGTTTACATATAGAACTAGAATTGGGCTTTGCAGTCTAAGATCATCTCTCTATTTGCAGAAAAAAAAAGCTTTATGCACTTAACATTTCCAAATGACAGAAAATCATCTGACAGTTCCTTGGGAAGTGGGGATTTTCCTACTAGTAAAATGTAAGTGTCTTAATTTTTTTTACCATGTTTGGTTGGATATTCCACTAAGTTTGAAAGTACTTTCTGTGCATTTTTCCTTGAATTAATTCATATTCCTGTTAGTTACTTCAAAGAGATTTTTTATAAAGAAAAATATTCTTATTTCTCTCGCAGTACAACTTACGAGTATATATCAGCATGGTTTCCACACTTTTCCAAAGCATAAATATATTATTGATTACTGAAATTTATAATATTATTAGGGTATGTGGTATCATACTATATTTCTTCTGCTATCATATATGCTAATTTTGTGAGCATATCTATTGGTCATTGATGACTTTTTCATGTTTTTAGTATTGAAGAATTAAATTAATTTAGGGCAAGTGAAAAAACAGACTATGCCTTACCATCGTATCATCTTGTGGTACCTAAAAAGAAATTTCAGCCCCAATATTAAATTTTCTACTACCTAGTTCAATTGCGTGTAACATGCTCACTAAGTACTAGTAGCCATAGACAAAGTAACACAGTCCCCACCAACCCTGTATAAACTGTTACACCTGGTACCTGGTGGACCGGCATGTCCTCCAGGCAATAGTACCATTAGTGAAGGCCTGGTTCACTTGTCACTGGGTTGACATGAACTCTTTGACCAGGCTTGGGGAAGTTGGTGCACCCCCTCCCCCCCTATGCACCCACTTTGTTCTGAGAGTATTCTATCTTTATTTCCTCCATCTAGAATTAAGCCCCCGCAAGGGAATGCTGTATGTGTACTGCTAAACTTGGTGCCTTCACTGTTCCAGTGATTTAAGATCTTTTGAAATTATAACTCTCAGGTTATGCTCTTCATCAACTGACTCCAAAGTGTTACCATTTATTTTGCAATCATTGAATAATTTTCAATTGTTTAAATGCATGATTTACACTTGTTAACATTAAACTTGATTTGCCACCTCTCTAACCACTCGACTAATTTGTCTAGATCCCATTGTAGATATTCCAATTGGATGGAGAATTTACACTACTGCCTAACTTCATCCGCAAATTTAGCTATTTTACATCTTTGATCATTTACATAAATTATAAATAGTACACCTAAGACAGCCTTAAGGTATACCACTAGTCACAGGGGCATAACTTTAATTGATGCCATCAATGACAACTCTGTTTATGGTTAGTGAACCAGTCCTTTATCCAATTTAACAGTATTTCTCATATACCATGAGCCTTAAGTTATATGCAGTCTTTTGTGGAAAGGATGGTGTCAAACGCTTTTTGGCAGTCAAAATAAATTATATCATTAGCTTTGTGCTCATCATATATAAAAAGCATATTGTTAAAGAAATCTCAAAAGGCAAGAATGTTTGCATCAAATTCCATGCTGAACACTTTTAAAATTTTTATTATTTCAGTGATTAATGATTTTATCCTTAATGATAGCTACCTCATGCTGTCATTCTTAGGTTCCTAAGGCTCTACTGCTTATGCATGGCAGGCTTTACTTCCTTGGCTGCAGACCAAATAAAAGTCTTGGGTCCTATCTCTAGGCTAGGTCTGTCACATGATATCTTCAGATTATGGCTTGTTTTGTTAATGATTACTATGACCTAAGGAGGTATCCACTCTCTAGCTGCCTTTGGGAAATGACTCTCCAATGGGAAACTTAGGTCAGTGTGCTTGCTACAGAGGCACAAACCGTGCACATTAACACTCCCATAATTCGATCCCTGAAAAGTCTAAAACCCTGAGATAAGATAATCTGGACATGAGATATAGTCCACCAACCCCCATTTTTTATTTTTCACTGGTCCAAACATTTTAGACTACAAAATTTAGACCAACCTTGTTGTTAGGGTGGGCAAAGCCTATGATGAAAATTGACCTTTGACTGGTGGAGGGGCTCACCACTCTCCATTAGTTAAAAGGTTGCCCCTTTACCATTTTTGGAGTCAGCTTTGAGCAGCTCTCCTGAAAAGGAGGGCTCCCAACCCCCACCTATTCTTTCCTGATGGCCCCAGTAAGGGGCGCGGCGATTTGCCATCCTGGCCGCCGTGCTGACGGGATCCAGTGCTCCGTCCGGCCCTAGCTTAGCCACTCATCCTTCCTTCAGATAGCCTGTATTTCTCCCCTACTTCGTCGCTTTTCATACAACCTCTCCCACAACTTTCAATGGCCAGCCTCTAATTTCACAGGGTAGATGCTGATCTCCTTCTCAAGCCAACCGTCCCAGATCGGGGCTGAGGGGGGAGGGGACAATGTTCCCTAACCCCTGAGCTCCGGTTCGGGATGGGGGTTTCTTAACAACCTGCTTCTTCCCCACCCATACCTTCCTCACATCCCTTTTGCTATCCTCTTCACATTCTATCCATTTTTACGCCATGTCTAAGGTGGAGCCGCCATGCCGATGGACTGCCAGGCCGCCAGGCGGGAGAGGTGGTCCCAAATGGCGGTGCCTGGCTCTGCCAGGCCTGTAAGCACCTCTTGCAGTGCGGGCAACTGCGAGAGGTGATGAGCGGTTGCATCCTTTAATAAAAAGAGGGTTACCATGCCCAATGATGAGTCCAACCAAAAAAACCCTTTAACTTCCCCTGTAGAAATGACGGAGTCGCTCTCGGGCAGCTCCACAGAAAAAATGGAGGTTTCCCCCCCCTCCCTGTGCTTGCGCAGGGGACCCTCCATATCTCTTCAACCGGAGAGGAGGCTTACTCCTCTCCTTCGCTTACAGGTGTAGGGGACTCCCCCTCACCCCCTTCTCTGGAGGTGCTTTCGGGCACCTCCCTTTTTCCAGTGGCAGTCCCCTCTTTTCTTTCCAAGGGGACTCCCAAGAAAGCCAGCAGGCAGCCCTTAGCCAGCCGCTCCCCATCGAAGCGGCTCGGTAGGGCAAACCCCGTTAGGGGGGAGAGGGAAGCCAGGCCCCTTCGGTCGCTTCACTCAAAAGACCTGCTGGCAAGAATTTTAAACCTTGATGGTGTCAAGGCCTGTGCCTCCCCACACAAGACTGGCGACACTGCCAAGGGGACTTGCGATGTCCTAGGAGGGGATGGCCAACTGGAGGCCCCTCCTGTGATAGGCATGGTCCTTGAGGAGACCCAGCCTCAGACTGTAGGGCCTTCCATGGGGGGGAATTCGGGCTCGGCGGCAAGCACCGAACCCGAATCCGCCCCTATGCAGGGTCCTCCTCAAACGGCTGAGGGCTCCGAGGCAGTACAAGGAGGGGAGGGATCTCCTCCGACAGGTGCCCATACGACTACCAGGACCTTCTCCATTTCGTAGAGAGACCTGACTGAGGCCGGTCCATCTGGCCTAGGGGCTTCTGCCGGCGGAGGTGAGAAGTGGGTTCATTCCCCGCCCTCCTCTCCAAAAAAGAAAAAGACGAAGAAGACTCGGGGCTCCTCTCCATCCGCGGGGGCTGCAGGGACGGATGGGTCTGCTGCCACTTTGGTAGGCGACCAAGCCAAGATCGGCACATCCGGCCCCTCTACCCCCTCGTGTGCGGAGCCCCTGACCAAGACTAACACCAAGAGTGCACAGGGCGGAGCCTCGATGACATCAGGGCCCCTGATTCAGAGGTTACCTGGCGTTTTCGAGCCCGCTGGCTTCAAACGCTTCCTCGTTATTCGCTCCACTGATGGCACCATGTTGTCCAAGGGCAACATGATCCATCAGAGGAGAGGATTAGCTAGTGCAATTGGTAGAGAGCCGAAGGTAACCCGTTTCTCGGACGGGAGCCTTCTGGCGAATGCGGCGAATCCCGCCGAGGCGGCCAAGATAAGTGCTCTTCGGACACTTCATGGCACCCCGGTGAGTGTGATGCCACACTCTACCATTAACTTTGTGAAAGGAGTAGTTTATGCGAGGGAACTCGTTGACTACTCCATTGAGGACATCACCCTAGAGTTGGCCGACCATGGGGCGGTCAAGGTCGAACGTGTGATGAGAAAACAGGGAGGGGCTTCGAGACCCACCCCTACACTCTTCGTCACGTTCGACTGTGACAAGCTCCCTGAGTCGGTGCGTGCCGGTTGGTACCGCTACCGCGTGAAGGCATTCGTGCCACTTCCGCGGCGGTGCTATTACTGTCACCGCTTCGGCCATACGAATCACTCATGTAGACGTGCAAAGTCAGGGTCACCCGAAGTCTGTGTAAATTGCTCCAAGGTCGCACACGATAAGTCCAAATCGTGTGTGGCCAAGTGTGTCAATTGCGGAGAGCCGCACCCTGCTTCTTCGAAGCAATGTGGTGCATATCTCCTGGAGAAAGAAATCCTGGCCGTTCAGGCCCAGGATAGACTCTCATTCCGCGAGGCTAAGGACTTGGTCCTGGCGCGCCCAGCTCTGCCTGGGACGTCATATGCCTCAGTAGTTAGAAAGGCACCCTCTGCTCCTGGCCCATCGAGGCCAACGAGCACAGTTGTTTCCGCGCCCATTCGGAGCCCTTCTGCGGGCTCTACCCAACCCGGGCGCTCCCCTGGTAAAGCTGGCGGCAAAAAGGGTTCATACCCAGCCCCGGCTAAAACCAGGGCTCCCCCCTCTTCCCCCAGCGTGACCGTTTCCCGCAAGGCGAAACGGCCACGCGCCTCCACCGAGTCGTTAGACTCACAGGAGGCAACACCCCTGAAGATGGTCGCTAGGCCATCTTCGGGGGTTCCTAAAGCTGTCCCCCGAAAGGAGGACAGCAACAAAGGAGCTTCGGCTCCTTCGCCCACGCCCCGAGGTGGAGCGAGTGGCTCGGAGACGGTGGTTCCTCGAAAAGAGGGCCCCCCGCCTCCGAAGCCGCAGCGCCCGCCTAAGGTTTCGAGGCGGAGGTAGGAAAAGACTCGCATGGCGAGCCCAACCTCCCCCAATAAGTCCTCGAAGGCGACAGCGCTTTGTCCGGCCAACAGCGCCCGGGGTTCTGCCCCCGGGAAGCGTACGGCCATTCCCGTGAGGGTCTTCAGTTCGAGGAGGGCCCTGCGTCTCCTCCGAGCTAGGCCTGGAGGGCATATTCCTTCAATGGAATTGCCGTGGACTCCGGGCCAACTGGGAGGAGCTGCGGAGGCTCGTCTCGTCCCGCTCCCCGTTAGCTATCTTTTTGAGGGAGACCATGCTAGGCGCGTGCCCCCTGCCCGCCCTCCCGGGGTACAAGGGTCTTGCGACCTCACCACCGCGGGATGGCCGAGCTGGGGGATGCGCGGTTTACACCCGGCATGATGTCTCCGTTCTTCCTTTCTCTTTAGATACCTCCTTTCAGGCAGTGGCTGTGCAGCTGCACCTGGATAGGAGGTATACTATCATTTCTGCGTACATTCCACCGTCAGCTGACTTCGACGCAGGGGACTTCCGCCGCGTCGTGGCACGGTTGCTGAGGCCCTATCTCTTGCTTGGAGATCTGAACGGCACGCATCCTCTCTGGGGAGATTACACCATAAATCCCAGGGGACAAGTCCTTGCCGATCTGATCGAAGAGCTTGAGATGGGCGTCCTAAACGTGGATGAGTTTACGCATCACTGTCCGAGAACCGCTTCATTTTCTTGCCTTGACCTATCTTTGTGCTCTTCAGATGCACAGCCTGATTTTGATTGGGGGGTGGTCGATGACCTCCATGGTAGTGATCACTTTCCCATTCAAATATCATTTTCAGGGCAACTGCCGCCTGAGAGACCACCTCGGTGGTGCTTGGCGCGGGCGCGGTGGCCTGCATTTCAGGAAATGACTGAATTCTCTATCTCAGTCGAGGAGTTTAGGTCGGTAGATGAGGCCGTTGAGTTCTTCTCCGGCAACCTCATCGCCGTGGGCCTGACTACTATTCCTAGGACGTCTGGCTGTTTTGCACGCCGACCACTCCCATGGTGGTCGGCCGAGTGTGAGACGGCCCTCAAACAGAAGCGTTATGCCTACATGCGCTATAAGCGCCGCCCGAACGATTTCACTGTCGCTGAATTTCGTCGGGCTAGGGCTAGGTTCCGGTATATTTCGAAGCACGCCCGCCGCTCTTCTTGGCGGGCATACGTGTCTTCACTTAACGGGAAGACCCCTTTAGCTGAGGTGTGGAAGCGAGTCAAAAGGATTCGGGGCAAGTTCTCGCAGGACCCCCCCTCCCGTTCTCCAGGAGAATGGGACCGCAATCTCGGACCCCGCGTCCGTGGCGGAATCCTTAGCGACCGCTTTCTCCGCATTCTCTAGCCGTAATGCTGCTCTGCCAGCATTCAATGCACGTCGTGATGTCGCGGAAGGCCGCCGGCTGGACTTTACATCCAGAGGCGGAGAACCCTTCAACGACAAGTTTACTGTGAGTGAGTTGCGTTCCGCTCTCGCTTCGTGCGCGGACACCGCCCATGGTCCGGACGATGTCCCGTACGCCATGCTTCGACACCTGGGTGAGCGAGGCATGGCCTTTCTGTTAGATCTGTTCAACAGGATCTGGGTGGAAGGTCTTCTCCCAGACTCCTGGCGAATCGCTACTGTGCTCGCCTTTCGCAAGCCGGGGAGAGATCACTCTACTCCGACCGGTTTCCGCCCAATCTCTCTAACCTCTTGCGTGTGCAAGTTGATGGAGAAATTGGTAAATGTTAGATTAGCCTATTTCCTGGACAGCGGAGGCCATCTGTCTTCTGCACAGTGCGGCTTCCGTAAGTTTCACTCCACGTCGGATGCTCTGCTCCGACTGGAAAATGCCGTCTGCGAGGCTTTCCTTCGTAGACAGCACTACGCCACGGTGTTTTTTGATCTGGAGAAGGCCTATGATACCGCATGGCGATACGGTATCATGGAGACTCTCCACACGATGGGGGCGAGGGGACGCCTCCCAATGTTTATATCTGAATTTTTGAGAGATCGTCGATTCCGCGTACGGGTTGGGGGAGCCATCTCTGCCCCAAAGGAGCAGGAAGAGGGTGTCCCGCAGGGAAGTGTCCTCAGTGTCACACTCTTTGCCCTGAGCATCAACGGCATCACCTCGGTGCTGCCAGAAGATGTTCTCGCTACGCTCTACGTGGACGACCTTTCGATCTCTTTTGGCGCGGCCCAGATGCCAACTCTGGAGCGTCGACTCCAACAGGCATTGAACCGCGTCTCTCGCTATGCCGAAGCGCACAGGTTTCGGTTTTCTTTGGCCAAGACTAAGGTGGTGCACTTTTGCCGCCATCCACGGCTTCACCCCGACCCAGATTTGTTTCTTAATGGGGTGCGCCTGGATGTGGTTGAGTCGCACCGTTTCCTTGGTCTTGTATTCGACCGACGCCTCACCTGGGAGGCTCATATTCGCAGCCTTAGGGTCTCTTGTACCCGCGCCATGGATATTCTCCGTTCCGTGACGTTCAGCGCTTGGGGCGCTGATAGGGCTACCGCCTTTTTTTTATCGATCCTTTGTTCGCTCGAAGCTCGACTACGGATGCGAGTTTTATGCATCCGCAGCTGAGCGTTTATTGCGGAAGGTGGATTCAATCCACCACACCGGCCTTCGTCTTGCGACCGGTGCCTTCCGCACTTCCCCCATTGAGAGCCTGTTGGTCGATGCTGGGGAGATGCCACTCGCTCTGCGCCGCGTGCAGTGCATCACTCGCCTGTACGCGCGAGCCCGGCGCCTCCCTCAGTCGCCAACAGCTCTCACTGCATCCGCAGCTGATCTCGATGGTGCCTATGCCGCCGAGAGACGCCAGTCATACCCTAAGCCCTTTGGGTCTAGGGCCAGGAAACTCCTTCGAGAGGTAGATATAGCTCTCGGGCCGGTGGCGCCCCTGGTTCTGCCCAGGACGCCACCCTGGAGGGTACCACATTTGGCTATTTGTCGCCACGCCTCTGCTCCCAAAGCTTGTACTGCGCCGGGAGTATTGCGTTCGACCTTTTTGGAGCACACCTCGTGTCACGCTGGTACCGTGCCAGTGTATACGGATGCCCCCAAGTCCCAAGAGGGGGTCGGCTTCCACGCCGTATCCCCTCTGTTTGAAGTCAGCGGGGCTCTACCAGGCGCTGCGTCTGTCTTCACGGCCGAGCTGGTGGCAATACACTACTCGGTACGGGAGATTACGCGACGTGCCTGGTTCGGAGACGGGATTGTGATCTATAGCGACTCACAAAGCGCCCTGAGTGCTTTCGGGGCATTGGAATCTCCGCATCCCCTGGTTCGCGATATCCGTGACGCCACGGTTTTGGCGAGCCGGGCAGATGTCGAGATTATCTTCTGTTGGGTTCCTGGACATGTAGGAATTTCGGGGAATGAGCGCGCCAAAGAGTCCTCGAGGACTCTGCGACCGGACCAGCGTTTCGCTCTTCCTCACACCGACTACATGGCAGGAATACGGGCAGCTGTTCGGACTGCTTGGCAAAGAAGATGGGAGACGGTCGAAGGGAACTTAAAGTTGCGTGCCATTGCGCCGCGACTGTTCCCATGGATGGACCTATCCCCCAATGCCGCGGCGGCTTCAGGTTGCTTTCTGTCGTCTCCGAATCGGACACACTCGTGTGACGCATCGCTATCTGATGGAGCGCTCGCCTGCGCCCTATTGCAACGACTGCGTCGTCCCCCAGACTGTTCGGCACATTCTTGTCAAATGTCCCAGTCTGGGTGATCTTCGCGCACGATACCTGTCCCAGTACCGGGATGGGCGGGGTCGCTACCGCCTGTCCCTTGTGCTCGGGACAGATTCGTGCACATTGACTTGTGGACTTGTTGACTTCTTGGGGGAGGCCGGCCTTCTCCCTATTATTTAAGCAAGGTTTGTTTGTTTTGTTTTTTTGTTTTTTTGCTTTTTTTTTTTTTTTTTTTTTTTCCTTTATTTGCACGCTCCTGCGCCGGGGGGACCTCTCCCCGACGCACCAGCTTGCTTCCTTTCCCCCTTTTGGGGTGTTGTTTTTTTTTCTCTCTTTAATTTTATTTTAAAGTAGCCTAGAACTAGGCCAGTTTTAATACGGCGACTAATGCCCAAGTAGGCAGTCGCCAGATGAGCTTTTAAAAAAAAAAAAAAAAAATTCTGGGGCCATCCACGGCTTCACCCCGACCCAGATTTGTTTCTTAATGGGGTGCGCCTGGATGTGGTTGAGTCGCACCGTTTCCTTGGTCTTGTATTCGACCGACGCCTCACCTGGGAGGCTCATATTCGCAGCCTTAGGGTCTCTTGTACCCGCGCCATGGACATTCTCCGTTCCGTGACGTTCAGCGCTTGGGGCGCTGATAAGGCTACTGCCTTACTTTTTTATCGATCCTTTGTTCGTTCGAAGCTCGACTACGGATGCGAGTTTTATGCATCCGCAGCTGAGCGTTTATTGCGGAAGGTGGATTCGATCCACCACACCGGCCTTCGCCTTGCGACCGGTGCCTTCCGCACTTCCCCCATTGAGAGCCTGTTGGTCGATGCTGGGGAGATGCCACTCGCTCTGCGCCGCGTGCAGTGTATCACTCGACTGTACGCGCGAGCCCGGCGCCTCCCTCAGTCGCCAACAGCTCTCACTGCATCCGCAGCTGATCTCGATGGTGGCTATGCCGCCGAGAGACGCCAGTCATACCCTAAGCCTTTTGGGTTTAGGGCCAGGAAACTCTTTCGAGAGGTAGATATCGCTCTCGGGCCGGTGGCGCCCCTGGTTCTGCCCAGGACGCCACCCTGGAGGGTACCACATTTGGCTATTTGTCGCCACGCCTCTGCTCCCAAAGCTTGTACTGCGCCGGGAGTATTGCGTTCGACCTTTTTGGAGCACACATCGTGTCACGCTGGAACCGTGCCAGTGTATACGGATGGCTCCAAGTCCCAAGAGGGGGTCGGCTTCCACGCCGTATCCCCTCTGTTTGAAGTCAGCGGGGCTCTACCAGGCGCTGCGTCTGTCTTCACGGCCGAGCTGGTGGCAATACACCACTCGGTACGGGAAATTACGCGACGTGCCCGGTTCGGAGACCGGATTGTGATCTATAGCGACTCACAAAGCGCCCTGAGTGCTCTCGGGGCATTGGAATCTCCGCATCCCCTGGTTCGCGATATCCGTGACGCCACGGTTTTGGCGAACCGGGCAGATGTCGAGATTATCTTCTGCTGGGTTCCTGGACATGTAGGAATTTCGGGGAATGAGCGCGCCAAAGAGTCCTCGAGGACTCTGCGACCGGACCAGCGTTTCACTCTTCCTCACACCGACTACATGGCAGGAATACGGGCAGCTGTTCGGACTGCTTGGCAAAGAAGATGGGAGACGGTCGAAGGGAACTTAAAGTTGCGTGCCATTGCGCCGCGACTGTTCCCATGGACCTATCCCCCAATGCCGCGGCGGCTTCAGGTTGCTTTCTGTCGTCTTCGAATCGGACACACTCGTGTGACGCATCGCTACTTGATGGAGCGCTCGCCTGCGCCCTATTGCAACGACTGCGTCGTCCCCCAGACTGTTCGGCACATTCTTGTCGAATGTCCCAGTCTGGGTGATCTTCGCGCACGACACCTGTCCCGGTACCGTGATGGGCGGGGTCGCTACCGCCTGTCCCTTGTACTCGGGATGAGTGCGTGCACATCGACTGGTGGACTTATTGACTTTTGGGGGGAGGCCGGCCTTCTCCCTATTATTTAAACAGGGTTTGTTTTTTGTTTTGTTTTGTTTTTTTTCTTTCCCCCATTTAGGTTTTTTTTTCCGTTTAATTTTATTTTAAAGTAGCCTAGAACTAGGCCAGTTTTAATACGGCGACTAATGCCTATGTAGGCAGTCGCCAGATGAGCTCTAATGAAAAAAAAAATGTCGTCTCCGAATCGGACATACTCGTGTGACGCATCGCTATCTGATGGAGCGCTCGCCAGCGCCCTATTGCGACGACTGCGTCGTCCCTCAGACTTTTCGGCACATTCTTGTCGAATGTCCCAGTCTGGGTGATCTTCGTGCACGTTACCTGTCCCGGTACCGGGATGGGCGGGGTCGCTACCGCCTGTCCCTTGTACTCGGGACGAGTGCGTGCACATTGACTGGTGGACTTGTTGAGTTTTGGGGGGAGGCCGGCCTTCTCCCTATTATTTAAGCAGGGTTTGTTTTTTTGTTTTGTTTTTTTAACCTTTAGGTTGCACACTCCTGCGACGGGGGGACCTCCCCCCGATGCATGAGCTTGCTTCCTTTCCCCCTTTTTGGGGTGTTTTTCGTCTCTTTAATTTTATTTTAAAGTAGCCTAGAACTAGGCCAGGTCTAATACGGCGACTAATGCCCAAGTAGGCAGTCGCCAGATGAGCTCTTAAAAAAAAAAAATCACAGCGCCCTGAGTGCTCTCGGGGCATTGGAATCTCCGCATCCCCTGGTTCGCGATATCCGTGACGCCACGGTTTTGGCGAGCCGGCCGGATCTCGAGATTATCTTCTGCTGGGTTCCTGGACATATAGGAATTTCGGGGAATGAGGGCGCCAAAGTGTCCGCGAGTCCTCTGCGACCGGACCAGCGTTTCGCTCTTCCTCACACCGCCTACATGGCAGGAATACGGGCGCTCTTTGGACTGCTTGGCAAAGAAGATGGGAGACGGTCGAAGGGAACTTAAAGTTGCGTGCCATGTCGCCGCGACTGTTTCCATGGACCTATCCCCCAATGCCGCGACGGCTTCAGTTCGCTCTCTGTCAGCTCCGAATCGGGCATACTCGTTTGACGCATCGCTCTCTGATGGAGCGCTCGCCTGCGCTCTATTGCGACGACTGCGTCGTTCCCCAGACTGTTCGCCACATTCTCGTCGAATGTCCCAGTCTGGGTGATCTTCGCGCACGACACCTGTCCCGGTACCGTGATGGGCGGGGTCGCTACCGCCTGTCCCTTGTACTCGGGATGAGTGCGTTCACATCGACTGGTGGACTTATTGACTTTTTGGGGGAGGCCGGCCTTCTCCCTATTATTTAAGCATGGTTTGTTTTTTGTTTTGTTTTGTTTTTTGCATTTTTTTTTGTTTTTTTCCTTTCCCCTATTTAGGTTTTTTTTTCCGTTTAATTTTATTTTAAAGTAGCCTAGAACTAGGCCAGTTTTAATACGGCGACTAATGCCTATGTAGGCAGTCGCCAGATGAGCTCTAATGAAAAAAAAAAATGTCGTCTCCGAATCGGACATACTCGTGTGACGCATCGCTATCTGATGGAGCGCTCGCCAGCGCCCTATTGCGACGACTGCATCGTCCCTCAGACTTTTCGGCACATTCTTGTCGAATGTCCCAGTCTGGGTGATCTTCGTGCACGTTACCTGTCCCGGTACCGGGATGGGTGGGGTCGCTACCGCCTGTCCCTTGTACTCGGGACGAGTGCGTGCACATTGACTGGTGGACTTGTTGAGTTTTGGGGGGAGGCCGGCCTTCTCCCTATTATTTAAGCAGGGTTTGTTTTTTTGTTTTGTTTTTTTAACCTTTAGGTTGCACACTCCTGCGACGGGGGGACCTCCCCCCGATGCATGAGCTTGCTTCCTTTCCCCCTTTTTGGGGTGTTTTTCGTCTCTTTAATTTTATTTTAAAGTAGCCTAGAACTAGGCCAGGTCTAATACGGCGACTAATGCCCAAGTAGGCAGTCGCCAGATGAGCTCTTAAAAAAAAAAAATCACAGCGCCCTGAGTGCTCTCGGGGCATTGGAATCTCCGCATCCCCTGGTTCGCGATATCCGTGACGCCACGGTTTTGGCGAGCCGGCCGGATCTCGAGATTATCTTCTGCTGGGTTCCTGGACATATAGGAATTTCGGGGAATGAGGGCGCCAAAGTGTCCGCGAGTCCTCTGCGACCGGACCAGCGTTTCGCTCTTCCTCACACCGCCTACATGGCAGGAATACGGGCGCTCTTTGGACTGCTTGGCAAAGAAGATGGGAGACGGTCGAAGGGAACTTAAAGTTGCGTGCCATGGCGCCGCGACTGTTTCCATGGACCTATCCCCCAATGCCGCGACGGCTTCAGTTCGCTCTCTGTCAGCTCCGAATCGGGCATACTCGTTTGACGCATCGCTCTCTGATGGAGCGCTCGCCTGCGCCCTATTGCGACGACTGCGTCGTTCCCCAGACTGTTCGCCACATCCCCGTAAGGGGCGCGGCGATTTGCCATCCTGGCCGCCGTGCTGACGGGATCCAGCGCCCCGTCCGGCCCCAGCTTAGCCTCTCTTCCTTCCTTCAGATAGCCTGTATTCCTATCCTACCTCGTCGCTTTTCATACAACCTCTCCCACAACTTTCTCTGGTCAGCCTCTAATTTCACAGGGTAGAAGCTGACCTCAGCCAATCGTCCCGGATCGGGGCTGAGGGGGGAGGGGACAATGTCCCCTAACCCCTGAGCTCCAGTCTGGGGTGGTTGGCTTTTAACAACTTGCTTCATCCCCACCCATACCTTCCTCACATCCCTTTTCCTCTCGTCTTCAAAATCTATCCGTTTTACGCCGTGTTCAAGGTGGAGCCGCCATGCCGAAGGACTGCCAGGCCACCAGGCGGGAGGGGTGGTCCCAAATGGCGGCGCCTGGCTCTGCCGGGCCTGTAAGCACCTCTTGCAGTGCGGGCTACTGCAAGAGGTGGTGAGCGATTGCGTCCCGTAAAACAAAGAGGGTCGATGAAAAAAAAAAACATCTCCCCTTAATTCCCCCTATAACAACAACGGAGCCGCCCTCGTGCAGCTCCACAGAAAAGATGGAGGTCCCCCCCCCTGTGCTTGCGCAGGGGACCCTCCATACCTCTTTAACCGGAGAGGAGGCTTACTCCTCTCCTACGCCTACGGGTGTAGGGGACTCCCCCTCACCCCCTTCTCTGGAGGTGCTTTCGGGCACCTCCCTATCTCCAGCGGCAGTCCCTCCTATGCTTTCTAAGGGGACTGCCAAGAAAGCCAGCAGGCAGCCCATTGCCGACCGCCCCTCGTACAAGCGGCTCGGTAGGGCAAACCCCCTTAGGGGGGAGAGGGAAGCCAGGCCCCTTCGGTCGCTTCCCTCAAAAGACCTGCTGGCAAAAATATTAAACCTTGCCGGGGTCAAGGCCTGTGCCTCCCCACTAAAGACTTATGACGCTGCCAAGGGGACCTGCGATGTCCTGGGAGGGGATGGCCAATTGGAGGCCCCTCCTGTGATAGACATGGTCCTTGAGGAAAACCAGCCTCAGAAGGTAGGGCCTTCCATGGGGGGGAATCCGGGCTTGGCGCCAAGCACCGAACCCGAATCCGCCCCTATGCAAGGTCCTCATCAAACGGCTGTGGATTCTCAGGCAGGACAAGGAGGGGAGGGATCTCCTCCGGATGAATCCCCTGCGCCCACCGGGACCTTCTCCATTTCAGAGAAGGACCTGGCTGAGGCCGGTCCATCTGGCCTGGGGGCTTCTACCGGCGGGGGTGAAAAGCGGGTTCATTCCCCGCCCTCCTCTCCTAAAAAGAAGAAAAAGACAAGAAAGACGAAAAAGACTCGGGGCTCCTCTCCATCCGCGGGGGCTGCGGGGACGGATGGGTCTGCTGCCACTTTGGTAGGCGACCAAGCCAAGATCGGCACATCCGGCCCCTCTACCCCCTCGTGTGCGGAGCCCCTGACTAAGACCAAGAGTGCACAGGGCGGAGCCTCGATGACATCGGGGCCCCTCATTCAGAGGTTACCTGGCGTTTTCGAGCCCGCTGGCTTCAAACGCTTCCTCGTTATTCGCTCCACTGATGGCACCATGTTGTCCAAGGGCAACATGATCCATCAGAGGAGAGGATTAGCTAGTGCAATTGGTAGAGAGCCGAAGGTAACCCGTTTCTCGGACGGGAGCCTTCTGGCGAATGCGGCGAATCCCGCCGAGGCGGCCAAGATAAGTGCTCTTCGGACACTTCATGGCACCCCGGTGAGTGTGACGCCGCACTCTACCATGAACTTTGTAAAAGGAGTAGTTTATGCGAGGGAACTCGTTGACTACTCCATAGAAGACATCACCCTAGAGCTGGCCGACCATGGGGCGGTCAAGGTCGAACGTGTGATGAGAAAACAGGGAGGGGCCTCGCGACCCACCCCTACACTCTTCGTCACGTTCGACTGTGACAAGCTCCCTGAGTCGGTGCGTGCCGGTTGGTACCGCTACCGCGTGAAGGCATTCGTGCCACTGCCGCGGCGGTGCTATTACTGTCACCGCTTCGGCCACACGAATCGATCATGTAGACGTGCAAAATCGGGGTCACCCGAAGTCTGTGTAAATTGCTCCAAGGTCGCACACGATAAGTCCAAATCGTGTGTGGCCAAGTGTGTCAATTGCGGAGAGCCGCACCCTGCTTCTTCGAAGCAATGTGGTGCATATCTCCTTGAGAAAGAAATCCTGGCCATTCAGACCCAGGATCGACTCTCATTCCGCGAGGCTAAGGACTTGGTCCTGGCGCGCCCGGCTCTGCCTGGGACGTCATATGCCTCAATAGTTAGAAAAGCACCCTCTGCTCCTGGCCCATCCAGGCCAACGAGCACGGTTGTTTCCGCGCCCATTCGGAGCCCTTCTGCGGGCTCTACTACACCCGGGCGCTCCCCTGGTAGAGCTGGCGGCAAAAAGGGTTCACACCCAGCCCCGGCTAATACCAGGGCTCCCCCCTCTTCCCCCAGCGTGACCGTTTCCCGTAAGGCGAAACGGCCACGCGCCTCCACAGAGTCGTTAGACTCACAGGAGGCAACACCCCTGAAGATGGTCGCTAGGCCATCTTCCGGGGTTCCTAAAGCTGTTCCCCGAAAGGAGGACAGCAACAAAGGAGCTTCGGCCCCTTCGCCCACGCCCCGAGGTGGAGCGAGTGGCTCGGAGACGGTGGTTCCTCGAAAAGAGGGCCCCCCGCCTCCCAAGCCGCAACGCCCGCCTAAGGTTTCGAGGCGGAGGGAGGAAAAGACTCGCATGGCGAGCCCAACCTCCCCCAATAAGTCCTCGAAGGCGACAGCGCCTTCAGCGCTTTGTCCGGCCAACAGCGCCCGGGGTTCTGCCCCCGGGAAGCGTACGGCCATTCCCGTGAGGGTCTTCAATTCGAGGAGGGCCCCCGCGTCTCCTCCGAGCTAGGCCTGGAGGGCATATTCCTTCAATGGAATTGCCGTGGACTCCGGGCCAACTGGGAGGAGCTGCGGAGGCTCGTCTCGTCCCGTTCCCCGTTAGCTATTTTTTTGCAGGAGACCATGCTAGGCGCGTGCCCGCTGCCTGCCCTCCCAGGGTATAAGGGTCTTGCGACCCCACCACCGCGGGATGGCCGGGCTGGGGGATGCGCGGTTTACACCCGGCATGATGTCTCCGTTCTTCCTTTCTCTTTAGATACCTCCTTTCAGGCAGTGGCTGTGCAGCTGCACCTGGATAGGAGGTATACTATCATTTCTGCGTACATTCCACCGTCAGCTGACTTCGACGCGGGGGACTTCCGCCGCGTCGTGGCACGGTTGCCGAGGCCCTATCTCTTGCTTGGAGATCTGAACGGCAGGCATCCTCTCTGGGGAGATTACTCCATAAATCCCAGGGGACAAGTCCTTGCCGATCTGATCGAAGAGCTTGAGATGGGTGTTCTAAACGTGGATGAGTTTACGCATCACTGTCCGAGAACCGCTTCATTTTCTTGCCTTGACCTATCTTTGTGCTCTTCAGATGCACAGCCTGATTTTGATTGGGGGGTGGTCGATGACCTCCATGGTAGTGATCACTTTCCCATTCAAATATCATTTTCAGGGCAACTGCCGCCTGAGAGACCACCTCGGTGGTGCTTGGCGCGGGCGCGGTGGCCTGCATTTCAGGAAATGACTGAATTCTCTATCTCAGTCGAGGAGTTTAGGTCGGTAGATGAGGCCGTTGAGTTCTTCTCCGGCAACCTCATCGCCGTAGGCCTGACTACTATTCCTAGGACGTCTGGCCGTTTTGCACGCCGACCACTCCCATGGTGGTCGGCCGAGTGTGAGACGGCCCTCAAACAGAAGCGTTATGCCTACATGCGCTATAAGCGCCGCCCGAACGATTTCACTGTCGCTGAATTTCGTCGGGCTAGGGCTAGGTTCCGGTATATTTCGAAGCACGCCCGCCGCTCTTCTTGGCGGGCATACGTGTCTTCACTTAACGGGAAGACCCCTTTAGCTGAGGTGTGGAAGCGAGTCAAAAGGATTCGGGGCAAGTTCTCGCAGGACCCCCCTCCCGTTCTCCAGGAGAATGGGACCGCAATCTCAGACCCCGCGTCCGTGGCGGAATCCTTAGCGACCGCTTTTTCCGCATTCTCTAGCCGTGATGCTGCTCCGCCAGCATTCAATGCACGTCGTGATGTCGCGGAAGGCCGCCGGCTGGACTTTACCTCCAGTGGCGGAGAACCCTTCAACGATAAGTTTACTGTGAGTGAGTTGCGTTCCGCTCTCGCTTCGTGCGCGGACACCGCCCATGGTCCGGACGATGTCCCGTACGCCATGCTTCGACACCTGGGTGAGCGAGGCATGGCCTTTCTGTTAGATCTGTTCAACAGGATCTGGGTGGAAGGTCTTCTCCCAGACTCCTGGCGAATCGCCCCGTAAGGGGCGCGGCGATTTGCCATCCTGGCCGCCGTGCTGACGGGATCCAGCGCTCCGTCCGGCCCCAGCTTAGCCTCTCTTCCTTCCTTCAGATAGCCCGATTTCTCCCCTACCTCGTCGCTTTTCATACAACCTCTCCCACAACTTTCTCTGGTCAGCCTCTAATTTCACAGGGTAGAATGCTGACCTTCTTCTCAAGCCAACCACCCCGGATCGGGGCTGAGGGGGGGAGGGGACATTGTTCCCTAACCCCTCAGCTCCGGTTCGGGAGGGGTTTTTTTAACAACCTGCTTCATCCCCACCCACATCTTCCTCACATCCCTTTTCCTCTCCTCTTCACAACCTATATTTTTTACGCCGTGTCCAAGGTGGAGCCGCCATGCCGAAGGACTGCCAGGCCACCAGGCGGGAGGGGTGGTCCCGAATGGCGGCGCCTGGCTCTGCCGGGCTTGTAAGCACCTCTCGCAGTGCGGGCAACTGCGAGAGGTGATGAGCTATTGCGTCCCGTAATCAAAAGAGGGTCACCATGCCCATGTATGAAAAAAAACAAAAACCCCAACCCCCAACTTCCCCAAAAACATCTACGGAGCCGCCCTCGGGCAGCTCCACCGAGAAAATGGAGGTCCCCCCCCTTGTGCTTGCGCAAGGGACCCTCCATAATTCTTTAACCGGAGAGGAGGCTTACTCCTCTCCTACGCCTACGGGTGTAGGGGACTCCCCCTCACCCCCTTCTCTGGAGGTGCTTTCGGGCACCTCCCTATCTCCAGCGGCAGTCCCTCCTATGCTTTCTAAGGGGACTGCCAAGAAAGCCAGCAGGCAGCCCATTGCCGACCGCCCCTCGTGCAAGCGGCTCGGTAGGGCAAACCCCCTTAGGGGGGAGAGGGAAGCCAGGCCCCTTCGGTCGCTTCCCTCAAAAGACCTGCTGGCAAGAATTTTGAACCTTGCTGGGGTCAAGGCCTGTGCCTCCCCACACCACCTGACTAGTGACAATACTGCCAAGGGGACCTGCGATGTCCTGGGAGGGGATGGCCAACTGGAGGCCCCTCCTGTGATAGACATGGTCCTTGAGGAGACCCAGCCCCAGACGGTAGGGCCTTCCATGGGGGGGAATTCGGGCTCGGCGCCAAGCACCGAACCCGAATCCGCCCCTATGCAAGGTCCTCCTCAAATGGCTGAGGGCTGCGAGGCAGTAAAAGGAGGGGAGGGATCTCCTCCGACAGGTGCCCCTACGACAACCAGGACCTTCTCCATTTCGGAGAGGGACCTGGCTGAGGCAGGTCCATCTGGCCTGGGGACTTCTGCCGGCGGAGGTGAAAAGCGGGTTCATTCCCCGCCCTCCTCTCCTAAAAAGAAAAAGACTAAAAAGACTCAAAAGACGAAGAAGACTCGGGGCTCCTCTCCATCCGCGGGGGCTGCGGGGACGGATGGGTCTGCTGCCACTTTGGTAGGCGACCAAGCCAAGATCGGCACATCCGGCCCCTCTACCCCCTCGTGTGCGGAGCCCCTGACTACGACTAAGACCAAGAATGCACAGGGCGGAGCCTCGATGACATCGGGGCCCCTGATCCAGAGGTTACCTGGCGTTTTCGAGCCCGCTGGCTTCAAACGCTTCCTCGTTATTCGCTCCACTGATGGCACCATGTTGTCCAAGGGCAACATGATCCATCAGAGGAGAGGATTAGCTAGTGCAATTGGTAGAGAGCCGAAGGTAACCCGTTTCTCGGACGGGAGCCTTCTGGCGAATGCGGCGAATCCCGCCGAGGCGGCCAGGATTAGTGCTCTTCGGACACTTCATGGCACCCCGGTGAGTGTGACGCCGCACTCTACCATGAACTTTGTGAAAGGAGTAGTTTATGCGAGGGAACTCGTTGACTACTCCATTGAGGACATCACCCTAGAGCTGGCCGACCATGGGGCGGTCAAGGTCGAACGTGTGATGAGAAAACAGGGAGGGGCCTCGAGACCCACCCCTACACTCTTCGTCACGTTCGACTGTGACAAGCTCCCTGAGTCGGTGCGTGCCGGTTGGTACCGCTACCGCGTGAAGGCATTCGTGCCACTGCCGCGGCGGTGCTATTACTGCCACCGCTTCGGCCATACGAATCGATCATGTAGACGTGCAAAATCGGGGTCACCCGAAGTCTGTGTAAATTGCTCCAAGGTCGCACACGATAAGTCCAAATCGTGTGTGGCCAAGTGTGTCAATTGCGGAGAGCCGCACCCTGCTTCTTCGAAGCAATGTGGTGCATATCTCCTTGAGAAAGAAATCCTGGCCGTTCAGGCCCAGGATCGACTCTCATTCCGCGAGGCAAAGGACTTGGTCCTGGCGCGCCCGGCTCTGCCTGGGACGTCATATGCCTCAATAGTTAGAAAGGCACCCTCTGCTCCTGGCCCATCCAGGCCAACGAGCACGGTTGTTTCCGCGCCCATTCGGAGCCCTTCTGTGGGCTCTACCCAACCTGGGCGCTCCCCTGGTAAAGCTGGCGGCAAAAAGGGTTCATACCCTGCCCCGGCTAAAACCAGGGCTCCGCTCTCTTCCCCCAGCGTGACCGTTTCGCGTAAAGCGAAACGGCCACGCGCCTCCACCGAGTCGTTAGACTCACAGGAGGCAACACCCCTGAAGATGGTCGCTAGGCCATCTTCCGGGGTTCCTAAAGCTGTTCCCCGAAAGGAGGACAGCAACAAAGGAGCTTCGGCCCCTTTGCCCACGCCCCGAGGTGGAGCGAGTGGCTCGGAGACGGTGGTTCCTCGAAAAGAGGGCCCCCCGCCTCCGAAGCCGCAACGCCCGCCTAAAGTTTCGAGGCGGAGGGAGGAAAAGACTCGCATGGCGAGCCCAACCTCCCCCAATAAGTCCTCGAAGGCGACAGCGCCTTCAGCGCTTTGTCCGGCCAACAGCGCCCGGGGTTCTGCCCCCGGGAAGCGTACGGCCATTCCCGTGAGGGTCTTCAATTCGAGGAGGGTCCCCGCGTCTCCTCCGAGCTAGGCCTGGAGGGCATATTCCTTCAATGGAATTGCCGTGGACTCCGGGCCAACTGGGAGGAGCTGCGGAGGCTCGCCTCATCCCGTTCCCCGTTAGCTATTTTTTTGCAGGAGACCATGCTAGGCGCGTGCCCCCTGCCTGCCCTCCCGGGGTATAAGGGTCTTGCGACCCAACCACCGCGGGACGGCCGGGCTGGGGGATGCGCGGTTTACACCCGGCATGATGTCTCCGTTCTTCCTTTCTCTTTAGATACCTCCTTTCAGGCAGTGGCTGTGCAGCTGCACCTGGATAGGAGGTATACTATCATTTCTGCGTACATTCCACCGTCAGCTGACTTCGACGCGGGGGACTTTCGCCGCGTCGTGGCACGGTTGCCGAGGCCCTATCTCTTGCTTGGAGATCTTAACGGCAGGCATCCTCTCTGGGGAGATTACACCATAAATCCCAGGGGACAAGTCCTTGCCGATCTGATCGAAGAGCTTGAGATGGGTGTCCTAAACGTGGATGAGTTTACGCATCACTGTCCGAGAACCGCTTCATTTTCTTGCCTTGACCTATCTTTGTGCTCTTCGGATGCACAGCCTGATTTTGATTGGGGGGTGGTCGATGACCTCCATGGTAGTGATCACTTTCCCATTCAAATATCATTTTCAGGGCAACTGCCGCATGAGAGACCACCTCGGTGGTGCTTGGCGCGGGCGCGGTGGCCTGCATTTCAGGAAATGACTGAATTCTCTATCTCAGTCAAGGAGTTTAGGTCGGTAGATGAGGCCGTTGAGTTCTTCTCCGGCAACCTCATCGCCGTGGGCCTGACTACTATTCCTAGGACGTCTGGCCGTTTTGCACGCCGACCACTCCCATGGTGGTCGGCCGAGTGTGAGACGGCCCTCAAACAGAAGCGTTATGCCTACATGCGCTATAAGCGCCGCCCGAACGATTTCACCGTCGCTGAATTTCGTCGGGCTAGGGCTAGGTTCCGGTATATTTCGAAGCACGCCCGCCGCTCTTCTTGGCGGGCCTACGTGTCTTCACTTAACGGGAAGACCCCTTTAGCTGAGGTGTGGAAGCGAGTCAAAAGGATTCGGGGCAAGTTCTCGCAGGACCCCCCTCCCGTTCTCCAGGAGAATGGGACCGCAATCTCGGACCCCGCGTCCGTGGCGGAATCCTTAGCGACCGCTTTTTCCGCATTCTCTAGCCGTGATGCTGCTCCGCCAGCATTCAATGCACGTCGTGATGTCGCGGAAGGCCGCCGGCTGGACTTTACCTCCAGAGGCGGAGAACCCTTCAACGACAAGTTTACTGTGAGTGAGTTGCGTTCCGCTCTCGCTTCGTGCGCGGACACCGCCCATGGTCCGGACGATGTCCCGTACGCCATGCTTCGACACCTGGGTGAGCGAGGCATGGCCTTTCTATTAGATTTGTTCAACAGGATCTGGGTGGAAGGTCTCCTCCCAGACTACGGGCGAATCGCTACTGTGCTCGCCTTTCGCAAGCCGGGGAGAGATCACTCTACTCCGACCGGTTTCCGCCCAATCTCTCTAACCTCTTGCGTGTGCAAGTTGATGGAGAAATTGGTAAATGTTAGATTAGCCTATTTCCTGGACAGCGGAGGCCATCTGTCTTCTGCACAGTGCGGCTTCCGTAAGTTCCACTCCACGTCGGATGCTCTGCTCCGACTGGAAAATGCCGTCTGCGAGGCTTTCCTTCGTAGACAGCACTACGCCACGGTGTTTTTTGATCTGGAGAAAGCCTATGATACCGCATGGCGATACGGTATCATGGAGACTCTCCACACGATGGGGGCGAGGGGACGCCTCCCAATGTTTATATCTGAATTTTTGCGAGATCGTCGATTCCGCGTACGGGTGGGGGGAGCCCTCTCCGGCCCAAAGGAGCAGGAAGAGGGTGTCCCGCAGGGAAGTGTCCTCAGTGTCACACTCTTTGCCCTGAGCATCAACGGCATCACCTCGGTGCTGCCGGAAGATGTTCTCGCTACGCTCTACGTGGACGACCTTTCGATCTCTTTTGGCGCGGCCCAGATGCCAACTCTGGAGCGCCGACTCCAACAGGCATTGAACCGCGTCTCTCGCTATGCCGAAGCGCACAGGTTTCGGTTTTCTTTGGCCAAGACTAAGGTGGTGCACTTTTGCCGCCATCCACGGCTTCACCCCGACCCAGATTTGTTTCTTAATGGGGTGCGCCTGGATGTGGTTGAGTCGCACCGTTTCCTTGGTCTTGTATTCGACCGACGCCTCACCTGGGAGGCTCACATTCGCAGCCTTAGGGTCTCTTTTACCCGCGCCATGGACATTCTCCGTTCCGTGACGTTCAGCGCTTGGGGCGCTGATAGGGCTACCGCCTTACTTTTTTATCGATCCTTTGTTCGCTCGAAGCTCGACTACGGATGCGAGTTTTATGCATCCGCAGCCGAGCGTTTATTGCGGAAGGTGGATTCGATCCACCACACCGGCCTTCGCCTTGCGACCGGTGCCTTCCGCACTTCCCCCATTGAGAGCCTGTTGTTCGATGCTGGGGAGATGCCACTCGCTCTGCGCCGCGTGCAGTGCATCACTCGCCTGTACGCGCGAGCCCGGCGCCTCCCCCAGTCGCCAACAGCTCTCACTGCATCCGCAGCTGATCTCGATGGTGCCTATGCCGCCGAGAGACGCCAGTCATACCCTAAGCCCTTTGGGTTTAGGGCCAGGAAACTCCTTCGAGAGGTAGATATAGCTCTCGGGCCGGTGGCGCCCCTGGTTCTGCCCAGGACGCCACCCTGGAGGGTACCACATTTGGCTATTTGTCGCCACGCCTCTGCTCCCAAAGCTTGTACTGCGCCGGGAGTATTGCGTTCGATCTTTTTGGAGCACACATCGTGTCACGCTGGTACCGTGCCAGTGTATACGGATGGCTCCAAGTCCCAAGAGGGGGTCGGCTTCCACGCCGTATCTCCTCTGTTTGAAGTCAGCGGGGCTCTACCAGGCGCTGCGTCTGTCTTCACGGCCGAGCTGGTGGCAATACACCACTCGGTACGGGAGATTACGCGACGTGCCCGGTTCGGAGACCGGATTGTGATTTATAGCGACTCACAAAGCGCCCTGAGTGCTCTCGGGGCATTGGAATCTCCGCATCCCCTGGTTCGCGAAATCCGTGACGCCACGGTTTTGGCGAGCCGGGCAGATGTCGAGATTATCTTCTGCTGGGTTCCTGGACATGTAGGAATTGCGGGGAATGAGCGCGCCGATGAGGGCGCCAAAGAGTCCGCGAGGACTCTGCGACCGGACCAGCGTTTCGCTCTTCCTCACACCGACTACATGGCAGGAATACGGGCAGCTCTTCGGACTGCTTGGCAAAGAAGATGGGAGACGGTCGAGGGGAACTTAAAGTTGCGTGCCATTGCGCCGCGACTGTTCCCATGGACCTATCCCCCAATGCCGCGGCGGCTTCAGGTTGCTTTTTGTCGTCTTCGAATCGGACACACTCGTGTGACGCATCGTTACTTGGTGGAGCGCTCGCATGTGCCCTATTGCAACGACTGCGTCGTCCCCCAGACTGTTCGGCATATTCTTGTCGAATGTCCCAGTCTGGGTGATCTTCGCGCACGATACCTGTCTCGGTACCGGGATGGGCGGGGTCGCTACCGCCTGTCCCTTGTACTCGGGACGAGTGCGTGCACCATGACTGGTGGACTTATTGACTTTTTGGGGGAGGCCGGCCTTCTCCCCTTTATTTAAGGTTCCTTTTTTTGTTATTGTTTTGTTTTAGGTTGCACTCTCCTGCACCGGGGTGAGGGGGACCTCCCCCCGCTGCCGGAGATTGCTTCGATTGTTAAGTTTTTCCAATTTATATTGATTGTTAAGTTTTCATATTTTAACTTTAAAGTAGCCTAATTCTAGGCTGTCGTGTTTTTCGGCGACTTATGCCCAAGTGGGTAGTTGCCAGATGGGCTCTATAAAAAAAAAAAAAAAAAAAAAAAAAAAAAATCCTGGCGAATCGCTACTGTGCTCGCCTTTCGCAAACCGGGGAGAGATCACTCTACTCCGACCGGTTTCCGCCCAATCTCTCTAACCTCTTGCGTGTGCAAGTTGATGGAGAAATTGGTAAACGTTAGATTAGCTTTTTTCCTGGACAGCGGAGGCCATCTGTCTTCCGCACAGTGCGGCTTCCGTAAGTTCCACTCCACGTCGGATGCTCTGCTCCGACTGGAAAATGCCGTCTGCGAGGCTTTTCTTCGTAGACAGCACTACGCCACGGTGTTTTTCGATCTGGAGAAGGCCTATGATACCGCATGGCGATACGGTATCATGGAGACTCTCTACACGATGGGGGCGAGGGGACGCCTCCCAATGTTTATATCTGAATTTTTGCGAGATCGTCGATTCCGCGTACGGGTGGGGGGAGCTCTCTCCGGCCCAAAGGAGCAGGAAGAGGGTGTCCCGCAGGGAAGTGTCCTCAGTGTCACACTCTTTGCCCTGAGCATCAACGGCATCACCTCGGTGCTGCCAGAAGATGTTCTCGCTACGCTCTACGTGGACGACCTTTCGATCTCTTTTGGCGCGGCCCAGATGCCAACTCTGGAGCGTAGACTCCAACAGGCATTGAACCGCGTCTCTCGCTATGCCGAAGCGCACAGGTTTCGGTTTTCTTTGGCCAAGACTAAGGTGGTGCACTTCTGCCGCCATCCACGGCTTCACCCCGACCCAGATTTGTTTCTTAATGGGGTGCGCCTGGATGTGGTTGAGTCGCACCATTTCCTTGGTCTTGTATTCGACCGACGCCTCACCTGGGAGGCTCATATTCGCAGCCTTAGGGTCTCTTGTACCCGCGCCATGGACATTCTCCGTTCCGTGACGTTCAGCGCTTGGGGCGCTGATAGGGCTACCGCCTTACTTTTTTATCGATCCTTTGTTCGCTCGAAGCTCGACTACGGATGCGAGTTTTATGCATCCGCAGCCGAGCGTTTATTGCGGAAGGTGGATTCCATCCACCACACCGGCCTTCGCCTTGCGACCGGTGCCTTCCGCACTTCCCCCATTGAGAGCCTGTTGGTCGATGCTGGGGAGATGCCACTCGCTCTGCGCCGCGTGCAGTGCATCACTCGCCTGTACGCGCGAGCCCGGCGCCTCCCTCAGTCGCCAACAGCTCTCACTGCATCCGCAGCTGATCTCGATGGTGCCTATGCCGCCGAGAGACGCCAGTCATGCCCTAAGCCCTTTGGGTTTAGGGCCAGGAAACTCCTTCGAGAGCTAGATATAGCTCTCGGGCCGGTGGCGCCCCTGGTTCTGCCCAGGACGCCACCCTGGAGGGTACCACGTTTGGCTATTTGTCGCCACGCCTCTGCTCCCAAAGCTTGTACTGCGCCGGGAGTATTGCGTTCGACCTTTTTGGAGCACACATCGTGTCACGCTGGAACCGTGCCAGTGTATACGGATGGCTCCAAGTCCCAAGAGGGGGTCGGCTTCCACGCCGTATCCCCTCTGTTTGAAGTCAGCGGGGCTCTACCAGGCGCTGCGTCTGTCTTCACGGCCGAGCTGGTGGCAATACACCACTCGGTACGGGAGATTACGCGACGTGCCCGGTTCGGAGACCGGATTGTGATCTATAGCGACTCACAAAGCGCCCTGAGTGCTCTCGGGGCATTGGAATCTCCGCATCCCCTGGTTCGCGATATCCGTGACGCCACGGTTTTGGCGAGCCGGGCAGATGTCGAGATTATCTTCTGCTGGGTTCCTGGACATGTGGGAATTGCGGGGAATGAGCGCGCCGATGAGGGCGCCAAAGAGTCCGCGAGGACTCTGCGACCGGACCAGCGTTTCGCTCTTCCTCACACCGACTACATGGCAGGAATACGGGCAGCTGTTCGGACTGCTTGGCAAAGAAGATGGGAGACGGTCGAAGGGAACTTAAAGTTGCGTGCCATTGCGCCGCGACTGTTCCCATGGACCTATCCCCCAATGCCGCGGCGGCTTCAGGTTGCTTTCTGTCGTCTCCGAATCGGACACACTCGTGTGACGCATCGCTATCTGGTGGAGCGCTCGCCTGCGCCCTATTGCAACGACTGCGTCGTCCCCCAGACTGTTCGGCACATTCTTGTCGAATGTCCCAGTCTGGGTGATCTTCGCGCACGACACCTGTCCCGGTACCGTGATGGGCGGGGTCGCTACCGCCTGTCCCTTGTACTCGGGACGAGTGCGTGACTTTGACTGGTGGACTTGCTAACTTTTTGGGGGAGGCCGGCCTTCTCCCTTTTTTTTAACCAGGCTTAATTTTTGTTGTTGTTGTTTTTGTTGTTGTTGTTTTTGTTATTGTTTTTTTTATTGTTATTTCTTTTTTGTTGTTCCCTGTTCCATTTTTTGAAGTAGCCTAGAACTAGGCTGTTTGTTTACGGCGACTTATGCCTAAGTCGGCAGTCGCCAGATAGCCCCTTAAATAAAAAAAAAAAAAAAAAAAATGTTCGCCACATTCTCGTCGAATGTCCCAGTCTGGGTGATCTTCGCGCACGACACCTGTCCCGGTACCGTGATGGGCGGGGTCGCTACCGCCTGTCCCTTGTACTCGGGATGAGTGCGTGCACATCGACTGGTGGACTTATTGACTTTTTGGGGGAGGCCGGCCTTCTCCCTATTATTTAAGCATGGTTTGTTTTTTGTTTTGTTTTGTTTTTTGCATTTTTTTTTGTTTTTTTCCTTTCCCCCATTTAGGTTTTTTTTTCCGTTTAATTTTATTTTAAAGTAGCCTAGAACTAGGCCAGTTTTAATACGGCGACTAATGCCTATGTAGGCAGTCGCCAGATGAGCTCTAATGAAAAAAAAAATGTCTCCGAATCGGACATACTCGTGTGACGCATCGCTATCTGATGGAGCGCTCGCCAGCGCCCTATTGCGACGACTGCGTCGTCCCTCAGACTTTTCGGCACATTCTTGTCGAATGTCCCAGTCTGGGTGATCTTCGTGCACGTTACCTGTCCCGGTACCGGGATGGGCGGGGTCGCTACCGCCTGTCCCTTGTACTCGGGACGAGTGCGTGCACATTGACTGGTGGACTTGTTGAGTTTTGGGGGGAGGCCGGCCTTCTCCCTATTATTTAAGCAGGGTTTGTTTTTTTGTTTTGTTTTTTTAACCTTTAGGTTGCACGCTCCTGCGATGGGGGGACCTTCCCCCGATGCATGAGCTTGCTTCCTTTCCCCCTTTTTGGGGTGTTTTTCGTCTCTTTAATTTTATTTTAAAGTAGCCTAGAACTAGGCCAGGTCTAATACGGCGACTAATGCCCAAGTAGGCAGTCGCCAGATGAGCTCTTAAAAAAAAAAAAAATCACAGCGCCCTGAGTGCTCTCGGGGCATTGGAATCTCCGCATCCCCTGGTTCGCGATATCCGTGACGCCACGGTTTTGGCGAGCCGGCCGGATCTCGAGATTATCTTCTGCTGGGTTCCTGGACATATAGGAATTTCGGGGAATGAGGGCGCCAAAGTGTCCGCGAGTCCTCTGCGACCGGACCAGCGTTTCGCTCTTCCTCACCCCGCCTACATGGCAGGAATACGGGCGCTCTTTGGACTGCTTGGCAAAGAAGATGGGAGACGGTCGAAGGGAACTTAAAGTTGCGTGCCATGGCGCCGCGACTGTTTTCATGGACCTATCCCCCAATGCCGCGTCGGCTTCAGTTCGCTCTCTGTCAGCTCCGAATCGGGCATACTCGTTTGACGCATCGCTCTCTGATGGAGCGCTCGCCTGCGCCCTATTGCGACGACTGCGTCGTTCCCCAGACTGTTCGCCACATTCTCGTCGAATGTCCCCGTCTGGGTGATCTTCGCGCACGATACCTGTCCCGGTACCGGGATGGGCGGGTCGCTACCGCCTGTCCCTTGTGCTCGGGACGAGTTTTGGCACATTGACTTGTGGACTTGTTGACTTTTGGGGGGGAGGCCGGGCTTCTCCACTTTATTTAAAAAGATTTCTTTTTTGTTTTGTTTTTGTTTGTTATTGTTTTTTGTTTTTTTGTAGGTTGCATGCTCCTGCACCGGGGTGAGGGGGACCTCCCCCCGCTGCCGGAGATTGCTTCCGAATTGCTAAGTTTTTCTCATTTTTATCAGTTATGTTTTCATATTTTTATTTTAAAGTAGCCTAGTTCTAGGCTATGTCGTGTTTCCGGCGACTTATGCCCAAGTGGGCAGTCGCCAGATGGGCTATATAAAAAAAAAAAAAATAAATCCTGCTCATTGGCTTTTCCCTTTTTTTAATTTTGGTTGTTGTTTTTTTTTGGGGGGGGTTAATTTGTTTTTAAATTAGTCTATTACTAGGCAAGTTTTTAATACGGCGACTAAGGCCCAATTAGGCAGTGTCCAGATGAGCTCTAAAAAAAAATAATACTAATATGTAATACTGGGTCACTACTACAATCCTTATTATAGTTAGCATCTGCCCAGCAGGCAAATCTGTGTTATTTTTAACTCTTAGTCATCCTGTAGGACAAGAAAAGATTTGAGTGGTCAGTCATTTCCAAGTGGGTATGACACAACCACCTTACTTGGAAGCAATCCTTATGTGGGATTGAACTCCAATGCTGCATGGACTACTAGCATAGGAGGAGTGCTATAAAGTTCCCATGTCATATAACTGCCTCCCTCTACCCATAACAGGACAATCTCACAGAATGTGCAGCTCCTCTTATTTGTGGTATCATTGATGGGGCTTACAGCCCAGACTTTCTCCCTTAATCTCCCTAGTGGTTGGGGGGAGTAGAGGTCATCTCCTCCTGGGGATCAATGCTAAAACAATATGGTTAATATTTTGTCTTCCTATAACTATGATCAGTATATATCTAACTAGCATCCTTGTGAAACCATTAAGAATTAATTTTTTACATATTTATCCAGCTAAAATTGTTGGACTTAGATTTTTATGAGAATGTGTATTGATTTGAAGTGATATAATTATCCTTTGGAAATTAAGTATAAAGCTTATGCCAATTAGAATGAATTATTACTTTCCCATTATTTAAATTGAAAGTGGAGGCCCAGCAGCTTAGTATTATTATTATTAGTATCATCAAGCTACCCAAGCCTTTCCCCAGGGTGCAGATACATCAGAATTGAATTCACACAAAATACCAGGGGTACTGGAGAAAGGCTGCGACAACAAAAGGAAACAGGCCCCTAGTAAGCCCAAATAATGAATGAGGAGTTACTGTAACAAATAAACATTTAATCGAGACTTAAATGTAGTAAATTCTTGAACATGCTAAGTCAAAGCCTATAATACACTATTATCTCTATGAGAATGAAATTGTATATTTATGATCTAGGCATGAGGTTCTAGAGGCAAAAACTTAATTATTATGTGATGATATTTAAATACATACCAAAACAGTCTTCTTAACATTCTGATATATATTTTTTTAAATGATATTTTCTCTTTTTCGGATGTTTTGCCATGTTTAATATTTATTCAATATATTGTTTCTACTCTGGGTATTTAATATTTTTATCAATTTATATTTTCCTAATGCTTAGCTAAGAATAGCATAGCTAAATATTTCTTTTACCCATTTATACATCTGATGAAAGGAGGCAAGCTCAGCCCTCGCTCTCTTTGAATGAACCACAGTCATTGATTTCCAACTGCTCAGCCAAGACCCTCACTTTCCGCAATCAGTTATCCCCTTCAGGCAAATCATCTGATCTCCCCCCTCCTCTCCCTCCAAAATCCAAGCTAAAGCAAGTGGATTGCATGGGAGCTGAACATGCTAAGCCTCAAGTATCTATCCCAAGTGATAAGGCTAAGCCTAGTAATGGGAACTGCAGTGTGGGTCTCCCCTTTGAGAGAAAAAATGCAACAAGAGAAGGGTTAAGTCTCAATCTCAACTCTTCAGTGAATACAAGAAGCCAGGGCAACTGTACTATGCCCACTGCAAGATGGCCTTCTACCAATCCTGCTGATCTTGCTTCAAATGACCATTTTACTCCCAAATGCCCCACCAGCTTGAGCAACCCAGATCTATACCTCCGCTCATCTTCAAGATCTTTGAAACTGGATATCAATGATTCATTCCATGATCCCTCAACAAGAGACCACAAAAAGAGGCAGCTTGTCCTTCATCTGCCTCCATCGGGTGCTAGTCGCCATTCTCATCACCATGGTCATCACAGGCACTTACACCATGGCAGCCATAGAAGGTGAAGAAAATGTTTTTCCCCAATCTAGTGTGGGTGAATAGGTTTACCAGACCCCACTAACTATAGCTTTTGTGGGGGATTTTATTTGTGTGCTTTGGGTTTGATGTAATTGCCTTATGTGGTTTACTCATACTGTTAACATGCCTGCATCAGTGCTTTGCAGAATTAGTTACTGACATTACTCCTGATGCTTTGCCTTTGGTTACCTTAGCCTCAGCATGTGGCAGGATAAAGTGTATCCTATAAGTCATCTTCCTTGATTGGGTCTTTTCTAACTTTGGTTATCAAGTTGTATAACTTTTTTTTCAGACTATTACTAAACTTATGCATCTGGGTGCTCACTTTTTGTGTGTTCTTAGAAATTTTGAATACAGCTTCAAAGTAGGGATGATTCTAGAAGCATTTGGTACTCAAATTGTTGTTTTGATGTACTTTTTACCACTAATTTACACTATTTCACTATGAACAATCAGTTTAATGTGAGATCCCACCCATGTTGCAAAGGAAACATGAATCATAATTCTGTCTACTGACAAACCATATTCACTTATGCCACTTCATATTAGATCTCCCATTACTGTTAAGGAAAAAGATGAACTCATTTCAGCTGAGTGACAAAAAAATCTAGGTTTCAAATTTAACTGGGCATAATAATTTTTACCGTTCTGCCCTGCAAGAGAGTTTAAGTTTATAGTTATATATAGTTGTATTGCTTATACAAACTCATTCCTCATGATTTATAATGCATCCTCCCAGTGCCAGTATCCATAGTTAATCATCTTGGTTCTACAACTTTACCATCTTAGCAAATCCAGATTCAAAATTTTATGTAGAATGTGCCCTCTTTACTTTTTGCCATATTCTACTAAATCTAGAATACACATTTCAGTTCCACACCATCTTTGTAATGAATAGGATTCAACATATGCACATTCTGTTAGTAATATGGTGGAACCTCGCATTACTAGTTTAATTCATTCCATGACTTGAGTTCATTTTACAAATGAATTTTCCCCATTAAAATTAATTGAAATATGATTAATCCGTTCCAAGTCCCTCAAACCATCCAAAAAGGACTCCCAAATAATTTTTTTTAGCGGTTTTAAAACAGAAAATGTGTAGTTACAAGACTAAAGACAACTATAAAAACAATGCAGAGAGAATGCAAAAGAAATAATATAAACTGGTTTTATTAATTTAATTATCTTAGAGATTTGTGTGCAAGGAAAATGATGGAGCTGGGGGAAGGAGGATTGTTATTGTTTGGAAGGAGAATCTCCTTCCATTAAGACCAGGAGTGAGCAGTGGCCATGATGGCAGGAGAGCGTGTGCAAACCTAGCAGCTGTTGTATGGACCTGTCTTGTAATGTGGATTGCCACTTGTAAAACAAGACAAAAAAAATGCACAAACCTCAGCTCGTAAAACAATACCAGTAAACTTGTTTACCGGTATACTCTTAGTGTGAGGTTCCACTATACTTACTCCTCTTCACATTATTTTTTAGAATGTTTCTCTCATTGATTCACTCTCCCATCAGTGGAAGGCTTTTTCCGCTCTTCCACAGTAAATAATTCACCAATTTTCCTATTTGCTCTCTTAACTGTTATTAAATTGGGCATTTTGGTTGCCATGTCATTATTTGTAATGAGTCATGGTCACTATACTTGCAAGCAAATATGGTGAAGCAGTGAACCACATAGCATCAGGGGTGAGGATAGACTGCACTGTCCGACTTTATTTGCCTGGCTTCTCTCAACCATTAAAGATCTTTCTACAGTAGTCTCACCTAGCTAATAATCTGCCATCCATCCTCTGCTCATGTATAGTTTTTTTTTACTCTTATTATTTGTTCTCCTTCATACTGCCCCCCTTCCCCATCCTAAAATTGCTGACTTTATCGTAGTCAACATTAAGAATCTTTGTAATTCGATTCCATAACCAATATGATCAATTACTAACTCATGTTGATTTCTATCTCTTATGGTCAGTTATATTCATTTCCCATCCATTATGATTGACTGTGATCCATCTTGCAAGGGGATGGATAGTTTAGCAAGTGCCCCTACTATAACAAACTTGGAGGGGGGAAGGGAGGTTAAATTGGTTGGTGCAGGGATCAGGGGAAGGGAGAACCAGATAAAAGGGGAGTATGTGAGAATGCTTGAGAGTAAAAGAGTGGAAATAAGGGTGAGTATAGAAATAGAGCAAATGAGGAACAAATTTAAGTAATTGCTTATATGTATGGAAAGACTGTGTGTAGCTGGGTCAGAACTGGAAAGAGGAAGCAAAATTCTAAATGGTAGAATGATGTGAAGCATGCATTGGAATAAAAAGGTAGGCATACTTGCAGATGCCAATAGTGCATATGAGGATGTCATAGCTGTGGTTAAATAAGATAATGAAAAGGAAAGTGATTAAGCAGAGTACAAAGGCAGCAAATGAATGCCCAAGATGTTGCGAACTAGAAGCTATTCAGGAATAAGATAAGGAATCAGGAGAAGAATAGCTGTGTGAAGATCAAGGACAAGAATGGCAGTGTATACTGTGAGGGCTGAAAGCCTGTTGGCTAAAATAAGTATTAGGCACAGTGTGTTGGGCCTTCAATTCTGCTCACCTTCTTCCAGTACACATATATGTTAAGTGGTTATGCTGGCACCATCCTCTATGGTTAAAACTTTAGGGCAAGTTCATCTGAATAGTAGGCCTGGTTGTCAAAGCCCATCTAAGCTGGACCTGTGGTCTGAGTATATGTAAATGATCACATTCTAGAATTTTCTGGTCCTATGGAGACTTTTTTCCTTAATCTCCCAAGGCATTGGGAGGTCATAGTATCTACTTCACATGCATTTTTTTTTTCTTTTTTATCAATAACTAGGGCTACAAGTGAAAAGAATGGTAGCCTGGCACATAGAGTTCCACCTCCAAGCATGGGCCTCACCCTCCCTGGATGTTGGGGAGGATAAGGAAAATTAAGACAGCTATTCAACTGGTGGATGGGCTACCCTCTCACCATCCCTATGCGGCAAAGGGGAAGCCCCTTTGCCATCTTTAGAGCTGCCCACAGACACCTCCACCTCTGAAAAGGTGGTCCCCACCACCCATGCTCCTCCAACCATCTTCCACCCAAAAGGAGGTTTACTCTTCTCTCTCAAATATACAGGTGCTGTGAGTTGGTGTGTGCCGGTTAGTATTGTTACTGTGTGAAGGCATTCCTGCCACTGCCATGGAGGTGCTACTGCTGCCACCACTTCAGCAATACAAATTGCTTATGTAGATGTACAAAGTCGTTTACCCCAAATCTGTGTAAGTTGCTCCAAAGCTGCGCGCAATAAGTCCAAATCGTGTGTGGCCAAGTGTCAATTGTGGAGGGCCACACCCCGCTTATTCAAAGCAATTTTTGTGTGTATCTCCTTGAGAAGGAAATCCTGGCTGTTCAGGCCAGGATCTTCTTTCATTTTGCCAGGCTAAAGACTTGTTCCTTGTGTGCCCAGCGCTGCCTGGGCCGTCTTATGCCTCAATGTTAAGAAAGACAGCCACTGCTCCTGGCCCCTCCAGGCCTATGAGCATGATCGTTTCCACGCCCATTTGGAACCCTTCTGTGGGTTCTACCCACCCTGGGTGCTTTCCTTGTAGAGCTGGCGGCATAAAGGGTTCACACCCAGTTCCGGCTAAGACCAGGGCTCCCCCACCTTCCCTTTCCTCCCAGCATGGCCATTTCCCATAGGGCAAAACGGCTGTGCACCCCCACTCAGTCATTAGACTCACAGGAGGCAGCACCCATGAAAGTGGTCATGAGGCCATCTTTTGAGATGTCTAAAGCTGCCCCATCCCCCCCTCCATACACACACACATACAGAAAGGAGCTTTGGTTTTTATGCCCCAGCCCAAGGGTGGACTCGGTGGCTCAGAGACTTTGGATCCTCCAATGGAGTGCCCCCCACCTCTGCAGCTGCCCCGCCCAATGAAGGTTATGAGGCGGAGGGAGGAAATGACTCTCATAGCAACCCCAATCTCCCCCAATAAGTCCTTGAAGGCGACAACACCTTCAGCACATTGTTTGGCCAACAGTGCCCGGACTTCTGCCTCAGGAAAGGTACAGCCATTCCCGTGAAGGTCTTCTCTAAGAAGAGGTCTCATGCATCTCCTCCAAGCTAAGTCTGACTTACTTTTCTCTCGACCCTTTGTGCATTCGAAGCTTGACTATGGATGTGAGTGTAATCCATCTGTAGCTGAATGTTTATTGCGCAAGGTGGACTTAATCCATCCCACTGGCCTTGGCCTGGTGACCAGTGCCTTCTGTACATCCCCCATTTAGAGAGTATTTGTCAATGCTAGGGAGATTCCACTCACTTTGCGCTGTATACAGTGCATTATTCGCCTGTATGCGCAAGCCCAGTGTCTCCCTCAGTCGCCAACAGCTCTCACTGCATCTGCATCTGATCTTGACAGTTCCTATGTTGCTGACAGACTCGAGTCATATCCAGAAGCCAATAGGTTTAAGGAGAGGAAACTCCTTCAAGAGCTTATTTTAGCTCTCAGACCAGTGTTTAGATGGTCTTTAATGGGGAGAATTTTGGTTCCAGTGTAAAGATGATGTAAGCATTTGGGGGTTTTTGCAGCCGCAGGTGCTCTTTTGGGCTGTTTTTATCTTGTGTACAGTTGATTGTTAGATATGGATGATGCCCCAGTAGCAGATGGAGTCCCTGCCTCATCAACATCACCACAATTAAATGGGGCTGCGCCTTCTGTGAGGCTGTCCTGAGGGGACCAAATAAGACGAGTGAGGCTGTTGCATGCTGTGGGGATTTTATAGCACCCCCCCGTCCATGTGCTAGTGGTGTATGGAACAGCTAGGAAGTGGAAGTTCACTTGCAACTAAACTTCACCTAGGATACATCCAAATTGGGTGTTCCCAGTCCAGGTGGGGTTGTCCTGTCATATCCACTTGGGAATGACCTGACCCCTCTACAACTCTCTCTCTCTCTCTCTTGCCCTCCAGGTCGGCTAGAGTAAAAAAAACGCCACCTTGCCTGCTGGGCATGCTGCCTGCCCTAAGCAATACAACCTTATGCACCTGAGAATAGCAAAGGGAGGTGGTGGTCAGCCTATTCCATTCAGGGAAAAGGGGTTATTGGGGCAAAACTGATCTTCCCATTAATCAGGCTCCAACACCCAGGACCCCTGATTTCCTGGTCCCTTGTGACCTGCAGGCATTGGTGGCCAGGAAAACACATCATCATGACCCTTACTGTGGTCTTTGTAGTTTTCTGTATTTCTATCTGTTTTCCAAATTTTGTGGTTTTAAGTATTCTTAGGATATTGAGTTTGGTATAAAGATAAGTCACTAACTGGACTCATTACAATTAACCATTTCTAGGTTTTTTAGAAGCAATAGTCATTTCTAGACCTGAGACTAGTGTTGAATTTTCTTACCTCTGACATCCAGTCTGCCATCTCCTCGATTTGTATTCCTCCATTTCCGTTTTCCCAAGCCTGGTTACTAGGAACTTATTCGAGAGACATAACGTTGATACGTCCCTTGCCTTGTCTGTTGTTAGAAACCAGAGTCGTGTTCGTTTGTGGTTCCCCCTCCGGAGGGAGGAATAGGTGGAGCGTCGCTAGAGCATAAATATTGTCTCGTCCTTTTAATTTTGCTTCTTGTACCGAAACGACGACGACGTTACCCGAGACCATCGAGTCTCGAAACCTGAAACTGAAGACAGTGTATCGAATGCGAAGGGTGACGAGAACCGGTTTTACTTGCCGGGTCGGGGAATGCACGTCAATCGAGAATGCTCACCCCCTTCCGACTCCCTTTCGGGCGATGTGGCCCCTTATTTCACGCCTTCTAGACAGCCGACTTGGTGGCACGGCACAAGAGGCGATTCAGGACAGCCTCTGACACGAATTCTTCGCATTTCTCGTTCAGCCTCCGGCCATTCTGTGTCGCTATTTTGTTTCTCCCGTCTACGCGATCGAGATTTTTTTAAGACAACTATGGTTTTTAATGTGAAGAAGTCTTCGCACGCCGGCAGCCGTCGGGCCCAGAGAGGACATGGCATTCCCCGCAGTAATTTTCCCTTATTCCCGAACCCTAGGGTGAGCAATCGAGGAGGGGACTGGCGTCCGGACTTCCGCAATGCCATGCATCCACCCCCGCCATTTATCTTCCCGCCCCCGAACCCCAACCGCCATTACTTGGGGTGCTCTGCATTCCAGAACACCCCATACTTCGACCGAGGTCCCGTCTATGGCACCGGATTCGGGGTCTTCTCGCCACACAAAGGATCCACAAGTGCTGCCACTAAGAGCAAACGCGGGATACACCAGCCTCCCCACCACTTCATCCATGGCCCTGGGTTTAAGTACCTCAGCAGACCACTGTGTTACCCCTTCGCCCCCAGCTATTACTTCCCTCCGCAGCCCTTGTTACCTCAAGGGAAGCCCTTTTTCAAAGGATACGACCCTTATTCGTGGGCTAATACCCCCAACGCGAAAGCGAGGAAAAATAATAGGTAATAATACTTGGAAATCGAAGTAGGACTGTGACGCCCACCCCACTTGACCAAACCTACAGCACAACCCAACTTTCCTGATTTGTTTTGAGTAACTGTAATAGCGGTGAAGTGAATGAATGCAACCAAAAATTATTCATTTCCACCTTTGTGTTAGTATGAGTGTTTAAAACAAGGTTCGTATTTCTGGTATGTATGCTGCTTCCTGATGAAGTGTCAGAGTGTGGGAGAGCTTCGCAGTTGCTTGGAGATGGTTCCTCTGGAAGGTGTGATTGTCAAGTCATGTTTTGGGAGGTGCTCCGTCTCCAAGTTAAATTTAGGTCTGATTGTTGTGTTGGGCTTTGCCTAGCTGAGTGGAAACGCAGCCTACAATTCAAGCTGCATGCCCTCATAGCCCCAACACCCATGTGGCTTTATAACTTCCACACACAGTCGAATCAACTCGCATAAAGAAATATATAAATAAATATCTTCCAATCCTTTTCACCTGGTCAAGTGCTCTTCACATTACAGAGCTCTCCTTACAAACTTTCTTGTAGAGATGCCTTCGTTTGTTTTTGCTTATTAGTTTTATTTGATGAAAATTCTGATTACAGTGAGGTTAAGCCACAGTGTACGGGTGTGGTTTTCTATCACTGGTTTGTACCAGATGCCTTTTTCACATCTCGGCTGGTATCTTCAGTTGAGCTGGGCTTTGATCACTACAAAATATGCAAGCTGCCATCATTCTCCCCAGATTGGGCTCCCTTCCAGTGGCTATCCATACCCATTGTAGCTTAATGTTTTACATATATTCAGAAAGTGACGTTTCCACTCAGCCTGGTCTAAGCCTTAATCTATGTTCCTTTAGTTTAAAATCTCCCTCTCTCTAAGGGCTGCTTTGAGTACCCATTGTCTTTGTAGGTATTTTCCCCTCTGCCCCATTATTTTAAACTGAGGGAACCATGCTGATCAACCTTAATGGCCTTATTCACTATTCTTTTCTTTGGGGGGGTGGGAGGTGTTTTTTCATTTTTCTCTTCATTCCTCTTTTCCCTTCTTTTCATCTATTTGTTTTTCTTATTTTGTTTGTCATTCTAATTGTTTTCCATATTTTTACTCCCCCACCCCCTTCCTCATCAGGTAAAGTGTGATGTTAAACAGCCAGAAAGTTGTCATCATTATTTTAATTTCTCACTAGATTTGCAACTAACCAAAGCCACAGGTAATATACATTACTTTCACACATTTGAACTTCTTCAACTTCACAACTTTGTCTGTGAATGTGGCCTCACAGGTTCACATCCTCTGGCACACTCATTAGTCATTTAGGTCTTGATCTGGGCATGATCTAAAATGAGCTTTGAAAACGGGCCTCTCTGTTTCACGGGTTGATGCTCATGGGATTATCATTATGACCAAATGCTTTGCCACAAGGTTGGAATGGTGTGCATCATTGCCACTACTGCTATTACTGAGCATGGTCCGAGATAGCCCTACCCATTAGCATCATTGCATATTTCACTTGCAGGAACAAAAATTTGGAGTGCACAGCTTCCTGGGCCAGCAGCCCCTAGCTGTGCTTAGGTCCCTTTTACAACACACAGTCAAATACAATATGGATGCTCTTCCTGTCGCAAATGCAGTCGCTTAATATTAATTGAAAGTAACAACTAATGAGGGGATCTCAGCCAGAAATATTGTGAGGAGAGGTTTGTTAAGAAAAATGTGAATTATTAGTTATGAAAGTATGTGCAAGGTACTATCTTGATTAGTTTAAAGAGGAGATTTTGGAACTACCCATGGTACAGCTTTCTTTCCTGGTATTGCTGGGGAAAATAGTAAAAATGGCCTGGCTGAGTCTTTAATTTCTTAATTGAACCAAACACCCCATTAAGGTCCTGATTAACCTGTAATGACCCAATTGAGCTCCAGATTGGCCTGATTTAGGTCTTGATTGATATAAAATCACCTGATTAACCTAAAATTACCTGATTGGGGCCCAAATAAACCTAAAATGACTTGATTCCGGTCCTGATTGACCTTAAATGAGCTGAATCAGTTCCCGGTTGACCTTAAATGAAAAGCCTGGCTATTAGCCATTGCAGCCATGTTTCCCTCAATGATTGCTGTTATGAGATCTTTACATTCAGGACCCTGTCTTCATTTGCACATTGTTATGAAAGGTTTGAAATTCATTCTCCTTTAGTATCTCAATGGTTACAAAGGTTCATGTCATTGTCTGCTCACTTGTGCCCCAATTCCCTTGGGTTTTGTAACTGAATTCTTGTATCCTCTTTTGTACATTTATCCCTAACTTCATCAGTTTTAGAACATATTACAAAGCTTTCCAATGCTCTTGTTGGTTTTGGCTTTTTAAGTGAATAAGGAAGTCTGTTGTAGCACATAGTACTCAATGCTATGATCCACTGCTGGGTGCTAATTTACATTTTTCCTTGTGCATGCTCTGTCCTCCCTCTTCCTATTGAGGGACTCCAATTTTTGTGGTCCTTGGCATTAGTAAGATGGTTCCTTAATGTATCAGATGGAAGGCTAATGTTTCTACTCTCATTCTCTTGCAGGTTGTCATGTGGCTTCTATCACAACATTCAACTCTCAGGCAAACTTAACATCTCCCCAGGTTTGGTGAGAAACAGGGTGTTTTTTAAAGGGTTTTGTGGCCTGGATTTTACCACCGGTTCATACCGTCTGCTGCCTCTCTGTGGGGATTGTTTAATGAAGAATCCAAACCACAGGTCGGTACAAGCCACCTGAGCAATGTCAACCTGATGTAACTCCATCCAGAAACTAACCACACACAATGTGGATTAACTTTTCTGCCTGGAATCAGTTTTACCACTTCAGCTTGATCGTAACCCTAGGTCTTTTTTTAATTCATGTATATACATACCTGAGGTGGGGGGGGGGGTATTCCTGAAATCTGCCCTATATTTAGGAATAATTAATTTTTCTCCCTGAATGAGTGTATACCCTCTTTCGGATTAATTCTCAATGCTTAAACTCACATGGGGAATCTCTCTCTGGGACTGACCCTTAAGAGTGGAGGCTGGAATGTTGCCTCTCTTTCACCTTCTCCCCCTTGGAATAACTTAATAGTGACAATTAACTAGTTTCTTGTGGTTGAGTGAGAATGGAGGTTGGAATGGTGGGAATGGTTGTTGTTGTTCTGTGTCTGATTACTGTTTCTTCGGGTTTGCAGCAAGTCGACTTCATTGCCGACGATCTGAATGACCTCGGAGAGATCGGCAGAGGCGGGTTCGGCACCGTGAACAAGATGGTGCATCGCAGGACGAATACCATAATGGCTGTCAAAGTGAGGCTCACAATTCACATTACATAGACTATTCTCTGCACATACTCCTCAATGCATTTAGCATACCACTTATACACATAGCATTGCCTACATATACTATTCACTCCATAAATTATTTCTCTATGCATCTCACATTACATGTTACTCACCCCACACACAATTCATGCTGACGAGTTAACTAACAAGCATGCACTCTTCTCCGCTCTGCTTTTATTCCACTATAGCCCCTCTCACATACAAAATGGATAATTCAAGTTTGTGCTCTCGCTGGGAGATGAAACCTACTCCTTTGGGCCATTTAGGACACCCCCCTCAACTCCTTTAAATATTTGGAATCCAGAGCTGTCATAGCGATCCCCTTTTCCCCCTCAACTCCTTTAAAGATTTGGAATCCAGCAGATAAGAGCTGAGGCCGAGAAGTCTCAGATATCTGAGACTTCAGTCGTTGCCCTTATGGTAAGTGGCAACGACCTCTATCTCAGAGGAGGTATGGTAGGCCATACAGGCGAGATTATGAAGACGGTTATGGGCACTGTGGACGACTATGGATTGAAAACCCGCAGACGCGTCGTGGTGGGGATGCTCCCGAGGTGGGGTCCAAGCCGGACTGCCCACGTGAGGAACATGTCGCTAAACCGGCGCCTTGCAGACCTCTGGTCGGCGGAGGGTGTCTTTTTTGTCGACCCCTACGCCGTATTCTATGGTAGAAAAGACCTCTACCAAAGGGATCGGGTGCACCTCTCCTTTAAGGGCAAGGCTTTCCTAGCCACCCTTATCCAGGATGTCGTGGAGCGCACCCAAAGGAGTATCCGGCCCATTGGGAAGGCGGACGTACGCCAGTACGCCCGAGTCACTCCCCAAACAACCTTCTCGGAGGTTGTCAAAAATGCTGCCACCGCGACAACCAAGAAGCCGGGAAACGGAAGAGTATAGGGGGTCCTACATTAGGGGACTCCCTGAAAGTTCTTCTGTTCAATGCGAGGTCCATCAGGAACAAGTTTCCTGAGTTCCGTGGCCTCGTAGCGACGGAAGAACCCGAAATGGTAGCCATAACAGAATCGTGGATAAAAACCTCAAACCGAGACTTTGAAGGCGAATTCACGGTTCCTGGCTACCAATTCTTCCACAAAGATAGACCAGACAGAGAGGGTGGCGGTGTAATGTATGTCAAGGATACAATCAAATCTACGAACTCCAACATTATATCCGATCACGAGCTTTTGGCGTTGACCTAGAGATAGGTCCTGTCAGATACAGGACCCTGCTGCTTTACAGACCCCCTTCCCAACCCGTTGAGAAGGACAGGGAACTGTACTAGCTGCTGGGTGAGCTTGTTCAAGGCAGAGTGTGCATCGTTATGGGCGACTTCAACAGACAAGTTGACTGGGAAACCAGAGCAGCCTGTGGCGAGAGCGCGCTACTCCTGGAGTTCGCCAACAACAAGTTCCTTACTCAATGGGTCAGAGAACCGACGAGAGGAGACAATATCCTCGACTTGGTCTTCACCTCTGAGTATGATATCGTTGAGGATGTCTCTGTAGGCGAAGAGCTCGGTGGCAGTGATCACTAGCTAATTAAATTTAGCGTCAAGATCCCGAAGGTAAGGTCTGTTGCCAGTCAATCAAGGAAACTTGACTTGAGAAGAGTAGACTTTGCGAGCCTTCGTGCTGGGCTGACTGATGTAAGGCTAGCGGTATGCGAAAATGTTGAGGATTCGTGGAACAATTTCAAAAATAAGTTCATGAGTCTTCAATCAAGTTGCATCCCTCTGAAATGCCTCCGTCGGTCTTCTGTTCAACCAAAGTGGTTTAATCGAGAATTCGGCTAACTGCTTAGGGAGAAGAGAAATGCGTACCGGCGATCGAAGATCTCGGGTGCCTTTAACGAGTACCGGAGGCTAGCCAGAAGAGTGATGTCCAGCATAAGGGCGGCTAAGTGGTCTGAGGAACTCCGAGTGGCGAGACTCTGCAAGGAGAATCCCAAGGAGTTCTTCGGCTATGTAAATAGCCGTAAACCAATCCATCGTAGGATTGGGCCCTTAGTGGACTAGGAAGGTGCATTAACTCACTCAGATGCAGAAAATGCTAACCTGCTGAATGACTACTTCTCTTCAGTGTTTACTAAAGAGTGTGGTCCCATCCCACAGCCCACGGATTCCTACTCGAGAGAAAAGCTGGAGGTAATGGACTTCACCGAAGGTGAAATAAAGAAAAAGATCGCTGACCTAAAGACGAATAAGTCCCCCGGACCGGACGGGTTTCTATCCAAGGTGTTGAAGGAAGTGTGCGATGAAGTATCACGACATCTGTGCGCTATCTTTAACATGTCAATCCGGACCGGATGCGTTCCTAGAGATTGGCGTGAGGCGGAGGTGACTCCGATCTTCGAGAAAGGAGACCCCAGCCATCCGTCAAACTACCGACCCATCAGTTTGACTTCGATAGTCGGTAAACTCGTGGAAAGCATGATAGTGGACAAGATAACGTCTTATTTAGAGTCAAACCTGCTACTGAAGAGTTCCCAGCACGGCTTCCGAAGGCAACGGTCATGCCTGACGAACCTTGTGGAATTCTTCCACTTCGTGTTCAGTGAGCATGATCGAGACAAGGCGGTGGATGTTGTGTACCTTGACTTCCAAAAGGCCTTTGACAAGGTACCACACCGCCGCCTTCTCCGGGAAGTGCGTGCGCAGGGCATAGGTGGCAAGGTAGCAGGTTGGATAGAGAGCTGGCTGAGTGACAGACGGCAACGCGTAGTGGTGAATGGTCGGGCCTCTGAATGGGCGCCCGTATCTAGCGGTGTCCCTCAAGGTTCCGTCCTGGGACCACTACTGTTTATTATCTATGTCAACGACATGGACGGAGACATGGTTGCCAAAATCTCCAAATTTGCCGACGACACCAAGCTCGGTATCAATGTGGCAAAGGAGGGGAACACTGCCAGCCTCCAAGAGGACCTTCAAAGGATTGGGGAGTGGTCGGACACGTGGCAAATGCCTTTCAACGTGAACAAATGCAAAGTAATGCATATCGGCCACCGAAACCCCAAATCTCAGTACTTCCTTAAGGGAACTGCCCTTGAATCGAGTGACACTGAGAAGGACTTGGGTGTTACTATCACTAGCGACCTCAAGTTCTCGAAACAGTGCATCGAGGCAGAGAAGAAAGCCCAAAGGATGTTAGGCTACATAAAGCGCCAGTTTGGATACCGTAACAAGGAGATAGTACTTTGTCTGTACAACTCCCTCGTTCGGCCGCACCTGGAGTATGCCGTACAATTTTGGAGTCCTTCGTTTCGAAAGGACATCGCAAGGTTGGAGCGCGTACAAGCTAGGGCAACCAAACTGTTTCCCTCTATCCGACATAAAAGTTATGAGGATAGACTAAGGGAATTAGATCTGTTCTCGCTGGAAACCCGTAGACTGCGTGGTCAGCTCATCGAAGTTTTCAAAATACTTCGAGGGTTCGACAATGTTGACTACCGGGATATTTTCACACTGAGTGAGAACAGAACGCGCAATCACGGCTTCAAACTTGAACTGAAGCGTTACAACCGCAATCTGTGTGGAAATTTTTTCACTTACAGTATCTACGGTAAGTGGAACGCACTTCCAGTGGAAGTTGTCAACAGTGAATCTGTTGACCAGTTCAAGTCAAGACTAGACAAAGTCTTGAAAAGTGGCCGTTTAGGGACTCAAAACAATTGAGCAGCCATGTGCCTACTCGATTGCTAGTCCAAAGGTACCCTCTTTGAATGGACCGTAAGGTCTCCTAGGGTACTTTCTTTCCTTGCAACTCCTTGTAACTCAATTACCTGGAAGTTTGGACGGGAACCAGTGGCCCCTGAAGTCTCAAACTAGATTGAAACTACCTTGGTTTTATTCCTTATATGTAGACTTCGCCTTGTTACCCTTTATTCTCCCTTTCTTTACAAGCGTTCTTGTTTATTTTTTCTTGGCCAGCTGATAATTTTGCAGATTAATCGCCGACCAGCTTTCGTCCACTCGTATCTTTGGGAAGATGGCGTCACTCCCTGTCAGCTACAGTTAGGCTTCTTAATACCGCTGCATTTTTACACCTTTTTCCTCTTCTCTTCCTCTCATAGTTCTCCTTTTCTACACTTTTATGCCTAAGTTCCGGTGGTGCGCCACGCCGTGAAACGTTCGGGCACAGGGTGGGATAGGTGGATCTGATTCCCGATCCCGACGAGGGCATTTCGCCTTTCCAACCCAAGAATGACTAGTCCCCTCGCCCAACTAACCCCCCACCCCAACTAAAAATAACACTGACGGATACCACAAAAAGCAACCCGGTATCTCTTAAGGATCAGGAACCCACTGTGAACTGTCTTCCTTTTTTCCCTTCTCTTCCACTAAAAGGGTTTCCCCTTCTAGCGTGCTCACCCCTCAGGGGCAGGGGCCCCTTAAGGAGCAAAACGTATAGGCGATGGTTCCTCCGCTCCGGAAGGCTGGATCCCCTGAGAGGAACATTTAGTGGCAAAAAGCCCCTGGGGCACCTCCCAGATTGTCGATCCCATACCTCGTGAGGTAGATGTAACATGGGTAACCATGCTGCAGCTAACATCTGGATGATAACCTGCTGTCCCGGCCCAACGCCTGCGTGAAGATCTGCCGCTATATATTTTGTGCACATTTTCACTTCTCTTCGCCACTTTCTTTACATATCTCGCTTTACAGACTTTCTGCTCGATACGCCACGTTGGTTTTTCGCTTTAAATAAAAAAATTGAGCCAGGAATCGTTAATTTCCTCGTATCCCGACTCCAGCACCTGTTTACCCGAGAGGTCCGATTCGGGATCCACGACGCCTTGAGGGAGTGATGTCCAGAGGCGCTTCCTCTCGAGGTCTGTGGGGAGCCAAGGCGGCCTCGCCTCAGAAAGCTGGTTATTACCCGGAACGAGATAATGACTTGGCGAACCCCCCGCGGCCTCAGAACCCTGTCCCCAACTCTTAAACAGGGACCCTCCCAAGGGGGTTAAGTTCTCCAAAGATATAAGGAAACAAAATGATACCTCTCCTCCTTCAAGAGTGGGCTGGAGAGCAGGTCATTCGGCCAAATAATTTTTTGTTATATTAGATTTGTGAGCGTGACAACACTCACTAGTATTGAGCAGGGCTGTGGAGTCGGTAGGCCCCGACTCCAACTCCTTAGATTTTCAATAGTTCGACTCCGACTCCGACTCTGGGTTTTATCTAATAATCTTAAAAATCCTTTATTGCATGAAAACTTTGATGGTGACTTTCCCTCTTTATTGAGTTTATCATCTGTCTATTTTTATTTATTAAAGAATTTGAATCCTAGGTTAATTGAAGCTGGTAAAAACTGAACCCATCCCTGATTTTTTATAATCAATTAAATAAAGTTACTAAGTTAGTCTGTTAATTCGTACTAGTTTTTGCATAATCAGTGGTTGAGTGCATATACTTGCAAACATTTGCTGAAATTTGGTGCACATAGTTGTTTAAAGTATAAACAATATTTATATAATGATTTAATACATTTGTAGCATTTAACTTGAGAATATCAAGAAAGATAAGAAAAAAACATTCAAACCAAAAAAAATGGGGGTTTTTTCATTGGTTTAAACCATGTTTGTTTTTTTGCTTGGTTTAAACCAACCAACCCTGGTGCATCTTGCATAATTTCCATTCCAAGCCAGTTCCTCTGCTCCGATTGGAGAGTACTGCTTACGAGCCATTCCTTTGCTGGCAGCATTTCGCCGTTATTTTTCCTTTGAAGTCCTATGATACCGCGTGGCGATACGATATCATGAGGGGTACGCCTACCAATCCTTATTTCTGAGTTTCTGGGAGATCGTCGATTCCGTGTATGGGTGGGTGGAGCCATCTCCAGCCCAATGGAGGAGGAAGAAATCATCCTGCAGGAAAGTGTCCTCGGTGTCGCACTTTTGGCCCCAAGCATTAACGCTATCAACTCGGTGCTACTGCAAGATGTTCTCACTACGCTCTACGTGGATGACCTTTCCATCTCTTTTGGTGCAGCCAGGATGCCCACTCTGAAGCGTCGACTCCAACAGGCATTGGACAGCATCTCTCGCTATGCCGAAGCAGGCATTGGGTACCAGCTTTGACCCTCATTGAGAGCTTTCGTTTTTCCTTGGCCAAGACTAAGGTGGTGCACTTCTGCCGCCATCCACGGCTCCACCCCGACCGGGACTTGTTGCAAAACGGGGTTCACCTAGAAGTGGTGGATTCGCACCGTTTCCTTGGTTTTGTTTTCGACCGACGCCTCACCTGGGAGGCTCACATTCGCAGCCTTGGGGTCTCTTGTACTCTCGCCATGTCCATAGTTAGTTCCGTGGTGTTCAGCACCTGGGGTGCTGATAGGGCTACTGCCTTGCTTTTCTATCGATCCTTTGTCCGTTTAAAGCTTGACTACGCATGCAAGTTTTATGCATCCGCAGCCGAGTGTGTATTGCGGAAGATGGACTCGATCTCGCTGTCACCCGCGCCATTTAGAGTTGATGCCGATTGCTATGCAGGGTCCTTGTAATCCTTTATCTTCATCTGTCCTTTCTCTTCGCTTATTTTTCTCCTGTCTGTCCTCCCATTTACTCCCGTAACTAGGGTGGGACTTGTTAAAAGAGTTGGTTGTGAAATGCCATCGTGGCTCAAACGTTAACATTTTAATTTAATTTTTATACAATGATCGGCGATTACGTCCTTAGTTGTCGCCATTACCTGTCCCGGTACCGGGACGAGTGGGGTCGCTGCCGCTTGTTCCTTGTCCTCGGGACGAGTTTGTCCTTTCCCGACTCCCACCTTTTTCAATTTCTCCAAGCAGACGCTTCCCCATTGTATATAGATGGTGTTGTATGTATGTATGCATGCACTGACGCCGGAAAATACCTTTTTCTGTAGCTAAGTTGGCTTTGTTTTGTTTCTTTTAAGGTTTGTTCTTTTAGCCTTCTTAATTATTGTTGTTTGTTTGTTTGTTTTCTTAAATAGCCTAAGAAATAGGCTATATAATTTTTATTGAAACTGCCTTTGTTGGCAGTCACAGATGGGTGCTCTTGAAAAAAAAATCATTAGTTTCTGCCATAGTGAGATCCTTCCTCTTTCCACCATACTCCTTGGAATTCAAGCTCTTTTTCTTCTGTATCCCCTGGTACCTTTAGGAATGGCACGTCGTCCCGCTCCCAATACCCCATGCAAGCTCCAACTATATTGAGACTAGGTTTTATTCCTTCTAGATATTTCTATTTTACTCCCTTTTTTGTCACCTCCTTGACAAGCTTCTTTTCGCCTATTTTCTTGGACTTTGCCAAATTTCGCAGCCTAGTCGCCAGCCAGCTTCGTCCACCCAGCCCTGGTCGTGGCCGGGAGGGTAAGACTGATTTACCCCTCCCTCTTGGCTCCGGTTAGCGTGGTGGGTTTTAATATGCCTGCATTCTTCCCACCTTTCTCATACCGCCCTCCCCCCCTCATCCTTTTCATTATCTATCTTTTTATGCACCCGCAAAGGAATGTCATATGCAGTATGGGAACTTCGCTGCAGTTAATATTTATAGAATTATTTGCCCTCCTGGCCCCAATGTCTGCAGGAGGATCTACGGCTATATACTATATCTTTCACACATTTTCATTTCACAGATTTCTGCTTGCAGACTTTCTGCTGGATACGCCTTCATTGATATTTCGCATTAAATTCAGGGAAAAAATAGTTAATTTCCACATTCTTTTTCCCTCCTATAACTAAAAAGACCGGGTTACGCCTTTAGTCCAAATTATTTGTTTATGCTTAGTGTTAAACTCCCCCTAAGGGGATCTATTATTCCGGGGGGGGGAGTCTGAGATAAGGTTACCTTAAAGCAAGCAGGTCGTGACTGGTGAGTCTCCAAGGTCGCGTTACGCCATCAACATGGTATTATAGAAGGAAGCGCCCCCCTTCCCCCACCCACTTTAATTTTCCTGACTGCTCTCTTTTGCGGACGTTTCAGCGCATCCGCCTCACCGTGGACGAGAACGAGCAGAAGCAGTTACGGGATCTCGAGGTGGCTATGTGGAGCAATGACTGCCCATTCATCGTCCAGTTTTACGGAGCCACTTTGAAGGAGGTGAGAATGAGAGATCCACTGGGTGGGCCAGAGAAAGGCTTTAGGTGAGATCCTTTGGTTAGGTCAGGGCAGGGGTGTATGATGTTTCCAAATAATGGAACTTGGTGAGGGGGAGGAGGGGATATGTTTGATATCAGCCTTGTAATTGGATGGTTCCCTGTTTGTGGCCTCCCTTTAAGGCTGTGAAATCGATTTGTTCATGCTCGGGGACGGAATTGGTGGTAACGGCAGTTTCCCCGAGCAAAGCACCCATACTATTTCTCGCTGCATTGCTTCTCAAAAGGATGTGTGACGTGTTTAGTACATTTTTAGCAGCCATCCCCACTGTCTGATCCTTTTCTCGGTAGAGACCTACAGTTTAACATGAGATCCAAATCGCATATCGCTACAGAATACGGCTGAAAAGTCAACCTAGATCGGCTCAACTTCCTCTCGGCGTACGTACGAGGCAGCGTTTCCACTCGGCAAACGCGTAACCTGGTCCCCGAAGGGGGTGGGGGTACCCTGTATAGCCTGCTACACTTGGTACCTGGAGGAGCTGCACAACCTTCCTGTCTGAGTGCAAATGTGGGAGGTGCTGTCACTGGGTTGAATTGAACACTTTGATGGGGCCTGGAAAGTCGTGGCTGCGCTTTCCTCTCGCCCACACTCAGCACTACTTTGCCTTTTTATTAGTATTATCAGTTATTATTATTAGCATTATTGTTATTATCATTCTTATTATTATTTAGTATGATTTGTTATTATTTATTATATTATTATTTAGCTCTATTAATTTATTATTATTTAGTATGATTTTTATATTAGTATTGGCTAGTATTAATTATTATTTGTATGTTATTAATATTATTTATTATAATTATTATTTACTATTGTCATTATGGCTCTCCACTCAATGTTTTCTCCCCGCACTTTGGAACAGGGAAGGTGTTTCCACCTGGGCACAGTTTGGTCCATTAGCCATGGTGCCTTGGTGGCCTGCATGCCATCCTAGGATCACCTAGCAACAGGGTATGATAATAATTCGTTAGTAGACCCACCTATCTCTACTTCTCTTTATGACACACCCTCCTACCCCATTCCACACTTGCTCACTTATCCACAGAGGTACTGGCTGCCCGGCGTACTTACGTCCTCTTATGAGCCTTAGTCGAATGGCAGTGCCCCATAAGGGTCACAGTGATTTGCCTTCCTGGCTGCCGTGTTGACGAGACTCAGCGCCCCGTCAGGCCCCAGCTTAGCCTCTTCTCCATCTTTCTGACACCCTGTCTTCTTGCCGTGCTGACGAGACTCAGCGCCCCGTCAGGCCCCAGCTTAGCCTCTTCTCTATCTTTCTGACACCCTGTCTTCTTACCCTGCTTCCTCACTTTCCACACAACCTCTCCCACAACTTTCTCTGGTCTATCTCTAATTTCACAGGGTAGACGCTAACCAGTTTCCTCTCAGCCAACCATCCCGGATCGGAGCTGTGGGGAGGGAGCAACGCCCCCTCACCCCTGGTGTCCGTTTGGGGTGGTGGCTTTTTAATAACTTGCCACACCCCACCCTCACCTTACTCACATACCCTTTATCTTTCCTTTAACAGTATCAATTTTATGCCCAGCCTAAGAGGAGCCGCCATGCCGATGGGTGGGAGAAATGGTCTCTAAATTGGTGGACTCCCACCGTTTCCTTGCTTGGGCTTGTATTTGACCGACGCCCCCCTCGGGAGGCTCATATTCGTAGCCTTAGGGTCTCTTGTACCCGCGCCATGGATGTTCTTCGCTCCATGACGTTCAGCCCCTGGGTCGCTGATAGGGCTACTGCCTTACTTTTTTATCGATCCTTTGTTCGTTCGAAGCTCGACTACGAATGCGAGTTTTATGCATCCGCAACCGAGTGTGTGTTGCGGAAGGTGGACTCGATTCACCACACTGGTCTTCGCCTAGCGACCGGTCCCTTCCGCACTTCCCCCATTGAGAACCTACTTGTCGATGCTGGAGAGATGCCACTCTCTCTGCGCCGTGCACAGTGCATTATTGCCTGTACGCGCGAGCCCGGCGCCTCCCTCAGTTGCAAGTCGCCAGATAGCCCCTTATTTAAAAAAAAAAAAAAATCCCTCAGTTGCTAACAGCTCTCACTGCATCCGACGGTGTCTATGCCGCCGAGAGACTCCAGTCATACCCTAAGCCCTTTGGATTTAGGGCTAGGAAACTCGGTATAGCTCTCGGGCTGGTATCGCCCCTGGTTCTGCCCAGGACGTCACCCTGGAGGGTACCACCTTTGACTATTTGTTGCCGTGCCTCAGCTCCTAAAGCTTCTGCAGCGCCGGGAGTATTGCATTCGGCATTTTTGGAGCACACTGATCGGTACGGGAGATAAGGCGACGTGCCCGGTTTGGAGACCGGATTGTGATTTATAGCGAATCACAAAGCGCCCTGAGTACTCTTGGGGCATTGGAATCACCGCATCCCCTGGTTCGCGATATCCGTGACGCCACTGTTTTGACGAACCGAGCGGATGTTGAGATTATCTACTTCTGGCTTCCTGGACACATGTCGGAATTGCGAGGGATGAGTGCCCCGATGAGGCCGACAAAGAGTCCGGCCTCATTTGCTTAGCAAATAAGATGGGAGACGGTCGAGGGGAATATATAGTTACGTGCCATTGCGCTGCGACTGTTCCCATGGACCTATCTTCCAATGCGGCGACGGCTTCAGGTTGCTTTTTGTCCTCTCTGAATTGGACACACTCGCGGGACGCACCGCCATTTGATGGAGCGCTCGCCTGCTCCTTATTGTGGCAACTAGTTGCCTTGTCCCCCAGACTGTTCGGTAAATTCTTATTGAATGTCCCATACTGGGTGATCTTGGCGCACGTTACCTGTCCCGCTATCGGGACGAGCGGGGTCGCTACTGACTCCCTTATCCCCGGGACAGGTTCGTGGACTATCTGACCCTTTTTATTTTTTTTAGGTCAGGTGATTACGGGCCTCCGACGCCGAAGCGCGTTCTCTTCTTCTTGCTCTTTTGCTTATTTTGTTGTTTCTGTTTCTTTATTGTGTTTTTGCAAAAAAAAAAATTTAATTGGTTCTACTCTAGCCAAATACTAGGACTCTGGGTGATTACGGCGACTTTTGTCCTAGTCGGCAGTCGCCAGATGGCCGCATCAAAAAAACGCGTATCTTGGTTCCCAATTAATGGGAAGTTCTCTAACCAGGAGGTTCCATCATCCTGAAAATTCTCCCCGAATCATGGTCATGTGCCAGTCTCATTATATCCCTTAATCGGTAACACCTAAAATCGCTAGGATATACAGTCAAGCAAATTTATATGTTCTCGTCCATTGAGTAAAGCGCTCGTTTTCCACAGCCTGTGACTGGCCTCAACTCCACGCAAGATCAGAGACTAAAAATTTGGCGCTTATAAGAGCTACCGCCAAGATAGTTGTGGGGGCTGAACTGAATCTGACGTATGGCGTACATTTACATCGCTCTATCGTTATATGGCACGCTGCCTAGGGTTTTTTTTTATCTCCACACTCCTTAATGTATGGGTTCGCTTTAGCACAAATGGTTCTCACGCCTCCTAGTTGTAAGAAACGCAGTACTATATTTTCAGCCCACCTGAGGGCTGTATCCTGGTGGCCACGCGCCTTGTAGTGGATTTTATTATCCGGTCGAGGCTCCCCACCTAAAGTATGGGACTTTGCATCACCGTCCCGACCTAGACTTCTCGCAGAACGCACATAATCAGTGATAGGCGACACAAGAATATACCCATATTACCGTAGCGTTCTCTCTTCTCCCGCAGGGTGACTGTTGGATCTGTATGGAATTGATGGACACTTCTCTTGACAAATTCTACAAGTTTGTATATGAGAAACTCAATGATTGCATTCCGGAGACAATTCTCGGCAAAGTCACTCTCGCGGTAAGTATAAACTTTTTTACTTTTTTTTTTATACCGCGCGAAGGACTGGTTCGTACTTCCTTGTCCAAAGGTCCGTCTTACTTCTTTATAAGCATCATTTAAAAAACCGGCCCCATTGAACTTTTTTTCCCCGCAGGTGGGTACCCAGTCTAGCCTTTTACACTTGGTATTTGGAGGAGATGCACGTCCTCCCGGCCTGAGTGCAAATTAAAGAGGCCCTGTCACTGGGTTGACTTGGACTCGATGATGGGGCCCTGAAAGTGGTTGGTGCACTTTCCCCTCACCCACACTCAGCAAGTGCGTTGAACTGAGCTCGATTACGTTGGGGTCCCTCATTGAGAGACTACCTGGCGTTTTCGAACACGCTGTCTTCAAACGCTTGATTGGAAGAGCCGATGGTGACCCGTTTCTCGGACGAGAGCCTTCTGGCGAATGCGTCGGATCCCTCCGAGGCGACCATGATTAATGCCCTTCGGACACTTAATGCCTGATCGGTGAATCTGACGCCGCACTATAACATGAACTTCGTGAAAGTAGTTTATATGAGGGAACTCGTGGACTAATCCATAGATGACATCACATTAGAACCTGTGATAAGAAATCAGGGAGGGGCTCGAGACCCACCCCTACACTCTGCGTCACTCACGTTCGACTGTGACAGGCTCCTGAAGTCGGGGCGTGCCGGTTGGTATTGCCGCCGAAGTGCTACTACTCCCACCGCTCGCCCATACGAATCGCTCACGTAGACGTACAAAGTCGGGTTTACCCGAAGTCTGTGTAAGTTGCTCCAAGTATGGCAAAGTGTGCCAATTGCGGAGAGCCGCACCCCTCTTCTTCGAAGCACTGTGGTGCGTAACTCCTAGAGAAGGAAATTCTGTCCGTTCAGGCTACGGATCAACCTCTCAATTCGCGAGGCTATGGACTTTGTCCTGTCGCGTTCGCTGCCTGGGATGTATTTCCTTAATTTTTTTCAAATTCACCTCTGCTTCTGTCCCCTACATGCCTACGAACAAGGTCGTTTCCGAGACCATTCCTGACCCCTTTTGCAGGTTCTACTCGCCCCGGGTGCCCCCCTGGTACAGCTGGCTGCACAAAAGATTTACACTCAGCCTCGACTAAAACCAGCCCCCTCCCAGCGTGACCGTTTCCCGTAAGGCGAAACCTCCTCGCGCTTCCACCGACTCGTAAGACAACACCCATGAAGGTGAGGCCTTCTTCCGGGGTTCCTAAGGCTGCCTCCCGAAAGGCGAACAGCACCAAAGACCAAAGGAGCTTCGGCTCCTATTCCCCCACCCAACACCCAAAGCTGGACTGGGTTGCTCTGAAACTGTTGAATTTCGAAAGGAGGGATCCCCCGCCTCCAAAGATTTCGATGCGGAGTGAGGAAATGACTCGCATAGCGAGCCCAACCTCTCCCGATACCTCCCCGAAGGCGACACCGCCCGGAGTTCTGTCTCCAGGAAGCGTACGGCCATTCCCGTGAGGGTCTTCCTTTCGAAGAAGGCCCCACATCTCTTCCCAGCTAGACCTGGATGGCATATTCCTTCAATAGAATTAGCGCAGACTCCTGGCAAACTGGGAGGGGCTGCGGAGGCTCGTCTCCTCCCTTTACCCAGGAGACCATGCTAGTTGCCCCTTGCCCACCCTCCCGATGTATAAGGGTCTTGCTACCTAACCACCACCGGATGGGGGCCTGGCAATAGGATGCGCCATTTCCCCCCGTCATGATCTCTTCGTTCTTCTCTTTGTTTTAAATACCTATTTTCAGTCAGTAGCAGTGCGGCTGCACTTGGATAGGAAATATACTGTTATTTCTGCTTACATTCAGCCATCAACCGAGTTTGACGTGGGGTACTTCCGCCGTATCGTGCCACCGTGGCTTAGGCTCTTTCTAATGATCGGAGATTTGAACGGTAAACATCACTGCCCGAGAACAGTTTCATTTTCCTGTCTTGACCTATGCCTGTGCTTTCCGGATGCCTAGGTTGAGTTGATAGACTCCCCACCCCTGCCCCTTTGGTGCTTTGCGCGGGCGTGGTGGTCCGAAATTTCAGGAAATAACTGATTTATCTGTCCCAGTCGAGGAGTTTAGCTCGGTGGATGAGGCCGTCGAGTTCTCCGGCAACCTCATCGATGTGTCACTATCTACTATTCTTAGAACGTCTGACGTTTTACACGAACACTGCTTCCGTGTTGGTCAGCCGGGTGTGGGGCTGCCCTCAAACAAGCGTTATGCCTCCATGCGAAATAAGCGCCGCCGGAACGATTTCACTGTCGGTGAATTTCGTCAATCTACTTCCCAACCGCATTGTCTAGTCTGGATGCTGCTCCACCAGCATTCAATGCACGTCGTGATGTCGATGAAGGCCTCCGACTGGGCTTCAGCCCCAGAGGCGGAGAACCCTTCAACAACAGATTTACATTGAGTGGTTGCGTTCCGCTCTCGCTTCGTTCGCGGACACCCCCTGGTCCAGACGATGTCTCGTATTCCATGTTTCGACACTTGCGTGAGCGAGGCATGGCCTTTCTGTTAGATTTGTTCAACAGGATCTGGACAGAGGAGAGATCACTCTATCTACCCCGGCCGATTTCCGCCCAATCTCTTATTAAACCTTGTGTGTTTGCAAGTTGATTTAGAAATAGATAAATGTTAGATTAGCCTTTTTTCTGGACAGGGGAGGCCACCTGTCTTATGCATAGTGCGACTTCCGCAAGTTCCACTCCATGTCCGATCCTCTGCTCCGACTGGAAAATGCTTTCTGCAAGGCCGTCCTTCATAGAGCACTCCGTCACGGTTTTTCGATCTGGAGATGGCCTATGATACCGCACGTCGATACTCTTATCGTGAAGACTATGTATGCTGGGGGCAAGGTGACGCCTCCCAATCTTATTCGCAGCTTAGGGTCTCTTCGTTCCGTGCCGTTTGGTACCAGGCATGTTGATAGAGCTACTGCCTTACGAAAGTTGACTCGATCCACCACACCGGTCGCCCCCTGGCAACCACTGACTCCCACACTTCCCCCATCGAGAGCTTACTTGTCGATGCCAGGGAGATGCCGCGAGCTCGGTGCCGATCTCGACGCTTCTCATGCAGTCGAGATGCGCCAGTCATACCCTAAGCCCTTTGAGTTCAGGGCTAAAAAACTCCTCCGAGAGCTTCATGTACCTCACGGGCTGGTGCCGTCTCTGGTTCTGACTTGGAGGGTACTAAGTTTAACTATTTGGCGCCAAAACTTCCACATCGCCGTCAAGCTTACGTTCGACCTTCTTGGAGCACACTGCGTGTCTCGGTGGATCCGTGACTGTACACGGTTGGCTCCAAGTCCCAGGAGAGGGTCGGCTTCCATGCCGTATCCGCTCTGTTTGAAGTCAGCGAGGTTCTACCAGGCGTTGCGTCTGTCTTAACGGTCTTGGTGGTTGCAATACACCTCTCGATACAGGAAATAATGGCTCGTGCCTGGTTCTGAGACGAGATTGTAATCTTTAGCGACTCATAGAGCGCCTTGAGCTCTCCGGGCATTAGAATCTCCACACCGCTTGGTTCGCGGTAATTATGACGCCACGGTTACCGTGAGCCGCGTGGATGTCGAGATTATCTTAGGGTGTGTTCCCTCACCTGTGGGCATTGCCTGGAATGAGGGCGCCAAAGAGTCCGCGAGTGTGCAACCAGACCAGCAGCGTTTTGCTCCTATTCTCACCGACTATATGGCAGGAATCAGGGCGGGCTGCCTGGCAAATAAGATGAGAGACGACCGAAAGGAATTTGTTGCCTACAATTATGCCGCGACGGCTTCCGGTCGCTTTCTGTCGTCTTCGAATTGAGCCACCCACCGCCATTTGGTGGAGCGCAACCCCTACACCTTAGTGCGACGACTGCGTTGTCCCCCAGCCTGTTCGGCACACTCTTGTTGAATGTCCCAGCTGGGTGACCTTCGCTCACGTCACCTGTCCCTGTACCAGGACGAGCGGGGTCGCTCCCGCTTGTACTCGGGACGAGTTCGTGCACACTGTTGTGGTGGAGGTTGGCCACCTCCATTTTATTTGGCTCTCTTTGGTGTTGGTCGCATATTACTTGTTTTTTTTGTGTTTTTTTGTCTTTTGCACTTTTTTGTAATCTAGCCTATGGATGATTACGGCGACTTATGACTTAGGAGGTAGACGCCAGATTAGCGCTGAAAAAATAATATATATCCTTTCTATAAAAAAATATCTACCACTCACTTATTGGTACGAAGACTGGGTATTGTTCTCGTCATATTAACATGTGCTTTTTACAACAAACGATGTCACATATTCTAGTTTCTTTTTTTTTATGTGGCATGATTAATGGGGCTGAATTGGAAAAATATGAGCTGGGGTTTTAATTTAATTAGAAATGCAGTAAATAGGCAAAAGTTAAAATTCATTATGGAGCTATGCAGAGACCATTCAGAAAGGTCCCATTCATTTATGATAGAGATAATCCCGCTTCATTCGGATTATTATTAATCTTAGTTATGTTTGGAGAAGTATCTACTGATTGATCTCCTCCTATAACAGACCTTGACTGCACTCAACTACCTAAAAGAGAAATTGAAGTTGATCCACCGCGATGTGAAACCATCCAACATCCTTCTGGACCGAAGAGGGAATATCAAACTGTGTGATTTTGGTATTTCTGGGCATTTGGTTGATTCCATCGCCAAGACCAGGGATGCGGGATGTCGACCATACATGGCGGTAAGCTATAGAGGCTCAAGATGTGCTCAGAGGTCTAGGTAGCCCCAGGCTCTCCTTAAAACTCCTTGGTCTTTTTTCTTATATCGATAGGACCTAATAGTTAGTGCAGGAGGAAAGAAGTCCACCTCTGTATTTTCATTCTTCATTTTCCATCAATTTACTCCACCTTTTCAGGTTCCTAAGTTTGCCTCACTCACCTATTGGTTATAGAGCCAATAATTTGTAGATAAATAGTAATGTGATAGAGTGGGAGGTTGAGTTGATAACTTCGTTGTTTGAGTGAAGTTGACAAGAAAGTCAGGGGGTGTGGGCTGCTTTGGACTTGGCTATTGCACTCCTCAACTTTCTTGATTCGAATCTACCACCCATTTTAATTCCCTTGTGTATACATCTTTCCCATCTAAACTTGCATTAAATCCCCCAAAGAGACCTGCCATGTTGAGTAATGCGTCAGATTCAGGGGTTTGTACCCCCCAGTAGTCTCTCTTGATTTTCCGGGTTTCATATCTCTCGCATATGTTCTCTTCCTCCAACTGCACTTTCTTTACGAGCTTCTTCATTTAAAAAAAATTAAAGCGAAAACCAACGAGCGCATCTCCCGCAGAAAGTTTGTAATAAAGGGGTACTTAACTTGGGGCGTTGAGGTCGGGAGGGTTCGTAAACTTCAAAATGTCAGGTGCATCGTACTATAAATGATTTTGGTGGAAAAGAAGTAAGGCGAATATTAGTATCCCTCAGACTGGAACTTTTCCCTTTGGACCCTCTCTAATAGCCCCCCCTCATTTTTGCCTTCTCTGCCAAACCCCATTTTCTTATTAGGGCCCTTTTTTTTCTTTTTTTTTTAAGGCCAGTTACATCACTCCGTGTACCGTGTAGGTATCTTTAGGTTTTGTCTTAGGTTTACAAGTGTCAGGCATGCTGTGAAAACGTGTTGAGTCCTTGTAACAGTAGGTGCAAATGTTTGCATTGGTCAGACCGGTGCGGCATTTGCATGAGTTGGATTTTGACTAGTGGCCTCATCGGAACCTTGCCATAGCGGTTTGGATTGTGTCCTGCTAGAAGCATTTTAACCTTGCAAGAGTGCCGGGTAAATTTTAGTGATTAGCTGATTTCAACATGGCCGGTCAGAATTTTTCCCAATTCCTTCTTTGTTTTTCCGTGTTGTAGCCTGAGCGAATCGACCCCGCCCAGGCAAAGGGTTATGACGTGAGGTCCGACGTTTGGTCATTGGGTATCACCCTGATGGAACTGGCTACGGGATCCTTCCCATACCCTAAGTGGAACTCAGTTTTCGAGCAATTAACCCAGGTCGTGCAAGGTGACCCGCCCAGACTCAAGCTGACGGAAAATGGAAACACTTTCACGGAAGACTTCGTTAATTTCGTCAACACCTGGTAAGTCAAGTCCCACATGTAAGTACACAAACACGTACACTTATTGTGCTTAGGTGCAGAATCGTGACGCCAAAAGTCGAAACTTTTTGTGTCGGGGGGGGAAGGGGGATTGATAATTATTGGTTACTTAAGATATGTAACCTATGCGATCCAATGAAGTCAGAAGTGAAAGATTGACTAAGAATGACAAGATTACTAAAATACAATCAAATGATGTCCTGAATACTAGGACCTGCCGGACGTATCATAAACTTTCTGCCACAAGCATTTACTTAAGCGTACAAGTACTTGAAAGTACGGGATTGATAGCTTGTCGAAAACTGAAAACCTTTATTTGTGGACATTTAGGCCCCCATTCCACCCAACCCCATTCTGACGAATGAAAACCCACTTCTTTCCACTCTTTGTACGGAAGACCCCTGAGTGGGACAAAGGATAAGACTTACATTCGCTCTTTGCCCACAGCCTGACGAAGGAGGAGAGCGCCAGGCCCAAGTACAGGCAGCTTCTGGATCATCCATTCGTCAAGAAGTCGATCGAGGACAAGACGAACGTGGCTCAATACGTGTGTCGAATCCTGGACAAGATGGACAACAATGGCAAATTCATGTACACCTACAACTCTTACAACTACTGAAGGAGACTAGCCCTTCCTGTCTCCTTCAACTCCAGTCCATCCAGTTACGAACAACGTACTACGGAGATACGTGTCACGGCCTAAGTCATTCTTCGGAATTGCCTTGCGATTTGTCTCTAAATCCGGCTTGTTGTCTGAGGCTCCTCGTAGGACAAGAGTTTAAATTATTAAAGAATAATATTATAGTTAAGTTAGGATATAAAAGTATATTCTTTTTGTTAATGTAAGCATTGTTATTGATTTGCTAAGTTTATAATATATATATATATATATATATATATATATATATATATATATATATATATATATATATATATATATAATGTGTGTGTTATGATTATTTCGTATTTTCGCCATTAAGTAGGAGAATTGGTCTCGGATTTGAGCGTTACTCACCAACTACCTTTACACATCATTCCTACAATAACATCCATACATCCAACCTTTCTTTTTACATAGATAAATAATATTTTCTTTAAAGTGAAGCAGCAGTATTTGTTTGTATTTACTAGAAATGTGATGATAGTTTTGTTTGATAATTATGCAATGTATTAATCCACCTCCTACAGTAGGATTTATCGCCTTATTTGAAATATTTTTTCAAACATTTTGTCAAGTAGTGATATGGATGAAGCCTCTTTGAGTCGGCTTTATTTTTTTAGTGGGTTCGATCCCACGCTGTAAAACATTTAGTGGTTTTGTCTTAAATTGGTCTCAGACGAAAGGAGGAGGTTATTATTCCTTTCGAGTTGGAAAATATGGGGTTTTTCGGTTTAGGTGTGTCCCCTTGAATATTTCCAGTGGTAATCCTAAATCCTAATCTTGTGTTGGTACGCCTGTTTTAGTGGCATTGGAGTGAGGTTTACCATTGTGTATGACTTGGGTGAATAGATGTAGCTGTGTCTTGTAAGCGCAGAGTTGTTGTTTTTTTACTCTTAATTTTGCGGCCATAGGGAACTTCTCCATGTGAACATCACTTGTGTTAGTGCAATGTTTACACATGGCAGCACCGTATATAACCCGATCCTATGTCAAATTGATGGGATTATTTAATATGGTTCTTTATCCTTAAATGAATAGGACTAAGTTTCTTACCCCAGCTAACCATACCTCACGTCCATAACCCATTCCGAAGTCACCTCAGGGAAGTTTAACCACGTGTATGGTTACTCGCCCGATGGTATTTCAGATTAGTTTACACCCTACAGTGGTTCCTGATGTAGTAACAATCCGTGGATCAGATCCCACTTCAATGTGTAGTTCCCGAGATATAGACATCAGACGGTATGACTAGGTTGTAGGAACCGTATAACCTTACCCTCACTGTGTGAGGCTCAGCCTTGTAGTTCAGTATACTTGTGTTACTGAAGCTTCTCAACTAGATCCTCCATATCCAGGATCACACACTCACATGACCTCTAATCCACTCACACACACACCCTTCGTTCATCACCACCACACTAGTGCAGTATCGATCCACAATTAATTCCTATCAGTTTTCTAGGTATGTAATTTCGCCATTAAGTAGGAGAATTGGTCTCGGATTTTAGCGTTACTCGCCCACTCTCTCTACGCATCATTCCTGCAATCACCCAAACTCTCCGCCTCCTCCTTCTCCACCACCCTGAAGACCTTGAACATTTTTTGTCACTTAATAAAATCCGGTATGAACATCACTCGACGTTCATACCGTAGAAAGTTTTATTATTCTATTCATTTTGCATTTCTTTCACATTTTTTTTATGGTTCTGCGTTATTTGCTTTGTTTAAGCTTTCTGTTAACGACCTTAAGTTTCTCATTATTTCAATTTATATGAGTCTACTTAGAACCCGTTTTAGTGAGTTGAATGAGTCCATAAGAATTTGGTAACAAAATGACTCTTACAAAGACCAAAATCGTTTAGTAGCATCTTTGATATGACTTCTGTCCAGATCTCTATAAATTATGTTACTCTGAGGAGTACTTAATAGCCTTTTCACCCTAATTTGCTATGGAGCGTGAATTTAATGTTACGATGGATTAAAATAAAATGAATAGCTGAAGTAGAAACGTGAACTAGTCGCTAAGTGTCCAAATCTTAGTCCTTAAACCCTTTCTACTAAAATGTTGCTTAAAACTTGTATTTCAATGTTGAGAGATGTGGTTTTTGTCATGCTTTCCACTCTTAATAAATTTTCACCCACTTTTGATCATTCTGTAATATGGCTTACTTATAGCTCCTTTTGATCCGAAATTCTAATAAAAATGTCCTTTAAACAAAGCGACATAATCTTATTTTCATCTCTACATCTACGACTCCTCGGATACTACACACCTCATTGAGTTTAATTACCAATCGCGGTAAAATCGTTAATTGGAACAAAGCAGATTACGAGGGGAAAAAAAGGGACAATGCTTATGATATGAACAAATGCTATTAGATTCCTGAGCCTACTAAAATGGAGTGTCAAATTTCCTATATGCCACTTTGATACCACTATGTACGGGTAGAGTAACATGCGTTGAAAATGTCAATATTTTTTTTAACTCGTTCTTCCCAACCGCATAAGAGCTGTGCCCTGTCCTGACCCGTAAACTTAGAAGGAAACAATAATAGATTTTAACACCGTTGCTATGCATTTAATTCACATTTTCCGTATCTAATTTTTTGATATTAATCCCACAAGCAAGTATTCTCTCTCAATTGTCTCAGCCTAGTTAGAATGAAGTTATTTTCTGATATAGCCAAAGGAGTCATCGGCTAGGCTTAATTATCTTGAGGGAGTTTCCTTTATATATTTCTTTCCACACCCAACTTTGATAGTTTCTACGTCACCCTCAAGGCCATCAGTTTTTAGATACAAGAGTTCTTAAAGTACTTCTCATAAAATCTAGTAGGAAATTGAAAGAAATCAATTGATTGCTCTTTACTATTTACTAATCGGCTGGCTTTCTTGTGTCTAGTTTTCGTAACTGTTCCGTTTCATTTGTAGAGGTTTTCGCCTTAACGGGCTTCCGAAGATCGGTTAGCTTGTTTATACTTTATTGTAATTTCCTGATGAAAATGCCCCTAATTATGGTTGCCATCAAATTTGCTCACAAGTTCTCCAGTGTTTATTTCTCTGAAGTTGAAAAGTCATCCCAGAAGGATACACTACTAGTTCCATGGATACTATAGCCTATTCAAAGTATTTGGGAACTATTCATAATACCATCTGACTGAATATTTTACCTATATTGCTTTTTGTTGTTTGTTTTGAAGTAACGCCTGAATTTTTTTAATGGATCAATTTCTGTAGTCTAATGCAACTAGAAATAGCTATTATGTTTTCTCATTTTTGTTGACAGGTAAAAGGTGTACTAATAAGATTCTCCTGTCTGTATTGTCAGTAGAAAATAGATAAAAAGTCCATTTAATTTAGTAATTGGAAATGTAATGTTCATCTTTCCACTGAGTGGATGGGTATAAAATTGTAAATCCCTAAAATTGTTATTCAAAGTTAGGGATTTTTCTTTTTATAGCGAAATAAGGCTAAGTTCCAAGCACCTTAGGTGCCTTCTATATTGATTATAATTTGATACTTGTATCATAGGCCTGTACAAATGTTAAAAAGAAAATGACTACGCAAAACTTTTATGTCTACCTTTTATGAATTGAGGATGGTTCTATCTTTGCTACTTTTTAAAAAAAAGTCTTGGTGCTGCTAGGTTTGTTCCTTGGGAGCACTAGCCTGCTTCGATGACTTCGACCCACAGGATATGATCGCAGACACCACAGGGGTCAGCATCTAACCGCGAAGTGGTTCTAGGAAAGGGACGCGCACAAAGAACGAGTGCACTTTTGCAACCTTCGTGGGTATCACTCTGACCCGGCCAGTCGGTAGAAAGGAAGAAATACTTGGGCGGATAGAAGCACATCAATCTGAGATGAAGGGTAAGTTAGTTGCCTCATCAGTCCCTCGCATCGTGGAAGAGATCCCCGAACGGATAATGAAATGTACATAAAGATAAGAATGACTGGCAAACTCGTAAACACCAGTGATCATAGAACCCTTCGTATGGTAGGCACAATATTATCATTAGTCCCCACATACGTCACCCTAGCCTTAAAGGATGCAAGGACTGTTCCTTCATGGCCAATTATGAGTACCATCTTCGGGAACTCGAGGTCATGTAAATTAAAGTGGATGATGCCGCCTTCATTATCACAGGTGCTGCTCCAGGCATTGCTAGGCACTCGCGGGAAAAATGTAACTCATACTGGAGCTTTTTCCCTAGGTAACCCTAAATTCCTGTGCCTTTTGTGGCGGTCGCCTCAAATCCCGATTGTCGAGAATTCTCGAGTCATACGAGGGGCGGTCAATAAGTTTTGCAATTCGGATATGATGAATGTTTTGTTATTTTTCAATATAACTACCCTCGACTTCAATGCACTTGTCTCTGAGGCTTCGAATTCCCGACTGCTGTTCAATCCACTCCTGGACGGCGAGCTGGAAATCTTCATCGTCCCAAAATCGGCGTCCACGGAGTGCAGCCTTGAACTGGCAGAATAAAAAGTAGTCGCTAGGGGCCAGATCTGGACTGTAGGGGAAATGGTTGAGCTCCTCGAATCCGCACTGGCGCAGGGCAGCTTGTGCAACTCTGGCCTTGTGGACAGGGGCATTGTCGTGGAGGAGCAGGACACCGCGTGTCAACTTGCCGCGCCGCTTCTGACGGATGCACTTCTTCAACCCAGCCGGTTCCTTGGCGTAATATTGGCCTGTGATGGTCCTTCCACGAGGCGCATAGTCCACCATCAACACTCCCTCAGAATCCCCCCGTAAGGGGCGCAGCGATTTGCCATCCTGGCCGCAAAGCTGACGGGATCCAGCGCTCCGTCCGGCACAAGCTTAGCCACTCTTCCTTCCTTCAGATAGCCTGTATTTCTCCCCTACTTCGTCGCTTTTCAAACAACCTCTCCCACAGCTTTATCTGGTCAGCCTCTAATTCCACAGGGTAGATGCTGACCTTCTTCTCAGCCAACCGTCCCGGATCGGGGCTGAGGGGGGAGGGGACAATGTTCCCTAACCCCTGAGCTCCGGTCTGGGGTGGTTGGTTTTTAACAACCTGCTTCATCCCCACCCATACCTTCCTCACATCCCTTTTCCTCTAGTCTTCAAAATCTATCTTTTTTACGCCGTGTTCAAGGTGGAGCCGCCATGCCGATGGACTGCCAGGCCACCAGGCGGAAGGGGGGGGCCCAAATGGCGGCGCCTGGCTCTGCCGGGCCTGTAAGCACCTCTTGCAGTGCGGGCTACTGCGAAAGGTGGTGAGCGATTGCGTCCCGTAAAACAAAGAGGGTAACCATGACCAATGATGCAAAAAAAACCCTCCCCTTAATTCCCCCTATAACAACGACGGAGCCGCCCTCGGGCAGCTCCACCGAAAAAATAGAGGTCTTCCCTTCCCTGTGCTTGCGCAGGGGACCCTCCATATTTCTCTAACCGGAGAGGATGCTTACTCTTCTCCTTCGCCTACGGGTGCAGGGGACTCCCCCTCACCACCTTCTCTGGAGGTGCTTTCGGGCACCTCCCTTTTTCCAGCGGCAGTCCCCTCTTTTCTTCCCAAGGGGACTGCCAAGAAAGCCAGCAGGCAGCCCATTGCCGACCGCCCCTCGTGTAAGCGGCTCGGTAGGGCAAACACCCTTAGGGGGGAGAGGGGAGCCAGGCCCCTTCGGTCGCTCCCCTCAAAAGACCTGCTGGCAAGAATTTTAAACCTTGCCGGGGTCAAGGCCTGTGCCTCCCCACACAAGACTGGCGACACTGCCAAGGGGACCTGCGATGTCCTGGGAGGGGATGGCCAACTGGAGGCCCCTCCTGTGATAGACATGGTCCTTGAGGAAACCCAGCCTCAGAGGGTAGGGCCTTCCATGGGGGAAAATCTGGGCTCGGCGCCAAACACCGAATCCGCCCCAATGCAAGGTCCTCCTCAAACGGATGGGGTCTCTGAGGCAGTACAAGGAGGGGAGGGATCTCCTCCGACAGGGGCCCCTACGACTACCAGGACCTTCTCTATTTCGGAGAAGGACCTGGCTGAGGCCGGTCCATCTGGCCTGGGGACTTTTGCCGGCGGAGGTGAGAAGCGGGTTCATTCCACGCCCTCCTCTCCAAAAGAGAAAATGACTAAAAATACCAAGAAGAATCGGGGCTCCTCTCCATCCGCGGGGGCTGCGGGGACGGATGGGTCTGCTGCCACTTTGGTAGGCGACCAAGCCAAGATCGGCACATCCGGCCCCTCTGCCCCCCCCCCCCCTGTGTGCGGAGCCCCTGACTAAGACCACGAGTGCACAGGGCGGAGCCTCGAAGACATCGGGGCCCCTCATTCAGAGGTTACCTGGCGTTTTCGAGCCCACTGGCTTCAAGCGCTTCCTCGATATTCGCTCCATTGATGGCAACATGATCCATCAGAGGAGAGGATTAGCTAGTGCAATTGGTAGAGAGCCGAAGGTGACCCGTTTCTCGGACGGGAGCCTTCTGGCGAATCCCGCCGAGGCGGCCAAGATAAGTGCTCTTCGGACACTTCATGGCACCCCGGTGAGTGTGACGCCGCACTCTACCATTAACTTTGTGAAAGGAGTAGTTTATGCGAGGGAACTCGTTGACTACTCCATTGAGGACATCACCCTAGAGCTGGCCGACCATGGGGCGGTCAAGGTCGAACGTGTGGTGAGAAAACAGGGAGGGGCTTCGAGACCCACCCCTAAGCTCTTCGTCACGTTCGACTGTGACAAGCTCCCTGAGTCGGTGCGTGCCGGTTGGTACCGCTACCGCGTGAAGGCATTCGTGCCACTGCCGCGGTGGTGCTATTACTGTCACCGCTTCGGTCATACGAATCGATCTTGTAGACGTGAAAGTGGGGGTCAACCGAAGTATGTGTAAATTGCTCAAAGGTCGCACACGATAAGTTCAAACCGTGTGTGGCCAAGTGTGTCAATTGCGGAGAGCCGCACCCTGCTTCTTCGAAGCAATGTGGTGCATATCTCCTCGAGAAAAATATCCTGGCCGTTCAGGCCCAGGATAGACTCTCATTCCGCGAGGCTAAGGACTTGGTCCTAGCACCCGGCTCTGCCTGGGACGTCATATGCCTCAATAGTTATAAAGACACCCTCTGCTCCTGGCCCATCCAGGCCAACGAGCACGGTTGTTTCCGCGCTCATTCGGAGCCCTTCTGCGGGCTCTACCCAACCTGGGCGCTTCCCTGGTAAAGCTGGCGGTAAAAAGGGTTCATACCCAGCCCCGGCTTACACCAGGGCTCCCCCCTCTTCCCCTAGCGTGACCGTTTCCCGTAAGGCGAAACGGCCACGCGCCTCCACCGAGTCGTTAGACTCACAGGAGGCAACACCCCTGAAGTTGGTCGCTAGGTCATCTTCCGGGGTTCCTAAAGCTGTCCCTCGAAAAGACAGCAACAAAGGAGCTTCGGCTCCTTCGCCCACGCCTAGTGGTGGAGCGAGTGGGTCGGAGACGGTGGTTCACGAAAAGAGCGCCCTCCGTCTCCGAAGCCGCAACGCCCGTCTAAGGTTTCGAAGGCGACAGCGCCCGGGGTTCTGCCCCCGGGAAACGTACGGCCATTCCCGTGATGGTCTTCCCCCGCGTCTCCTCCGAGCTAGGCCTGGAGGGCATATTCCTTCAATGGAATTGTCGTGGACTCCGGGCCAACTGGGAGGAGCTGCGGAGGCTTGTCTCGTCCCGTTCCCCGTTAGCTATCTTTTTGCAAGAGACCATGCTAGGCGCGTGCCCCCTGCCCGCCCTCCCGGGGTATAAGGGTCTCGCGACCCCACCACCGAGGGATGGCCGGGCTGGCAGATGCGCGATTTACACCCGGCATGATGTCTCCGTTCTTCCTTTCTCTTTAGATACCTCCTTTCAGGCAGTGGCTGTGCAGCTGCACCTGGATATGGAGGTATACTATCATTTCTGCGTACATTCCACCGTCAGCTGACTTCCACGCGGGGTCTTCCGCCGTGTCGTGGCACGGTTCCCGAGGCCCTTTCTCTTGCTTGGAGATCTGAACGGCAGGCATCCTCTCTGGGGAGATTACTCCATAAATCCCAGGGGACAAGTCCTTGCCGATCTGATCGAAGAGCTTGAGATGGGTGTCCTAAACGTGGATGAGTTTACGCATCACTGTCCGAGAACCGATTCATTTTCTTGCCTTGACCTATCTTTGTGCTCTTCGGATGCACAGCCTGATTTTGATAGGGGGGTGGTCGATGACCTCCATGATAGTAATCACTTTCCCATTCAAATATCATTTTCAGGGCAACTGCCGCCTGAGAGACCACCTCGGTGGTGCTTGGCGCGGGCGCGGTGGCCTGCATTTCAGGAAATGACTGAATTCTGTATCTCAGTCGGAGTTTAGGTCGGTAGATGAGGCCGTTGAGTTCTTCTCCGGCAACCTCATCGCCGCGGGCCTGTCTACTATTCCTAGAACGTCTGGCCGTTTTGCACGCCGACCACTCCCATGGTGGTCGGCCGAGTGTGAGACGGCCCTCAAACAGAAGCGTTATGCCTACATGCGCTATAAGCGCCGCCCGAACGATTTCATTGTCGGTGAATTTCGTCGTGCAAGGGCTAGGTTCCGGTATATTTCGAAGCTCGCCCGCCGCTCTTCTTGCCGGCCATACGTGTCTTCACTTAACGTGAAGACCCCTCTAGCAGAGGTGTGGAAGAGTCAAAAGAATTCGGGGCAAGTTCTCGCAGGACCCCCCTCCCGTTCTCCAGGAGAATGGGACCGCGATCTCGGACCCCGCGTCCGTGGCGGAATCCTTAGCGACCGCTTTTTCCGCATTCTCTAGCCGGCATGCTGCTCCGCCAGCATTCAATGCACGTCGTGATGTCGCGGAAGGCCGCCGGCTGGACTCTACCTCCAGAGGCGGAGAACCCTTCAACAAGTCTACTGTGAGTTGCACTCCGCTCTCGCTTCGTGTGCGGACACCGCTGATGGTCCGGACGATGTCCCGTACGCCATGCTTCGACACCTGGGTGAGCGAGGCATGGCCTTTCTGTTAGATTTGTTCAACAGGATCTGGGTGGAGGGTCTTCTCCCAGACTCCTAGCGAATCGCTACTGTGCTCGCCTTTCGCAAACCGGGGAGAGATCACTCTACTCCGACCGGTTTCCGCCCAATCTCTTTCTAACCTCTTACGTGTGCAAGTTGATGGAGAAATTGGTAAATGTTAGATTAGCCTTTTTCCTGGACAGCGGAGGCCATCTGTCTTCTGCACAGTGCGGCTTCCGCAAGTTCCATTCCACGTCGGATGCTCTGCTCCGACTGAAAAATGCCGTCTGCGAGGCTTTCCTTCGTAGACAGCACTACGCAACGGTTTTTCGATCTGAGAAGGCCTATGATACCTCGTGGCGATACGGTCTCATGGAGACTCTCCACACGATGGGGGCGAGGGGACGCCTCCCAATGTTTATATCTGAATTTTTGCGAGATCGTCGATTGCGCGTACGGGTGGTGGGAGCCCTCTCCGGCCCAAAGCAGCAGGAAGAGGGTGTCCCGCAGGGAAGTGTCCTCAGTGCCACACTCTTTGCCCTGAGCATCAACGGCATCACCTCGGTGCTGCCGAAAGATGTTCTCGCTACGCTCTACGTGGACGACCTTTCGATCTCTTTTGGCGCGGCCCAGATGCCAACTCTGGCGCGTCGACTCCAACAGGCATTGAACCGCGTCTCTCGCTATGCCGAAGCGCACAGGTTTCGGTTTTCTTTGGCCAAGACTAAGGTGGTGCACTTCTGCCGCCATCCACGGCTTTTCCCCGACCCATATTTGTTTCTTAATGGGGTGCGCCTGGATGTTAGTTGAATCGTACCGTTTCCTTTGTCTTGTATTCGGCCAACGCTTCACCTGGGAGGCTCATATTCGCACCCGCGCCATGGACATTCTCCGTTCCGTGACGTTCAGCGCTTGGGGCGCTGATAGGGCTAGTGCCCTACTTTTTTATCGATCCTTTGTTCGTTCGAAGCTCGACTACGGATGTGAGTTTTATGCATCCGCAGCCGAGCGTTTATTGCAGAAGGTGGATTCGATCCACCACACCGGCCTTCGCCTTGCGACCGGTGCCTTCCGCACTTCCCCTATTAAGAGCCTGTTGGTCGATGCTGGGGAGATGCCACTCGCTCTGCGCCGCGTGCAGTGCATCACTCGCATTACGCGCCTCCCTCAGTCGCCAACAGCTCTCACTGCATCCGCAGCTGATCTCGATGGTGCCTATGGCCCTATGGCGCAAAGAGACGTCAGTCATACCCTAAGCCCTTTGGGTTTAGGGCCAGGAAACTCCTTCGATAGATAGATATAGCTCTCGGGCCGGTGGCCACCCTGGAGGGTACCACATTTGGCTATTTGTCACCACGCCTCTGCTCCCAAAGCTTGTACTGCGCCGGGAGTATTGCGTTCGACCTTTTTGGAGCACACCTCGTGTCCCGCTGGAACCGTGCCAGTGTAAACGGATGGCTCCAAGTCGGAAGAAGGGGGCGGCTTCCACGCCGTATTCCCTCTGTTTGAAGTCAGCGGGGCTCTACCAGGCGCTGCGTCTGTCTTCACGGCCGAGCTGGTGGCAATACACCACTTGGTACGGGAGATTACGCGACGTGCCCGGTTCGGAGACCGGATTGTGATCTATAGCGACTCACAAAGCGCCCTGAGTGCTCTCGGGGCATTGGAATCTCCACATCCCCTGATTCGCGATATCCGTGACACCACGGTTATGGCGAGCCGGGCAGATGTCGAGATTATCTTCTGCTGGGTTCCAGGACATGTAGGAATTGCGGGGAATGAGCGCGCCGATGAGGGCGCCAAAGAGTCCGCGAGGACTCTGCGACCGGACCAGCGTTTCGCTCTTCCTGACACGGACTACATGGCAGGAATACGGGCAGCTCTTCGGACTGCTTGGCAAAGATGTGAGACGGTCGAAGGGAACTTAAGTTGCGTGCCATTGCGCCGCGACTGTTCCCATGGACCTATACCCCAATGCCGCCACGGCTTCAGGTCGCTTTCTGTCGTCTCCGAATCGGACACACTCGAGTGACGCATCGCTATTTGATGGAGCGCTTGCCTGCGCCCTATTGTGACGACGACTGCGTCGTCCCCCAGACTGTTCGGCACATTCTTGTCGAATGTCCCAGTCTGGGTGATCTTCGCGCACGTTACCTGTCCTGGTACCGAGATGGGCGGGGTCGCTACCGCCTGTCCTTTGTACTCGGGACGAGTGCGTGCACATTGACTGGTGGACTTGTCTATTTGGGGGAAGGCCGGCCTTCTCCCTTTCATTTAACTAGGTTTAGTTGTTTTTGTTATTTCTTTTTATTTTTGTTTCCTGTTCAAATTTTTTAAAGTAGCCTAGAACTAGGCTGTTTGTTTACGGCGACTTATGCCAAGTGGGCAGTCGCCAGATAGCGCCTTAAAAAAAAAAAACTCACTATCCCAGAAGATGGTGGCCATGATCTTCTCGGCTGAGGGTTAGGTCCGGAACTTGATGGGGTCGGAGAGCCCCTGTGCTTCCAGGCCATGCTTTAGAGTTTGGTCTCGGGATACCAGTGATGGACCCACGTTTCATCACCTGTCACTATGCGTGACTCGAATCCTGCCGGTTCTTGGTTGTAGAGGAGCAGCCGCTCCTCCCAAATTTGACAACGTTGAAGTCGATCATGGGGCGTGAGGTTTCTAGGCACCCAACGGGCAGAGACCTTGGTCATGGCCAAATTGTCGTGGATGATGTTGATAACACCTCCATGTGATATGCCAAGTTCTCCCTCAATTTCTTCGACCTTCACCCGTCGATTTTCGAGGATCATCTTCACACGGGCCACATTGTTCTCGTTGGTCACGTCTGACGGACGGGGGTCATCTTGAGGGGACTCACGACCATGGCGGAACTCCCTATTCCAGCGAGCAATGGTTGCATAGAAAGGGGCGGTATCGGTGTACACTGCAACCATGCATTCTTGCCTTCCTTGGTCAAAAATTTGATCAGTGCGCGGTCTCAACCTTGTCCATTGTTGAAAAATTTGACTGAGGATCTGCGATCAGCTACTGCTTCTTAAATAGACGAAGCAGGAGCGTGCGGCTGCAGGTCCCCTGACTTGTCATAACTTGTCCTAAGACCCCCACACACAGCCATCTCCTTTCCTGTTTTGCCCAACCGATTCGCAAAACTTATTGACCACCCCTCTTAAGAAGAGGAAAGATGCTATTTGCAAGCAGCTGCTGAAAGTACCGAAGGGAATGTTTCACAAGAAGTCATTACCCGCAGTCCTCAGGAGGCCTCCCAGAGTCCCGTTAACGTTATCTTAGTCTCCGATATCCGTATCACTAGAATCATCTCCCTACCGAGATGATTCCAGGTAGGGTGGCAATTGGAGTAAGTAGCCTTTAGACGGGTTTTCTTCGATTGTGGGAGCCAACGTTCCTTCATTAGAGCTTCAGAAGCGTCGAAGCTGTGAAGAAAACTGCGCCGGGTGAAGATAGCGGTACAGGGGTTTTGCAGTGCCCAGGAGTCTAAAGAACGTTGTAGAAGTTTCCATTATGATAAGGAATCGTCGTGCATTACTAGCGAGTTTGTAGCGATTGAAAACCTGAACATAAATACACCCTGGTTGAATAATGCTGCACTACAGCTGAACTCCACCAGTCTACACCCACCAGACCTGACACCTCGAGCGTTGCAGCTTGGTTCAGCTCTCTTGGTCAATCGGACCATACTACATTCCCGCATAGACCCCCGAGACGACTTTCCTAGCCTGCAAGATACAAACTTGTTCTCGCCACTCATTACAGACCTCTAGGACTACAACTAAACATGACCTCTCACTCCAGGCACTTTCCACCCACAACCTACCACTATTCTTTGTAGGGAACCTGAACGCACACCATCCCACACTAATACTATCCAACACCACAAATATTACAGGAAGGTACCTTGTCGGTGCTATGCGCTGCGAGCACATCGGCCCAGCCTTCCCTACTGGGCTGAGTACAGAAGAGAGACAAACAACACACATCACCTTAACCTAAACAACACAAGCTTACACTGGAATACATTAATGGACATAATAAAAACCGCACCGGAGAGACACCCGTTAAACATTTCACATTCTCCATACACATAAAAAATAGACATAATAAAAACCGCACCGGAGAGACACCCGTTAAACAATTCACATTCTCCATACACATTCAAGCCCTCATTGCTTATACAACAATCACTATACATGAGGCCCACGCCAACAAAACTTTACTCTCCTTCGCGGTCGTATCCTCCGCTGCGTACAGGAGGGCAGGAATCGTCAGTGGTGCGTGATAGTCATCGGACGACGCCCGGGGAGCTTTTCTCCTCCTGGCGACTCATACGGCTCGGAGTCATCAGTAACAACCAAACACTCACTGAAACTAACGATATCCTCGACGCCTTCAGGTCCCATTGGGACACAGTCTATACATATAACCCTCGAAAGCCACCCGCACAAGAGCACTTCCAAGTACAGGAGTGGTGCCAACTTCACGTTGCTGAAGTAGAAACCGCCACTCTTGTGCAATTGGAGGCGCTCGACAACACAACCATATTCACCACTCCCATCACTGTCGAGGAAACCAAACATTACATTACATTAAATCTACACCGAAATGCCCCTCCAGCCTCCCTAATACACCACCTCCCTGAAACAATCTACCCCATACTGTCACAGCTCTTCAACGCCTCACTAGCCTCCGGTCACTTCCCACATGCATTTAAAACCTCACAACATCCTATCCACAAAAAGAACAAAGCCCGCTCACACCCAAACAACTACAGACCTATTGCTCTACTAGAGCACTTAGGCAAAATACTCGAGCGTATGGAAAACAACCACGTGCGTAGCTTCCTCGAAGATACGGACTGGCTCTCTCCCTGCCAATATGGCTACAGGAGGGGTCGGTCCACTCAGCGGTTGTGACCATCGTTCACGATGCCATCCAAAAAGCACGTCAAACAAGACAAAAGGCATTTTCCACCTGTAAGGACGTGGAGAAGGCCTTCGACAAAGTGTGGCACGAGGGACTCCGTTGAAAACTCGCTAACAACACGGAGCTCCCTCTCTGCACCAGAAGACCTCTCCCATTACCTCACGGATCGGAGGTGTCTTATCAAGTACAACATAACATCACGACCATTCACGCCACGTGCAGAAGTGCCTCAGGGCAGCGTCCTTACGCCAACACACTACATCATGTACACGAACGACACTCCACGACCACCAAACGACTGCAGACAAACATACACACTGTCCTATGCCGACGCCGAGACAATTCTCGTCTGCGTACGCGGACCTGTCATGATCGCACGCCATGCACAACAGATACTGGACATTAAGAGGACGAGTAGCTCATTGCTACAAATCCTCAGAAGACACAGATGACACACTTTGGCGCCAGCGATCACTACATGCACAACATACCAATCGAATTAGCAGCTTTGCAACCTATGAAAGGCTAAACAACAGGGTACAATTTAGTGGGAGAAGTTGATAAATGTTTTGCAAATTTGAATTTAGATTGGGAAAAATTGTGAGGATTACTACCAATGGGTGTTAAATTTTACTGCGAAGAATTCACGATAAAGTGTATGAAATAAATCCAGGTCAAATTGTAAAAAAACTCCATTCTATTATTCACCAACAATCTTTTTTTCTTTTATTTTTTTGGTGAAAATAATCTCCACCTGGATATTGTTAAATTGAATATCAGATCAAGACGATTAAACGATAGAGTTCATGCATTTTCTCGAAGAACTTGAATCAGAACAAACTTATTATTTTCATACTAATGTAAGATGGCTTAGTTTAGGCTAGGTTTTGAAAATAGTATGGGAACTAAGAGGGGAGAATTATGTATTTTTAGAAATGAAGCAAATATTGGATTACCCGCAATTAAAAGATAAGAATTCGACAGCAGACTTAGCTTTTGGCATTGATATTGTATCTTATCTATGTGATTTCACTCTGAAGTTGAAGGGAAAAAGATTTTTTTTTTTTGGAAATGTAAATCGAAGTAAAAGCATTTATAACAAAATCATTGTTTTTTTTTAATCAGCAAATTAAACAAAACCAATTTTTTTTCATTTAGATGTTAATGTAACTTCCATTGATCTTGAACTGATCGATCTCACAAGTAATTTCCATTATTCAAATGATTTTAAGAATTCTCATATCATTAAATTTTATGCCTCTCAATGATCAAGCGTTTGTTTATAGGTGGGGTGTTACTTGCTTATAGGTAAAGTCGCCTAAAGTTTATCGGTAAGCCAGCTGTTTAAGGTAGGTGGAATGAATGGTAATATTTGGTTTTAGGCTATCGGCGCTGTGGATTACGCAGTAGAATTCAAACTGACTCCAGATGTCCGCTGGTTATTCACTTGTAGGTTGGGTAAACGGTAACTGGCTTATTGCTTGACAGAGGGAGAGAATCATAAGAAAATAGCAGTTTTGTAGGTTTTAATTTTGGTCTTTTAACCACCTCAGGCATGGCAAGTGAAATCGCTGTACTAACTCGGTGTGTTCACGTCCTTGTAAGTGGCAGTGTTAATAATCGCTGTACTAACTCGGTGTGCTCACGTCCTTGTAAGTGACAGTGTTAATAGACTGTTTCTTGTATTTATTTCTCTGTCACGACTGTTTTTGCAATCACTTTTATTCTAACTAAAATTTAGGGGCGTGGTTCAGTTTCTCCAATCCGAAAGTTGGGCAGAGCTATTTAATCAGAGGGTATGTGCGTGTACACCAATAGTGGTTTTTGAATTAGGAAACCTGGTCGATATCAGTCGTAAAATAAATAAGATTTCGTCTTTCATGGGTCCATGTCATGAAGAATGCCAAATCAAAATTAAAAATCCCATTGACTCTTAAGAATTTACTTCTGAAAAAGATCGATTTAAAATCCTTAACCCTCAAGCAAAAGCACCCCCGCCCCGCCTCCACTAATACTAAAATTCGTGTTCTCTACATTACAATTAGGCACTCCAAGTAATTAATGTTAGATAAAAAAAAATACTCATTTCTTTTTATTTCGACGATAATTCTTTTGCTTTTAATGAGTATGGCTCTAGTCTAGACTTTTCGCCAAATTCCAAAGTACCCCTCTAGTTTATAAAGTATGCCCACTCCGCAAACTAGCCAGGTGGAATTTCGGGTCAGAGCTTGCAGTGAGTTGTGTGGAATGTTCCAGTTTGATTTGTGGTGGGCAAGTTGGGAGCGTATGGTATCGTGTAGTGTTGTTTTGGTGTGTATTCGAGTGTGTGGGTATTGTCGGAATAAAGGATAGTAGCATGGGCGCAAGAAAAGTCTAGGGACTTTCTCCTCGAGCGGAGTGTGATGTTAAAATCTCCTAAAAGGATGAGGGAGGTAGATTAAATTACGGTTACATTCGGAAGGAAGGTGGTCTGGGATGGGATGTTAGTGTTAGACCATATAAGTGTACTGTCGTTCCAGCTAAACGCGAACAAATCACCAGAGGGTCAGTGGGGGGTGAATCTAGTACACAGACTTTTTAACAGACGAAGATGGCTATTCCGCAGCGGCTAGAACCGACGATAATACAAAAGTAGCTAGTGGATGTCTCAACGAAGTGAAATTTAGGTATTTTGCCTGAAGATGGTACTTGTGATCCGCAAAGATCGTATTGCCTATCGATCACACAATCCCAGAGGTTGAACTTACGGACAATTGGCATAAGTCGCCCAGGACTAATTAACTGGATTGTTTCATATAAATAAGAATAGTATTGGGCATCCAATGTTGGCCAATTTTAGACCAAGCTGTATCAGTCACTCCTTTATGCCACTAGGTATTCACGCAGGTGCTTTAGTTTTTGTTTGTAAAACTGACGGCAATTCGGTGGGTCTTACTATGCCTACCCCCACCCCCCCAAAAAAATCGAGGAAGGCGGGTATTTCCAAGTGGATTGATCTACACTTGAAAGTGAGATTCCAACCGCAGGTGCCAAAAATCTTTTACCCTTCCAGTAATCACTCATTGGAAAGGTCCTCGGCAATCAGAAAAGGTACCTACCCCTCCGAAATCGCAAATGCCCGTTAATGGACGATGATTAAAATAAAAGAAAATGTCCAAAATAATTTAATTGAAACACTAAAAATGTTGGAACTTAACACCGCCCAACTAATTGTCAATTCTTAAACTAGCCATAGACTGGTTAATTTTGTTTGCATTATCATGCACTAATTGCTTTTCCTTAAGCGCGACATTTCCTTCAATAGTTTCCTTTTTCGCATTTAATCTATTTATAATGGGACGAACAATCGACCTAATTTGATTAAAAGATTTTTCTAAATTATTATTGATTAATAAAAATGTATACTTAATTTTGTCTGACATTTCAATTTCTTCCTGAGCAAGGTTCAGTCTTTTCTTTATGTGCTCGGGGGTTTCATTGGTGAGTTTCGCCCGATCACACAATCTTTTTTCTAAAATCTATAACAATCATTAATTTATTAGAGGACGAAATCTATCAATATTAAAAGGTTGGTGGTGATAGCGCATCTTTATTTACTGAGATTAGGGTTAATAGCCGGATGTTAGAGCTCAGAGAGCCGCGATTTAGTTGCAGGAAATGTGCATTCACTGGTTTCTAAAGTTTGCAAAATTCTTGACTACTCGAGGTTTGTATGTAGCTTTACACATTTTCACGTACCCAGGAGCTATTACATCAATACCATAATCCTTCTTTCACTACTACTTTTGTCACTTTTTTTTATACTTTTTCCTTCATCCTACCTGTTATTCCTTTCTTCCAAACACATGGATAATATTACAAGATTAAAGTATCTAAATCCCAATAAAATCTTGTACGGTGTCCAAACAGTTGTCATGGTAATTCGTGTTCAATACAGTTGAATTTATCCCTTTTTCCCTCCCCAGTCACTCATTTCAAAGTGGATATGACACGACCACTCTATCTTGTGTGGGAGCACACCAGTTGGATGCAATAGAAATTCCACTTCCTGTTTAATGGCTTAAAGTTCCTACATGAGAATCGCCACTTACTCTTTGCAAAAGTTTATTGGGCCCCCATCACAGGTTATAGGATTATCAAAGGCATTCTCCCTTAATCTCAAGCAGTCAGGGGATACAAAAGTCATCTGTTCCTAGGGAACAATGCAACGAGAATAATAACTTACTCTGTGGTTGGTCACTTTATTTTCTTAATTTAAAAAAGAAGGAAACCAACCTGTAAAGATTTTTCCAGTGATGCGGAAGGTTTCACATAAATACTTGTCATGGCGAAGTTATAGGGTTCCAATTGCTTCAAACTCTTCACATTTACGTCCAATATTGGAAGTTTTTTTTTATCAGTAATTTTCTTGATCTCTTTCCTTGAAGTTCCATAATGTTTCCCTGGATTTTATTAGTGTTATAAAGATAAAAAAAAAATAAATGGATCATGCACTAGTTTTTGGAAAAGATTCATAAAGAGGGTAAGAAATATTTTTGTCGGGTTAACAAATGGTAATAGCACGAAATACTTCCTTCTGATTGAGGAGTTTCTTTCCCATCTTCCCCAGTAAACACCCCCCCTCAAGGAAAAGAAGTTCCCCTGTAAAAAAAAAAATTATAGAAAGAGAAAAGATCATTGCTTGAAAATGACTCGTCAAACGAGAAAAATTAATGAATGAAGAAAAACTCTGAAGCTGGTTGGGCCTTTCTTGATCTTTTATTTTCCAATTAGTTTAACTTAGGATCCGAAACACGGCTATCTAGTGAGTATGGCAGCCGGCAAGAATTCAAAACTCCATCCAGTCACTTACTACACTAGATGCGAGTTAACTTTGCTGTAATCGGAAGCGGTGGGGTTCCTTCCACTCAGCCAAGGGGTAGCTTTATAGGAATGTTGTGACACTCTACAAACAATGAATGGAGTTTCGAAATAATGTGAGGATGTCAAAGGAAATAAAGCATACCGTTAAATTCTACCTCTTCATAAAAATCTAGCTTATTAAATTCTTCTTTTTTCACAAAATAATAATCTGTCCCTTCCTGTTCAGTGGGACGTTTTTCTCTCGTTGTGTGAGAAATTGAAAATTCACAAAGATTGCCTAATTCCTCGTCTTGGAGCAACCTTTTTATTAAAGTCGATTTTCCAGCCCCTGAAATAACAACCCTTGGTTATTTTATCGTTTATATGAGGTAAATCCAGTCGGGTGATTTAAAAAATAAATACAACCCTTGATTATTCTGGATTAATATCGGCGGGCAGTGTATAGTATAGGCCCTTGTTAACGGTCACTAAGAAGGATCTTAAGAAAAAGTGAAAAGGAATGGGTTGGGTTAATCTCGTACGTCTTGCGCCCTACCTCCCTCACACATCGATGAGAAAACTCCGACCCGTTAGACGTCAGCAGTATATGGATACGGACATCCTTCCTGAATGGAGTGTGCTACATTGCATAATTACGACCATCAAATACCCTACGACTCACTCGAGGTTAGCTCAGAAAAGGGGGGAAAGTCAGGGGAGAAGGAAAAAAAAAAAATAGGTATAAAGAATGTTTCACAACTCACTTCTTTCTGCAAGTCATATTTTAGCCTTTTTATCGATTCTATAAGTATGTTCAAAAATATGAATAGGTAAATGGAACTTAAATGATACATAAAGGCATGCATTAAATATATTTTATGAAGATTTCATATAATTCTATAACTTTTTTTTTAATTTTACGAGCCATCTGGAGACTACTCACTTGGGCATAAGTGGCCGCAATCACGACAGCCTAGCAGCACAAGGCTACTTTAAAATGAGAATATGAAAAACAAAAGGAGGGGCAGGGAGGGGGAGGGGGGGAGGGGGGCAGGGGTGCAGGGAGGGGGCAGGGGCAGGGAGGGGGCAGGGGCAGGGAGGGGGCAGGGGCAGGGAGGGGGCAGGGGCAGGGGCAGGGAGGGGGCAGGGGCGGGGCAGGGGCAGGGAGGGGGCAGGGAGGGGGCAGGGGCAGGGAGGGGGCAGGGGCAGGGAGGGGGCAGGGGCAGGGAGGGGGCAGGGGCAGGGAGGGGGCAGGGGCAGGGAGGGGGCAGGGGCAGGGAGGGGGCAGGGGCAGGGAGGGGGCAGGGGCAGGGAGGGGGCAGGGGCAGGGGCAGGGAGGGGGCAGGGGCAGGGAGGGGGCAGGGGCAGGGAGGGGGCAGGGGCAGGGAGGGGGCAGGGGCAGGGAGGGGGCAGGGGCAGGGAGGGGGCAGGGGCAGGGGCGGGGCGGGGGCAGGGGAAGGGAGGGGGCAGGGGAAGGGAGGGGGCAGGGGCAGGGAGGGGGCAGGGGCAGGGAGGGGGCAGGGGCAGGGAGGGGGCAGGGGCAGGGAGGGGGCAGGGGCAGGGAGGGGGCAGGGGCAGGGAGGGGGCAGGGGCAGGGAGGGGGCAGGGGCAGGGAGGGGGCAGGGGCAGGGAGGGGGCAGGGGCAGGGAGGGGGCAGGGGCAGGGAGGGGGCAGGGGCAGGGGCAGGGAGGGGGCAGGGGCGGGGCAGGGGCAGGGAGGGGGCAGGGAGGGGGCAGGGGCAGGGAGGGGGCAGGGGCAGGGAGGGGGCAGGGGCAGGGAGGGGGCAGGGGCAGGGAGGGGGCAGGGGCAGGGAGGGGGCAGGGGCAGGGAGGGGGCAGGGGCAGGGAGGGGGCAGGGGCAGGGAGGGGGCAGGGGCAGGGAGGGGGCAGGGGCAGGGAGGGGGCAGGGGCAGGGAGGGGGCAGGGGCAGGGAGGGGGCAGGGGCAGGGAGGGGGCAGGGGCAGGGAGGGGGCAGGGGCAGGGAGGGGGCAGGGGCAGGGAGGGGGCAGGGGCAGGGAGGGGGCAGGGGCAGGGAGGGGGCAGGGGCAGGGAGGGGGCAGGGGCAGGGAGGGGGCAGGGGCAGGGAGGGGGCAGGGGCAGGGAGGGGGCAGGGGCAGGGAGGGGGCAGGGGCAGGGAGGGGGCAGGGGCAGGGAGGGGGCAGGGGCAGGGAGGGGGCAGGGGCAGGGAGGGGGCGGGGGCAGGGGCGGGGCGGGGGCAGGGGAAGGGAGGGGGCAGGGGCAGGGAGGGGGCAGGGGCAGGGAGGGGGCAGGGGCAGGGAGGGGGCAGGGGCAGGGAGGGGGCAGGGGCAGGGAGGGGGCAGGGGCAGGGAGGGGGCAGGGGCAGGGAGGGGGCAGGGGCAGGGAGGGGGCAGGGGCAGGGAGGGGGCAGGGGCAGGGAGGGGGCAGGGGCAGGGAGGGGGCAGGGGCAGGGAGGGGGCAGGGGCAGGGAGGGGGCAGGGGCAGGGAGGGGGCAGGGGCAGGGAGGGGGCAGGGGCAGGGAGGGGGCAGGGGCAGGGGCAGGGGCAGGGGCAGGGAGGGGGCAGGGAGGGGGCAGGGAGGGGGCAGGGGCAGGGAGGGGGAGTGGGCAGGGGGAGAGTAACACGGAAAGGAAATACCCTTGGTTGCCCTGGCTTGTACGCGTTCCAACCTTGCGATATCCTTTCGAAACGAAGGACTCCAAAATTGTACGGCGTACTCCAGGTGCGGCCGAACCAGGGAGTTGTTACGGTATCCGAACTGGCGCTTTATGTAGCCTAACATCCTTTGGGCTTTCTTCTCTGCCTCGATGCACTGTTTCGAGAACTTGAGGTCGCTTAGTGATAGTTACACCCAAGTCCTTCTCAGTGTCACTCGATTCAAGAGTAATGCCCTTAAGGATGTACTGAGATTTAGGGTTTCGGTGGCCGATATGCATTACTTTGCATTTCCCCACGTTGAAAGGCATTTGCCACGTGTCCGACCACTCCCCCAATCCTTTGAAGGTCCTCTTGGAGGCGGGCAGTGTTCCCCTCCTTTGCCACATTGATACAAAGCTTGGTGTCGTCGGCAAATTTGGAGATTTTGGCAACCATGTCTCCGTCCATGTCGTTGACATAGATAATAAACAGTAGTGGTCCCAGAACGGAACCTTGAGGGACACCGCTAGATACGGGCGCCCATTCACCACTACGCGCTGCCGTGTCACTTGGCCAGCTCTCTATCCAACCTGCTACCTTGCCGTCTATGCCCTGCGCACGCAATTTCCGGAGAAGGCGGCGGTGTGGTACCTTGTCAAAGGCCTTTTGGAAGTCAAGGTACACAACATCCACCGCTTTATCCCAATCATGCTCACTGAACACGAAGTGGAAGAATTCCACAAGCTTCGTCAGGCATGACCGTTGCCTTCGGAAGCCGTGCTAGGGAACTCCAGTAACAGGTTTGACTCTAAATAAGACGTTATCTTGTCCACTATCATGCTTTCCATGAGTTTACCGACTATCGAAGTCAAACTGATGGGTCGGTAGTTTGACGGATGGGGGGGGGGGGGTCTCCCTTCTTGAAGATCGGAGTCACCTCCGCCTCACGCGTCTCTAGGAACGCATCCGGTCCGGATTGACATCTTAAAGATAGCGCACAGATGTCGTGATACTTCATCGCACACTTCCTTCAACACCTTGGATAGAAACCCGTCCGGTCCGGGGGACTTATTCGTCTTTAGGTCAGCGATCTTTTTCTTTATTTCTCCTTCGGTGAAGTCCATTGCCTCCAGCTTCCCCCCCCCACCCCGAGTAGGAATCCGTGGGCTGGGGGGATGGGACCACACTTTAGTAAACACTGAAGAGCTAACCTTTTTTTCGACGTTGCTATTCATTTTAATTATTTTCAAGTATGAAGATATTATTGGATTTCAAAGAAAAATAAATCAGTTCGGAGGCTCCTCCGGCCCCGTAATCTTTCAAGAAAATCAAGATTCTGCCAGCTTTTAAGTAGTCATTGAGAAGGTTAGCATTTTCTGCATCTGAGTGAGTTAATGCACCCCCCTCGTCCACTAAGGGCCCAATCCTACGATGAATTGGTTTACGGGTATTTACATAGCCGAAGAACTCCTTGGGATTCTCCTTGCAGTCTCGCCACTCGGAGTTCCTCAGTACGCTTAGCCGCCCTTATGCTGGACTTCACTCTCCTGGCTAGCCTCCGGTACTCGTCAAAGGCACCCGAGATCTTCGATCGCCGGTACGCATTTCTCTTCTCCCTAAGCAGTTGGCCGATTTCTCGATTAAACAACTTTGGTTGAACAGAAGACCGACGGAGGCATTTCAGAGGGATGCAACTTGATTGAAGACTCATGAACTTATTTTTGAAGCCTTACATCAGTCAGTCCAGCACGAAGGCTTGCAAAGTCTGCTCTTCTCAAGTAAAGTTTCCTTGATTGACTGGCAACAGACCTTACCTTCGGGATCTTGACGCTAAATCTAACTAGCTGGTGATCACTGCCACCGAGCTCTTCGCCTACAGACATCCTCAGAGGTGAAGACCAAGTCGAGGATATTGTCTCCACTCGTCGGTTCTCTGACCCATTGAGTGAGGAACTCGTTGTTGGCGAACTCCAAGAGTAGCGCGCTCTCGCCACAGGCTGCTCTAGTTTCCCAGTCAACTTGTCTGTTGAAGTCGCCCATAACGATGCACACTCTGCCTTGAACAAGCTCACCCAGCAGCTGGTACAGTTCCCTGTCCTTTTCAACGGGTTGGGAAGAGGGTCTGTAAAGCAGCAGGGTCCTGTATCTGACAGGACCTATCACTAGGTCAACGCCTAGGAGCTCGTGATCGGATATAATGTTGGAGTTCGTAGATTTGATTGTATCCTTGACATACAACATTACACCTCCACCCTCTCTGTCTGGCCTATCTTTGTGGAAGAGTTGGTAGCCAGGAACCGTGAATTCGCCTTCAAAGTCTCGGTTTGAGGTTTTTATCCACGATTCTGTTATGGCTACCATTTCGGGTTCTTCCGTCGCTACGAGGCCACGGAGCTCAGGAAACTTGTTCCTGATTGACCTCGCATTGAACAGAAGAACTTTCAGGAAGTCCCCTAATGTAGGACCCCCTATACTCTTCCGTTTCCCGGCTTCTTGGTTGTCGCGGTGGCACCATTTTTGACAACCTCCGAGAAGGTTGTTTGGGGAGTGACTCGGGCGTACTGGCGTACGTCCGCCTTCCCAATGTGCCGGATACTCCTTTGGGTGCGCTCCACATCCTGGATGAGGTTGGCTAGGAAAGCCTTGCCCTTAAAGGAGAGGTGCACCCCTATCCATTTGGTAGAGGTCTTTTTTACCATAGAATACGGCGTAGGGGTCGACAAAAAGAGACCCTCCGCCGTACAGAGGTCTGCAAGGCGCCGGTTTAGCGACATGTTCCTCACGTGGGCAGTCCGACTTGGAACCCACCTCGGGAGCATCCCCACCACGACGCGTCTGCGGATTTTCAATCCACAGTCGTCGAGGGGACAATAAAATAATGTTCTTTCTGATACGTGACAAGCTCAAGTGGACTATAATTACCTTCTTTCTGATGCGTGATAGGATCGAGGGGACAAAAAAATAAGTTCTTTCTGATGAGTGGTAGGCTCGAGAATAAAATAACGTTCTTTATGAGTGATAGGCTCGAGTAGACAATAAAATAGCGTTCTTTCTGATGCGTGATAGGCTCGGGGGACAATTTTAACTTGTTCGGGTTTAACCTCCGATTTGCACGGCGGGAACAGATAGTTTAAGCGTGTGGTCAAACCTCGGGTTCTAGAACACATGACACCAGCCGAGAAGTGGACACGAATCGTAACCGCTTTCGCTCACTTACCATTATCAATGAATCAACATGGTTGTAATCCGAAGAGGTGGGGTTCCACTCGTCGAGGACGTGGAATCTCAGGATACTTAAATGTTCTAAGATGCAATGGGGTCTATATAAAATGTGGTGGGGGGTAATACGAAATCACATTTTACTTTCTAATGTCAATAAAGGTTGGAGGGGGGGGGGGGTCAATATATAATGGACATGTAAAAATACCTTAAAAAAAAAAGTGTATGGGTTCCGGGTGAGGGATCACAACTTACCAGAAGGACCAAAGAGTACAAGCATTTCCATTGTAAGTTGCAAATATACCAACAAATCTGAAAACAAAAAAAAACTAAGAATTTCAATTAAAAACAAAGTAATTAACCGCTCTCCAATCAACTTATTTTAATTACCTTATTTAATTATCAGTACACTACCACATGGTCAAACGAGCTTGTTTGCAAGTAGGCAGCACCTGCACAACCTATTAACAATCTTTGGCACAGGTCTCTCAACAATATTTAAAGGGAACCTCAATGTCAGGGGAATGGCAAACGGCAAACGGCTACCGGTACAAGGAACAACAGAGGAACCAATTTAGAAATGATGTTGGAAAGGAACTTTTCAAGAGAATAAGACTGGACTTTCCAACATATGCGAGGCAACATCCACATGCAGCCTATTACCATTGCAAGTAGTGACCATGTTGGACATTGCTGCTGAAGGAATTAATACCAAATAAAGGTATCAAAATCCGAGAGGAAAGTACAGGAAACCAATCTGGGAATGCATGTAGTGACCATGCTGGAACATTACTGCTGATGAATCGATACCCAATGCAGGAATCAGAACCTGAGAGGAAAGACTACAGGACACAAGTGGGAAAGTTACAAGGAACCAAGTAAGAACATTATCCCAAACGATCTCACGAACGGAAACCTGGAGGAAATCAACGCGGCGGACGAAAGAAATATCTTAAGGGGAGATTCAGTAGTCTTCCCCACAGGGTTGCCAACTCAGTGTTTTTGGCACTAAATTTAGTGCTTTTTCCTTTACTTTCAGTGCCAACAATTATAGTTTAGCGCGCCCGCGTAATTTTAGTGCCTTTGTACCATTTCTCAAATAATTATTCTTTAAAATTAAAGTTTGCATTAACTGATATTAAAAGGCATTAGAAATGGTACAAAGGCACTAAAAAATATATATATATATATATATATATATATATATATATATATATATATATATATATATATATATATATATATATATATATATATATGCTAATATGGAATAATACAATTGTAAACGCTTTTAAAATTGAATATGATAAATATATAAGAGAATTAAATAATCACTAGCGAGACGAGATTTTAAAGCAGAGTGCATATTTCTGAAATTCAAATGGTGAGTCAAATATTAATGAACATGTTTTGAACATGGCTGTAATCTGTGCAGCTTTGCACATTGGTATTTAGTTTGCTTTCGCTATTCATGAGCTGAAGTTGTTTTGTGATAAAAAAGAGAACTAAATAGGCTAACTTTATGATTTATTTAATATTAACATGTGTGAAATGTGTGAAATAGGACAATAAGTTTATATGAAATTAATTATTTTTTACCCTTCCAGATGAGTAAAATTATTGACAGAACTTTAGGAGAATGGATGTCAAATCCAAAATACAAAAACTGGTTAAAAAGAGTGGAAGGTGACGATACGAAATCATTTTGTAATTACTGCAAATGTGTTCTTCATGCTAGATTAAGTGACATAGACCGACATAGTAACTAATAAACACAAAGGCTGAAGCACTTTTCAGTTGTCAAAGACAAACAAAGCTAACATTTGAAACTGTTGGATCTAGTACTGATTTAACTGCGAAACAAACTGAAGGACAGTTAGCATTATTTATTGCTGAACATTGTTCCCTACAAACTGTAGATCACTTAACTGAGTTATGTAATAAGAGCTTTAGTGATGCGAAACAAAAAACAAACTTAGGCTTAAACGATCAAAATGCACAAACATTATTACTAATATTCTTGGTCCGCATTTTAAAGAAGTTAAAAAATTATTTAGGAACTGCCAAGTGCAGTTGAATAATTGATGAATCCAATGACATTTCTGTCACCAAATTACTAGAATTGTTATTAGATATTCAGAATAAAAAAAAAAATCGTAACTTATTTGGATTTAGTTCAATTAGATGTGTAGTGCTTAAGGCAATGAGCAATGCATTAAAAGAATGCCTACAAAAGCATAATCTTAGTTTGCAAAATCTAATTGCAATAGGCACAGACAATGCTTCAGTAATGATAGGCGTAAACAATGGGGTTTATACGATATTAAAAAGAGATTCCTCATCTTATACTCATAAAATCTGTTTTGTCATTCCCCCCAACTTGCTGTGTCACATGCTGCAAGTGAACATTTGCCAAGAAATCTGGATGGATGGATGGATGGATGGATGGATGGATGGATGGATGGATGGATGGATGGATGGATGGATGGATGGATGGATTGGATTGATTGATTGATTTATTTTATTTTTTTTATTAAAAGAAACTTACAGCTAGTTTTGATATTCTTCAGTTCGCCAATCAAAATATAAAAAATTGTTTGCAACAATAAATGATAGAAATCAGCCATTAAAGCTTGTTCAGCCTAGTACAACAAGATGGATGTCAATTGAATCTTCAGTGGTAAGAATTTTGGATCAGTGGCTAGAATTAAAAACTCATTTTGAAATTGCAAGAAATGAAGAACGTTGCTATTCTGCTGAAATGCTTTATTTGATGATTTGTGATAAGAATGTTTATCTCATCTTTCTAAAGCACATTCTGAAGTTCAGAGTGAATAAAAAATTTGAAGCAGAAACACAAGACCCAACGAAATTATTAAATGATATTCAACATCTCATCGATGTAATTAGGTTCAATTATTCTAATTCCAGGAAAGAAATTAAATGAAAAAGATTCAGTGCAAGATTATCTTGATCCAAAACCATATCTTGGTTATCAATTTGAAAAAAGAAATCTCTGGATGTAATTTTACTGAACAAGAAGAGAGTGAGATAAGAGAGGAATAAATTTTGTTGTAAAAGTTTTAGAACAAATTTGGCAGCGTCTTCCTGATTGATTTTAGTCTTTTAAAAGCAAAGTTATTTCAGTGTAACAGAATACCTCAAACCAATTAAACCAAGAATTATAGACCTTTCAAAGCATTTTAATGACGATCCAGAGATTCTGACACAAATTGATTTCCAATGGAGAAATTTGGAAACAATACAGTGGACAAAAGTCGCAGATACAGTTGCATTTTGGATTGAGATATCATCGTATAGGGATTCGAATGGGGCAAATCCATGTTTTGTTTTTTTTTGTTTTTTTAGAGCCCATCTGGCGACTGCCCACTTGGGCATAAGTCGCCGGAAATACGACAGACTAGAACTAGGCTACTTTAAAATAAAAATATGAAAACATAATAAATATTGGAAAAACTTAATTAGGAAGCAATCTCCGGCGTCGGGGGGGGGGTACCGCCTACAAAAAAAAAAAAACCCTACTTAAATAAAGGGGAGAAGCCCGGCATCTCCCCCCAAAAGTGAAAAGGTCCACAAAATCGTCCCAAGCACAAGGAACAGGCAGTAGCGATTCCGCCCACCCCGGTACCGGGAGAGGTAACGTGCGCGAAGATTACCCAGACTGGGACATTCGACAAGAATGTGCCGAACAGTCTGGGGGACGACGCAGTCGTCCCAATAGGGCGCTGGTGAGCGCTCCATCAGATAGCGATGCGTCACACGAGTGTGCCCGATTCGGAGACGACAGAAAGCGACCTGAAGCCGGAGCGGCATTGGGGGATAGGTCCATGGGAAAAGTCGCAGCGCAATGGCACGCAACTTTAAGTTCCCTTCGACCGTCTCCCATCTTCTTTGCCAAGCAGTCCGAAGAGCTGCCCGTATTCCTGCCATGTAGTCGGTGTGAGGAAGAGCGAAACGCTGGTGCGGTCGCAAAGTCCTCGCGGACTCTTTGGCGCCCTCATTCCCCGCAATTCCTACATGTCCAGGAACCCAGCAGAAGATAATCTCGACATCTGCCCGGCTCGCCAAAACCGTGGCGTCACGGATATCGCGAACCATGGGATGCAGATATTCCAATGCCCCGAGGGCTCAGGGAGCTTTGAGTGGCTATAGATCACAATCCGGTCTCCGAACCGGGCACGTCGCGTAATCTCCCGTACCGAGTGGTGTATTGCCACCAGTTCGGCCGTGAAGACTAGACGCAGCGCCTGGCAGAGCCCCGCTGACTTCAAACAAGAGGGGATACGGCGTGGAAGCCGACCCCCCTCTTGGGACATGGAGCCATCCGTATGCACTGGCACGGTTCCAGCGTGACACGAGGTGTGCTCCAAAATTGTCGAACGCAATACTCCCGGCGCCGTACAAGCTTTGGGAGCAGACGGGTGGCGACAAATAGCCAAATGTGGTACCCTCCAGGGAGGCGTCCTGAGCAGAACCAGGGGCGCCACCGGCCCGAGAGCTATATCTAAACCCAAAGGGCTTAGGGTATGACTGACGTCGCTCGGCGGCATAGGCAACTTTGAGATCGCTGCGGATGCAGTGAGAGCTGTTGACAACTGAGGGAGGCGCCAGGCTAGCGCGAACAGGCGAGTGATGCACTGGACGGGGCGAGAGGCGAGTGGCATCTCCCCAGCATCGACCAATAGGCTCTCAATGGGGGAAATCCGGAAGGCACCGGTCGCAAGGCGAAGGCCGGTGTGGTGGATCGAATCCACCTTCCGCAATAAACGCTCGGCTACGGATGCATAAAACTCGGATCCGTAGTCGAGCTTCGAACGAACAAAGGATCGATAAAAAAGTAAGGCAGTAGCCCTATCAGCACCCCCAAGCGATGAAAATCACGGAACGGAGAATATCCATGGCGCGGGTACAAGAGACCCTAAGGCTGCGAATATGAGCCTGACAGGTGAGGCGTCGGTCAAATACAAGACCAAGGAAACGGTGCGATTCGACCAAATCCAGGCGCACTCCCATTAAGAAACAAATCTGGGTCGGGGTAGAGCCGTGGATGGCGGAAGAAGTGCACCACCTTAGTCTTGGCCAAAGAAAACCGAAACCTGTGCGCTTCGGCATAGCGAGACGCGGTTCAATGTCTGTTGGAGTCGATGCTCCAGTTGGCATCTGGGCCGCGCCAAAAGAGATCTATAGGTCATCCACGTAGAGCGTAGCGAGAAAATCTTTAGGCAGCATCGAGGTAATGCCGTTGATGCCCAGGGCAAAGTGTGACACTGAGGACACTTCCCTGCGGAACACCCTGTTCCTGCTCCTTTGGGCCAGAGAGGGCTTCCCCCACCCGTACGCGGAATCGACGATCTCGCAAAAAATCAGATATAAACATTGGGAGGCGTCCCCTCGCCCCCATCGTGTGGAGTCTCCATGATACCGTATTGCCATGCGGTATCATAGGCCTTCTCCAGATCGAAAAATACCGTGGCGTAGTGCTGTCTACGAAGGAAGGCCTCGCAGACAGCATAGACAGCATTTTCCAGTCGGAGCAGAGCATCCGACGTGGAGTGGAACTTGCGGAAGCCGCACTGTACAGAAGAGACATGGCCTACGCTGTCCAGGAAATAGGCTAATCTAACATTTAAAAATTTCTACATCAACTTGCACACGCAAGAGGTTAGAGAGATTGGGCGGAAACCGGTCGGAGTAGAGTGATCTCTCCCCCGCTTGCGAAAGGCGAGCACAGTAGCGATTGGCCAGGAATCTGGGAGAAGACCCTCCACCCAGATCCTGTTGAACAAATATAATAACAAAGGCCATGCCTCGCTCACCCAGGTGTCGAAGCATGGCGTACGGGACATCGTCCGGACCATGGGCGGAGGCCGCGCACGAAACAAGAGCGGAACGCAACTCACTCACAGTAAACTTGTAGTTGAAGGGTTCTCCGCCTCTGGGGTAAAGTCCATCCGGCGGCCTTCCGCGACATGACGACGTGCATTGAATGCTGGCAGAGCAGCATCCCGGTTAGAGAATGCGGAAAAAGCGGTGGCGAAGGATTCTGCCACGGACGCGGGGTCCGAGATTGCGGTCCCATTCTCCTGGAGAACGGGAGGGGGGTCTTGCGAGAACTTGCCCCGAATCCTTTTGACTCGCTTCCACACCTGCTAAAAGAGTCTTCCCGTTAAGTGAAGACACGTATGCCCGGCACGAAGAACGGCGGGCGTGCTTCGAAATATACCGGAACCTAGCCCTAGACCGAAGAAATTCAGCGACAGTGAAATCGTTCGGGCGGCGCTTATAGCGCATGTAGGCATAACGCTTCTGTTTCAGGGCCGTCTCACACACGGCCGACCACCATGGGAGTGGTCGGCGTGCAAAACGGCCAGACGTTCTAGGAATAGTAAGTAGTCAGGCCCGCGGCGATGAGGTTGCCGGAGAAGAACTCAACGGCCTCATCTACCGACCTAAACTCCTCGACTGAGATAGAGAATTCAGTCATTTCCTGAAATGCAGGCCACCTCTCCCGCGCCAAGCAGCACCGAGGTGGGCTCTCAGGCGGCAGTTGCCCTCAAAATTATATTTGAATGGGAAAGTGTTCACTACCATTGAGGTCATCGACCACCCCCCAATCAAAATCAGGCTGTGAATCCGAAGAGCACAAAGATAGGTCAAGGCAAGAAAATGAATCGGTTCTCGGACAGTGCTGCGTAAACTCATCCAAGTTTAGGACACCCATCTCAAGCTCTTCGATCAGATCGGCAAGGACTTGTCCCCTGGGATTTATTGAGTAATCTCCACAGAGGATGCCTGCCGTTCATATCTCCAAGCAAGATAGGGCCTCGGCAACCGTGCCACGACGCGGCGGAAGTTCCCCCCCCCCCGCGTCGAAGTCAGCTGACGGTGGAATGTACGCAGAAATGATAGTATATCTCCTATCCAGGTGCAGCTGCACAGCCACTGCCTGAAAGGAGGTATCTAAAGAGAAAGGAAGAACGGAGACATCATTTAGGGTGTAAACCGCGGGCGCCCCAGCCCGGCCATCCCGTGGTGGTGCGGTCGCAAGACCCTTATACCCCTGGAGGGCGGGCAGGAAGCACGCGCCTACCATGGTCTCCTGCAAAAAGATAGCTAACGAGGAACGGGACTTGACGAGCCTCCAGAGCTTCTCCCAGTTGGCCCGGAGTCCACGGCAATTCCATTGAAGGAATATGCCCTCCAGGCCTAGCTCGGAGGGGACGCGGGGCCCTCCTCAAAGAGAAGGCCCTCACGGGAATGGCCGTACGCTTCCCGGAGACAGAACCCCGGGCGCTGTCGCCTTCGAGGACTTATTGGTGGAGGTTGGGCTCGCCATGCGAGTCTTTTCTCTCCGTCCGCCTCGAAACCTTAGGCGGGCGTTGCGGCTTCGGAGACGGGGGCTCTTTTCGAGGAACCAGTCTCCGAGCCACCCATCCCACCACTAGGCGTAGGCGAAGGAGCCGAAGCTCCGTTGTTGCTGTCCTCCTTTCGGGGGACAGCTTTAGGAACCCCGGAAGATGGCCTGGCAACCAACTTCAGGGGTGTTGCCTCCTGAGTCTAACGACTCGGTGGAGGCGCGTGGCCGTTTCGCCTTACGGGAAACGGTCACGCTGGGCGAAGAAGGGGAAGCCTTGGTGTTAGCCGGGGCTGGGTATGAACCCTTTTTGCCGCCAGCTTTACCAGGGGAGCGCCCGGGCTGAGTAGAGCCCACAGAAGGGCTCCGAAGGAGCGCGGAAACAACCGTGCTCGTTGGCCTGGAAGGGACAGGAGCAGAGGGTGCCTTTCTAACTATTGAGGCACATGACGTCCCAGGCAGTGCCGGGCGCGCCAGGACCAAGTCCTTAGCCTCGCAGAATCAGTCGATCCTGGGCCTGAACGGCCAGAATTTCTTTCTCAAGGAGATATGCACCACATTGCTTCGAAGAAGCGGGGTGCGGCTCTCCGCAATTGACACACTTGGCCACACACGATTTGGACTTATCGTGTGCGGCCTTGGAGCAATTTACACAAACTTCGGGTGACCCCGACTTTGTACGTCTACAAGAACAATTCGTATGGCACAAGCGGTGACAGTAATAGCACCGCCGCGGCAGTGGCACGAATGCCTTCACGCGTTAGCGGTACCAACCGGCACGCACCGACTCAGGGAGCTTGTCACAGTCGAACGTGACGAAGAGTGTAGGGGTGGGTCTCGAGGCCCCTCCCTGTTTTCTCATCACACCTTCGACCTTGACCGCCCCATGGTCGGCCAGCTCTAAGGTGATGTCCTCAATGGAGTAGTCAACGAGTTCCCTCGCATAAACTATTCCTTTCACAAAGTTCATGGTAGAGTGCGGCGTCACACTCACCGGGGTGCCATGAAGTGTCCGAAGAGCACTTATCTTGGCCGCCTCGGCGGGATTCGCCGCATTCGCCAGAAGGCTCCCGTCCGAGAAACGGGTTACCTTCGGCTCTCTACCAATTGCACTAGCTAATCTCCTCTGATGGATCATGTTGCCCTTGGACAACATGGTGGCATCAGTGGAGCGAATAACGAGGAAGCATTTGGAGCCAGCGGGCTCGAAAACGCGAGGTAACCTCTGAATGAGGGGCCCAGATGTCATCGAGGCTCCCCCCTGTGCACTTTTGGTCTTAGTCAGGGGCAATACATGTGGCATGGTGAGAATTGTCAAAGCTACTGTTGACAATTTTTGCAAATCCATTTGAAAAATTGTCAACATTAGCTTTGACAATTCTCACCATGCCACATGCAAATGCTGATGTGGAAAGATTTAGTCATATGAACCTTATTAAATAACAGCGAAATCGGTTAAGCTTAAACACTGCAAGGGCGATTTTAAAAATAAAATATGGACTTAAACGAAATGAAAAATGCTGCTATAGTTACACACTCCGAATTGAATTAGTGAAGAAGATTGGATCCCTAGATTGCTATAAATTAGCCAGGGAGTGATCCTGAAGCTTCAACATCAAAAGAAGTTGACTTCCCAATCATTATTGATTAAAACAAGGTAACTATTTATTCATATCATTTTATTCATTAGTTTTAAAATATATTTTTATATACTTAGTTAATTATTCGATTCTCCATTAGTGCTTTTAAAAAATGATTTAGTGCTTTTTAATGAGCAAAACGGTGCTTTTTGAAATTTGGAATTGGCAACCCTGCTTCCCCACTCTCAGAAGACGAGACATGAAGAGAAAACAATCAATAGCTAAGCGGAATATACGATCAATTAAAGTTCCTTGGAACAAACAAGATGCGCTCAGAAGACAAAAGAAAGAACTAAGTCATCCCAAAGAGTAGCAACAAGGCCATATATTGGATAGCCTTATAGAAAAAATAGAGAAAGACCAAGAGACCCCTGGGATTTAATAAACAAACTAGAAGGCAGACCCCGAGAAAGAATTCTATTATAAACGAACGGGGAGAAAAATCGAACAAGACGACGCCGCAGAAGTATTTCGCCTTCTCTTTTAACACCAGAGGAGAACCAAGAATTCAATTCAGGGATAGAGGAAATGGCCAAATTACTTGGATGAAAATATCGCTAAAATAAGCCCAGCACCAAGCGTTGCACAAGGGAGGAAATCAATAGAGTAATTCAATCATCTAAGCAAAGATCGCCAGGCACCACAGGAATAACCAGAATTAATCTAACCAAGACACCAGACATCATAGAAAAATTAAACATCTATAACGCGTGCCTAAACACCAGTTACTTCCCGGGTGGCTATAAACTAGCCAAAATTATTTTGTTCCATAGTCAGGAAAACTACCCAGTGACCTCAAGAGTTACAGGCCTATAGTTATTAAATTTCCTGGGGTCTTCGAAAAAATTAATCGAGGACGAAATAATATCTCTTAAGAAAATTACCTTTATAATGATTACCAGTTGTTTCCGAAGAATCATCAGATCGATAACACTTGGTATAAATATTAAGAAAATAGCCAAGCCAAAAGCAGAGGAAAAACTACATCGATCTGGTCCTGAGAAGTAGAGAAAGCATTTACAAAGTATAGATAAGAGTAATGCAATATAAGATCTAAATCTCTAGATGAACATTAATCGGGTGAATTCTCTGAGATTACATCACAGGCGAGAAAGGATTTAGGACCAGTATTCGAATTGGAAGCTGTATTCAGGTAGCGGGGCTCTCTGTCCCAAGCTATATTTAATTCATAGAGCGGACCTGCCAGCACCATTACTGGATGATTGTCTAAAAATACAAGTTCGCAGACAACATAGACCAGCTCGTCGTTACTCAGGAGAGGAACAAACGCCTTCAGGCAAGAACTACAGATTTAGAGATCAGCAACATCAACAAATAGGAAAGGGAAGAGAAGATGATAAGTAATAAAAGAAAATTTAGGCCATTATCAAAGTCGACGGCCAGATCAGATCTACAGATATCACAGAGAATTAAGGATAACGCCAACACTAAACTTACTATTCAGCTTAAGAGGTTTAAGCATGAAAAACAAAAGGAAAATAAATATGAGACTAGGAAAGGATACTCTCCTATACCCTCCCATCCCAATCAACGAGTCAAAAACTATAAAAACTGGAACTCCGGAAGATTCAGAATAGAGCTGTCTAAATGAATACTAACACTCGAAGAGAAAAGTCAGCGGTGTGTGCACCACGAGGCAGGAAGAAAGTGTTCATTATATTAATAAGAAGAGCGCAAGTTTGAGGAAAATAGAACTGCCTCCAACATTTGCAGAGCAAATACCCACCGGGAGAAATCAGGTGAGAATTGAGAAAGCACCAATGTTTACTAAGTCAAATCTTTAAACGAAAAATGAAGGAAAAAAACAAGGGCATTTATCCCGACCATTAACAAGCTGATCAAGTCAACCAAAGAAAAAGACCCGAAAATGACAACTGAATTGAGCAAAACTGCCGAAACAAAAACAAAAAAGTGAATAGAAAGATCAAACTAACCAATGAAGTGATTAACCAGTGAACTCGAGTGTGAATATATACGAATAATACAAAAACATATGTATTGAGAAGTGATAAAAAAGTGTAGTGGTATACCCTAAGTGAAGTAAGTGGGAGAAAATGAAAATTAAAACGAATCAACTCTACAGAGGAGTATAAGATAAGAAAAATAAAAAAAACAGTATACTCTCTTACTCCCCCTTTCTCACTTCATTTTTTTTTTACTCTTCCCGATACGGGTCCACTTATGAGACCATTTGAGGAGGGGAGAGAATTTGATGAAGGGTAGGGGTAGACCGGGAACCACTGGCCACCCCGACAAGCCAAGAAATGATGGTACCCTTCGCTTAGGTTATCCCTTTTTTCTTTTCTTTTTTTCTTCTTCCATCTTCCCATTCCCCCTAAGGGGCATAACAGCTGTAGGCAGGTACGCCTCCGTTGGGTGCCCAAAAGCTATAGTATGAAATTCAAATTCCTCCAAACTCATTTTTTTTTTTTTTTTTTTTTTTATAAGAGCTCATCTGGCGACTGCCTACTTGGGCATTAGTCGCCGTATTAAAACTGGCCTAGTTCTAGGCTACTTTAAAATGAAATTAAAGAGAAAAAAAAACAACACCCCAAAAGGGGGAAAGGAAGCAAGCTGGTGCGTCGGGGAGAGGTCCCCCCGGCGCAGGAGCGTGCAACTAAAGAAAAAAAAAACAAACAAACAAACCTTGCTTAAATAATAGGGAGAAGGCCGGCCTCCCCCAAGAAGTCAACAAGTCCACAAGTCAGTGTGCACGAATCTGTCCCAAGCACAAGGGACAGGCGGTAGCGACCCCGCCCATCCCGGTACCGGGACAGGTGTCGTGCGCGAAGATCACCCAGACTGGGACATTCGACAAGAATGTGCCGAACAGTCTGGGGGACAACGCAGTCGTTACAATAGGGCGCAGGCGAGCGCTCCATCAAATAGCGATGCGTCACACGAGTGTGTCCGATTCGGAGACGACAGAAAGCAACCTGAAGCCGCCGCGGCATTGGGGGATAGGTCCATGGGAACAGTCGCGGCGCAATGGCACGCAACTTTAAGTTCCCTTCGACCGTCTCCCATCTTCTTTGCCAAGCAGTCCGAACAGCTGCCCGTATTCCTGCCATGTAGTCGGTGTGAGGAAGAGCGAAACGCTGGTCCGGTCGCAGAGTCCTCAATTAAGCACGAACTCGTCCAGAGTGGAAGGAAGAAGCAGATGCTATCTCGCTCGTCCCGGTACCGGGAGAGGTAACGCACGTGAAGCTCGTCTATACTGGGACGTTCAACAAGATGTGCTAGTTGGGGGGAGCACGTAGTGCAGGGAAGCCCCCACCCCCAATCAAATGGTTTTGTGTCCCGTCCCGCAAGTGTGTCCGATTCGGAGGTGACAGAAAACGACCTTGAAACGGAAACCGTCGAGGGATTTGGGGAAGGGGTGGGGGGAGGAGTTCCGTCGGCCGTATAGACCGAAGGGCTGACCTGATTTTTGTAAAGCACCAAAGCACCGACTGGTCGGTCAACCAGTTTCTGCAACTGTTTGGAGCCAGAACACTTATGCACCCTCCGGGGGATAATGCTTGAATAAAGAAATTTTGCGGGTTAGGGTATTGAGATGTTATTTTATTTGTACATCGCTCATCTGGAAACCGTGGAGGAGGTTGCAACCGAAAATATTGACGAGAGCAGGCGTTAGGAAGCCATTACCACAAAACCATCATCACCTGTTACATGAGAAGCCAGTGAAAACGAGCTTACGATCGTTATGGAAAAGCATTTAGCAATTTGCCTTTTAAGTTAGGTGGTACCTTTAAGTTTAGGTGGTAACCAGCGAAATCACTAAGAGTCGGGTTAAAAAAAAAAATTTAAAAAACTTGAAAGTGGAAGTTCCATTACAAGACAAGATAATAAGTATTCCTTCCTACTTAGATATCCGGATAGATGAAGTCAATATTGATTTATATTAGGCAATGCTGCGCATTTAATTATGTAAATAAATTATTACAAATTCTGTTAATGTTTGGTTTATGATCACCATCGAATTTTGTGGGGGGAGGCTTTGTTATATCTCTCCTATTTTTTTTCTTTTAAATACGCAAATGCTATATTAAATAGCTTTTTCACTACTCAATGTGGGCAAATTTCTAATTATGATGTTAGGGCAATAAATAGATTGGCCGCCATCTTGAGTTGGAATCGCATCATAGTGCATTATATATCATTTTCAAGGCTTTTTCTGAATTAAAATATGATGTGGACATTTCATAATCAATTTTAAAGAAATATGATTGATTTGATTAAATAGCATTCAGGGGGTGAGGCTTATATTGTGTGTCAAGGAGCGCGGTAGACATTTAGCAATCGACCTTTAATTCGAATCTAATGATAAGTTTTAGAATTAGGAATATTAAGGGGGTTTTTTTAAATTATAGGAGGAACCCCTCACAATTAAGTGGGATATGGGGGGCGAAGCACCTCATTTTAAAGACTTAAAAATAACATAATAGAATATGCGATTGCAATAGGCTAACAAAAAAAGCTTTTTAATTTGCTTAAATAAAAAACGTTGCCTACATTAAAAACAATTGTTTTTAAACATATATATATATATATATATATATATATATATATATATATATATATATATATATATATATATATATAATATATATATATATATATATATATATATATGGGTAAAAATCACGAGATAAGACAAGGAAAAGGAAAGATTGATTTGAGTTAGTACTTTCGTTATCTTACAATGGCTTACAAAATATACACTGTATTTATACAAAGCAATGTTTTCCCTAAGGTAAGATTTTTGATGACCTCTGAGTCTGATTTGATCAAGTAAGATAGGACTGAATCTAAGGAAAACAAACCGGGGATATTTACATCTCTCTCCTTTCTGCTAGAGATGAGTAACGTTTCAAAGATATTTCTGCCAATAAAATCACATATGCATTATGGTATCTGCTTTTGACCAGTTAACCTGGTGACCCCATCTTAAGCGTGTGGACGGCCAAAGGACTTTTGGGATATCCCTTAGATACTGCATTTTGATGTTGCTTACAGGGTGTCTACTTATTTGGTGATTTTGAATTCAAAGACTTTTAAAAATAATCAAAGGCGGGTTTTAGCGGGAGGGGGGGGGGGTAATTAAAAGAAGTGCAATAAACATTATGGGACATTGATGAAGGTGAGGTATTTAAGGGAAAAATGGGTTATTAGCAAAGCATAACCAAAATCAACTCACCAGAGCAAAAAAAAACAAGAATAAGGTATCCAAGCGAGTCACAGAAGTATAACGAGCATCCATCATAAAATATAATGCATCCAAAGCATACATATGTTCACTCACATTAGTGAGTAGATTAACTTAGATATTACTATTTTCCTAAGACATTAAAAAGTATATAAATAGTGAATCTGAAAAATCATTTGAACAATCACTTAATGAATTATTTTTAAATTCAAGGAACATCTACCTTTTTCATCAAACTCGAGGATTTTTCAAGGATTTCAAGGGCAAAAATAAAATCAAGGACTTCAAGGGCAGTAGACCCTGGCTTAGTTCTTTAAAGATATTTTTACAAGTTTGACCTATTTACTCAAATAATGTATTGACACCAGCATGAAACAGGATAAAATATGAATAACTAGAGCAATAGACTCAGTTGATGAAGTATTAGTAAAACTATATTCAGGAGACAGTACGAGTTTATATATTGGAAAGGATAAAGTATATGAAACTGAAGTCAAGAATGGAATCCGGCGAGGATGCAGCGGCTCCCGCTTGTTATTCCTACTAATTAATAATATTGTGGTCTTCTATGCAGATGACGGTCTCCTCCTTTGACAAGAGGAAATGGAAAAAAATGATAAAGCTATTAACACCAGATAAAAAGAATTTGGCCTAGAAGTCAAAATTAAAAAATCTAACATACTAATATATGATAAAAGACATTTACCCAGGCAAGATCAAGGAAATAAGAGTAATGGATGAAATGAAGTATCTAGGAATAAAAGTCACAAACTAGAGAAACTGTTTCCTGAGGGATAAAAAAAGAGATGACTAAACCAGCTCACAACGATGAACATGATATATCCAATAATCGCTGGATCAACAAATACTGATGATAGGTGTTTTGGGGGAAAAATATTGCCCTCCCGAGTATATTAACTGGTTCATGTCATAGTGGACAAAAAAAGAAATAGAACTGCAAATAAGAGAAAATAATGTCTGGAGCACCAAAAATACACCCCAGAACATTACAAGCAGAAATAGGAGCCGTAACAGTTTTTGCAAGGGACATAAAAACAAAGCTGACTTGTCAAACACATTGCAGGAGACAATGATTTGGTGAAAGCAGTGCTGCGAGACATTGAACGTTCAACACAAGGTAAATATGTAGATTATCGGCGCGAACGATGGGACGTACTATTTCGTCCGTGTTCCAAAATGTTTCACGTTTTTGGAGTACATTTAAGTTGACGGCTCGTGTGGGGGTAAACACAATGAGGGACTACACTACGATAATCCTGAGTTTCATTAAATTGGGGAGGGGGGATATGGGGGGGCCACAGCGCCCCAGTATATAATCCTAATTGTTTATAGAATAATAATTCGAAAAGGACTCAAACGCGCATGAATATTCCGACAGGAGTGAACGATAATATTTACACAATTTTTTTTTTTCGGCCGGGCCGCTAATCTACATATTTACCTTTTTTTTTAAATGTATAATTGTTTTTTAAAATACTTATATTTATAAGTTGTTTTAACATTTGTACTGCATAGAAAAAATTATCTTAGGTAAGGTAAAGTATTGTATAAAGGTCGTTTTCCGTAACTTACGGTTATAGAATGTTTTGGTTTTTTAGCTTTATGCAATTTTCCCAAAAATATTTCGAGTAACATTAAAGGCAATAACTTCAATTTTTTTTTTATTGTTGGTCTATATAGTTAAGACTACATATTCTGAGCGCCCTTAAGATAAGATAGAAGAAAATACTGATGTTTTAATAATTTTAGAATGACCCGAATAACAATGGACATAGGATAAATTAGTTGTCAGTTTCCTGAAATAGAAAACTTATACTTGTCTGGTTGTCTAATTATTAGAACATTACGAAAAGGCTATTATTTTCTTCTTTTTAACTAAATTTAATAGACAGAACCAATGAATTAATAAAGGAAAACAAGTTTTTACATAGCGGTACCAAACAATGAGTGGACCAAACCGGTGGAATGAGCCTAGTTGCGAAATATTCCACACATATATATATATATATATATATATATATATATATATATATATATATATATATATATATATATATATATATATATATGACAATAAGGGAGATAAGGCTTCCTACCCATAGCCATGTCAAACATTGTAGATATAGCTTCTTTTTTTTTAATGTGAATTTTTGTATAAAACTTATCTTTCTCTATCAATCTTGTGTAGTGGCTAAAATTACGCAACTCAGTCCATTCACACTAATTATAATTTCTACCACTGAAGATTACTATTTATCGGATAAAACTGAATGGAATAAACCCTAAAACCAAAAGGGTGCCTTTATAAACGCAAAAGAGGAATTAACCTTTTAAAAAAATGGGTCTTACGCAAACATAAATATCAAAACAGATATAAAATATGATTAAAATAAACATTTTTAGTTCCCCGAATCTCTCTCTACTGAATTGTTGGTAATAACGGAAAAGAATAATTATTTACTCACTGATTGGAGAGTCGGTATTCTGTGCGAGGAGAGAGTAAGAGGACTCTAACACGAATGAGAGAAATTATGAACACTGGGCTCTCGAGTGGACGAGGCGTATGATCCTAATGTAATTTCAAAGAAGGAAGACAAGTTCGTAACGTGTTGCAGAATACCGGCAACATTGCATGATGCAACATTAAAGGCTCAATATTGCATTAACGAAATGTACAGGAGCGTATACAAAATATTGTTAGAGAAATAATTTTATTCAAGAAATTCAGGCGATTAATCTTCAGTGGTTTCTAGAAAGACGCTCAAAGCAACTTCCTTTATTTGAAATATTTTCATTTTGCCATCCTATCACCATCTGTAAAAAAAACTTTTGCAATTTAACGAAAATAACAAATGATCAGTTGGAACACTGAGTTGGCGCTGACAAACTATAAGGGCGTAATGTAATTTCAAAGGAAGAAGACAAGTTCGTAACGTGTTACAGAATCCGGCACGATGGCATGATGCAATAAATAACTTTATTCAAGAAAATCAGGCAATTAATCTTCAGTTGTAGAAAGACGCTCAAAGCAACTTCCTTTATTTTAAATATTTTCAGTTTTGCCATCCTGCTACCATCTTTAAAAAAAAAATTGCATTAACGAAAATAACAAATGATCACTTGCGAGCATTGACGTCATGTAATTTCATAGGAAGCAGACAAGTTCGTAACGTGTCACAGAATACCGACACAGGGCATGATGCAACAATGTGGCATTCAAAAAAAAAAAATATATATATATATATATATATATATATATATATATATATATATATATATATATATATATATATATATATAATATAAATATATATATATATATATATATATATATATATATATATATATATATATATATATATATATGAGGAATTAAACCACATTCTCCGAAGAAAATTTAATTCAGAACAGTTTCGGTGTATCTCACACCCTTTTTCAACTGACACTGGATAGAAAATATAAGAAAAGTGCATACAAGCATAACACAAGGTCAGGTCGTGAAAGATCCCCTCTTATTTCCCACTCCCCTACTTGTGTCTAATCTGGGGGGGGGGGTAGGCCTAAACATATTGAAGGGCTGACATTTTACTATTTTGTTTATTTTCTTTCTTATTACAGGATTAAAAGAAAATTGACCCTCAGATAGATTTAAATTAGGAACGGACGATATCAAGCTCGATTCTACGATTCTTCTCTTAACATAGTTAGCCGATTTAAATACCATTTTACTTCCATTGAAATCGATCGTATGATTCAAGTCTCTAACATGGCAAAATATTCCACTGCTTGAGCTGCCCACTCTAATATCTCTTTTGAGTTCATACAATCTCTTGTCTAGATTTCTCCCCGTTTCCCCTATATAAACTTTATGGCAATCGTTGCATGGTATTGCATATACTCCTATGTTATGATGTTCTTTGGGTTTCCTGGCAATCATCAATTGGTTTAAGGAATTATTATATTTAAAGGCTAGATTAATACCCGCTTTTCCAAATATGTCCTTTAAACTATTTAATTTATTATTAAATGGCAATGTTATACATTTGTTGAAGTCATTAGTGCGGGAAGGCTTATTACCAAGGAATGTTTTCCTAGCTGCAAAATGGGCAGACGATATGAACCAATCGGGGTAATAAATATTAGAAAAAATGGTCCTGATAATGACAATTTCTTCATCTAAATAGGAAGGATGACATATTTTGTATGCTCTAAGGAAAAGGTTAGAAATTACCGATTTTTTAACAGTATTATCGTGAAACGAAAGATAATATATATAGGCATTCGAGTGGGTTGGTTTCCTATACACGTCAAGTTTTAATTCATGGTGATCTTTATTAATGAGGACATCTAAAAAGGGTAATCTATTATCATATTCCCATTCATATTTAAATTTGATGGAGACATGCAAATTATTCAAATTATTAAAAAAGGTATTAAAATCATGGCCATTAGGCCATACAGAAAATACATCGTCAATGTACCTTAACCATAAAATGTTAGGGGGAGAAATTGTGGGAAGGAGTTCAGTCTCAAAATATTCCATGAAGAGACATGCCAATATCGGAGATAAACTATTTCCCATGCTAAGGCCAAATATTTGTCTATAAAACTCATTATTTACTCGAAACCCATTGTCAGAGAGACATAATTCAACTAAATCGATAAATTTACTCGTAGAAATGGGAAGATCCAAATTAAGTCTAGGCATGATTTCCCGCAGAAGGCCTATGGTTTGGTCAACCGGAACTTTGGTAAACAAAGAGTTTACATCAAAGCTCAAAAGTTTTCCATCCTGTAATTGCAAGTGGTTGAGGCGGTCAACGAAATCTTGAGTGTTCATAATGTGTGCAGATGAGATTCTTCCTACTGCTTGAGAAAAATGCTTGGCGAGCCATTTGAAGAGCTTATAAGTGGGAGAATTAATATTGGAAATGATTGGGCGTAAGGGACATCCCTCTGTGTGGGTCTTTGGGAGCCCATACATATATATATATATATATATATATATATATATATATATATATATATATATATATATATATATATATATATATATATATATATATATCTATATTTATATCTATATATATATATATATATTTTTTTTCTTTTTTTTTTTCCTGCACTAGTGATTGGGTTACTTCCCTGCGAATCACCCTGAGGACGGTGGAGGTTCAGAGTATCATGAGGCATGATTATATCCTCCCTCCTCTCCAGGAATTCGAGAACCTAATCTTCGAAGGCTGGATCAAAGTTTTCCTCCTCTTCGTCTGAGATTCTAAAAACATTTCTCCAGACTCCGCGAAAGAGCCTCTCCTCTATTGGGAAGGTTGCAGAAATGCCTTCGTGCGATATTGCGGTTGAGTTGTGTGTTGGCTGGTCCCCTTCAGTCTGTTGATTGCTGCCCAGAAAGACTTCGGATTACTGTCACTGTCTAGCTTCTCGATTAGACTATCCCATTTTACTTTCAGTTCATGGTCCAGTGCGTTGTTGAGTTGTCGCCTGAGGTGAGACAACTGCGGGTGAGACGTAGCACCACTTGAAGTGGCCTCTTCTGACTCCTGTTCTTACGTCTTCGAGGGTTACCATTCTTTGTTGTGTGATCTGGGAGTTGAGAGCGATGGTGAGTGTTATTTCTTTACCGTTATATTCATGTTCATCCTGCTGTTATGGTCGTTCTGCACCCTCCTCTTGTTTTTTGGCTCTTCTCTGGATTTTCTATTTTTTGGGGGGCCTGGGCGAAAATCTGAGCCTTCCAATTTTATGTTTCTTGAAGCGCTTAGTTTCCTCTTAAAAAGTTCCCGCGCCATGATTGGCCAATTTTTGTATTACTTATGTTCACGTAGAAAGACTATATATAGTGTGGACTTCAATAGTACATGCATACAACATGACTTTTTACCTAATTATATATATATATGAGGAATTAAACCACATTCTCCGAAGACAATTTAATTCAGAACAGTTTCGGTGTATCTCACACCCCTTTTTCAACTGACAGTGGATAGAAAATATAAGAAAAGTGCTTACATACATAACGCAGGGTCAGGTCGTGAAAGATCCCCTCTTTTTTCCCCCAATCCCCTACTTGAGGCTAATCAATTTTCTTTTAATCCTGTAATACGAAAGCAAATAAACAAAATAGTGAAATGTCAGCCCTTCAATGTGTTTAGGCCTGACCACCCCCCACCTCCCCCTGATTAGCCTAAAGTAGGGGATTGGGGAAAAAAAAGAAAAAACGGAGGGGATCTTTCACGACCTGACCCTGTGTTATATATTTAAGCACTTTTCTCATATTTTCTATCCAGTGTCAGTTGAAAAAGGGTGTGAGATACACCGAAACTGTTCTGAATTAAATTGTCTTCGGAGAATGTGGTTTAATTCCTCATCTTTTCTTGCGATATTGCATTATTTTTCCTCATATATATATATATATATATATATATATATATATATATATATATATATATATATACGAGGGGCGGTCAATCAGTTTTGCGAATCGGTAGGGCAAAACAGAGGAAGGGGAATGGCTGTTTGTGAGGGTCTTAGGACAAGTTATGACAAGTCAGGACCTGCAGCCGCACGCTCCTGCTTCGTCAATTTTAGAAGCAGTCGCTGATCTCAGATTTTTCAACAATGGAGAAGGTTGAGCACCGCGCACTGATCAAATTTTGACCAAAAGAGATCCATGAACGAATGGTTGGAGTATAAACCGACAGCGCACCGTCTTATGCAACCACTGCTCTCTGGAATAGGGAGTTCCGCCATGGTCGTGAGTCCCTTGAAGATGACGCCCGTCCTTCGTGACCAACGAGGACAATGTGGCCCTTGTTGAGAGGATGATCCTCGAAAATCGACGGAGGAAGATCGAAGAAATCGAGCAAGAACTTGGAATATCACATGGAAATGTTATCAACATCATCCAGGACACTTTGGCCATGACCAAGGTCTCTGCCCTTTGGGTCCCTAGAAACCTCAAGCCCCATGATTGACTTCAACGTCGTCAAAGTTCACAAGGCCAGAGTTGCAAAAGCTGCCCTGCGTGAGTGCGGATTCGAGGAGATCAACCACCTCCCCTACAGTCCAGATGTGGCCCCCAGCGACTACTTTTTATTCCGCCAGCTCAAGGCTGCACTGCGTGGACGCCGGTTTGGGGACGATTAAGATGTCCAGCTCGCCTTCCAGGAGTGGATTGAACAGCAGTCGGGAGATTTCTGGTTGTCGGGAATTCGAAGCATCAGGGACAAGTGGCGTAAGTGCATTGAAGTCGAGGGTAGTTATATTGAAAAATAATAAAACACTTTTCCTCATATCTCGTTTCCTTATATCTGAATTGCAAAACTTATTGACCTCCCCTCGTATATATATATATATATATATATATATATATATATATATATATATATATATATATATATATATATATATATAAAATGTTTGCTAGGTTCAGTCCTCCTATCAAGCTATGTTGCTTCTCAGGCGGACGTCAGCCAGGGCAAGACCCAATTTCCCAACGTGGTGCCCAGTCACGGCGGTAACCTCCCTCAATGAATAGTGTCCGCTTAAAAAGAATCAGGACGGAGATTCGAACTGTCGATCCAGCGATTGCCGGGCAAGCGCGCTAACCAATATACTAGCCAGAAGTCTAGTATATATGTATGTATGTATATATATATATATATATATATATATATATATATATATATATATATATATATATATATATATATATATATATATATCGCATTATATTATATTATATATCATTTTTGAGGTAATTTCGAAATGGAGTCTTTACCCCATGCCCTTCACTTAATTGTGGGGATTCCCTCCCCCAGCATCCCCCGCAATTTAAAAAAACTCCTAATATTCCTAATTCGAAATCCTAACATTAGATTCGAATTCAAAAGGCGATTGTTAAATGTCGTTAGCTCTTAAATCAATTTTTTTTTCTTTAAAATTGATTAATATGAAATGCCCGTATCATATTTAAATTAAGAACAAAATTCACTTCCAAATTATATATAATGTGATTAAAAGTTCAGAATGTGTCTCCCAAGATGGCGGCCAATCTATTTCCCGCCATAACATCCTAATTAGAAATTTGCCCACATTAACTAGTGAAGAAGCTATATAGAGTATATCGTAGATATACCCTATATAACATTTACGTATGTTTTGTTGTTTTTTAAATAGAGATATTTATAACAAAGCGGCCACAAAATTCGAGGGTGGGCATAAACCCAACATTAACTAGAATGTTTATAGTTTAACAATAATTCAATTGTCAAGGGCTTGAATTTATCCGGCAGATGAGAACTTACAAGCACGAATCAAAGTTTTAAGTGGGTAGAAATTGTCTGATGAATAGGGAGGGGGGGGGTGGAGATAAGCCATTAATATAAAATAAATCAACCAATTTCCGCAGCCATGGACAAAAGTGTGAATACAACCAATTTACAATCCTATCTAAGAGTTTGCCTCTAATCCCATTTAGCCATAGGGTTATGTTGTAAAAGAGACCCTAAATATATAAAAGACATTTAATCATTTCACCCTTTTAACAAAAAATATATTTTTCGTAGGTAGTTAGCGCGATTCGTCCCTCGCATCGCGGACGAGATCCCACGACTGGATAATAAAATGCACATAAAGATCAGAATGTCACTCACTGGTTAGCCCGAAAGCACATAGTGGCGATCCTCAGAGGGAGGGGGGGGGGTATTATTTGTTTTATACCCCAACCACTGATAGTGGGTGGAATCCTTCGTGACTAGAGGGGAAGAGGGGGCACGTTCTTCGTCAAGGGTATACGGATATCAGTGCCTCGAGAGGGGACACTAAGGGTCTTTTTCGGAACAGGCCCCGCAGCGAATTATTCGTTCGAGGCTATCGCGAGGTTAAGGCTAGGTTAGAACAGCGTTGGATTGCGGAAAGACAGTTGGTTAGCAGAATCAGAATTATATGTTGAGACAATCGTTATTTCATTTACACATTGTGCAAAGGGTTGACAACTACTGGTTTTTTTTGTGTTAAATCGCTTAAAATGTCAACACAAGCCATAATTGATTCGAAAAACTTTCTGCGAGACGTTTGCACCAGTTCCTGGCTCCAAAACCTAGACTAACCTACAGGCGGTACTCACACTACGAGTCTTGAACACCATAGCCTAACCTTAACCTCGCGATAGCCTCGAACGCCGAATTCGGTGACGGGCCTATTCCGAAAAAAGATCCGGCACTAGTACTCCATTGGCAGGGTTCCTGATCAGAAGAGAGTGGGTATTTTATGCTGTGAAAGCGAGAAAGGAAATGATATTGTTTGGATGTGCATAATTATGCTTATTGACCTACTTTCTTCCACGGGAAACAGTATCAGCGTATCCACACAATGGGTAGCCATCACATGACGCCGCTTAAAGTTTTGTGTACGTGTTAGCTGGGATTTACCCACTGCCTCGACCTCAGAAATCAAACGCCGTATCCACTAGCCTAGCAAAAGCTCCCCTTTCTCTTGTTGCTGTCGTTGTTGGTGGTGGTAGACCTTCAGTCCAATAATGTTATCTATTTGTACTGGTTGGCAGGTCAAATTTTGAAGGCGCACAGCCAAGGCCACTGCGGGCACTGGAACGTCTTTGTGGCGTGGACAGATACAGAGGTCTTCTTATATTTGGTGCGTGTGATCATAATCTTATTTTGAGATGGATTTCAAGCCATTCTATAGCGATGGTACAGTGCTTAAGGCTGTTTTTATTACAATCTTTGGACTGCATCCCCTTTTAGGGCCCTATGAAAGCGCTTTGTAGGATACCTTACATGGCAGACGTTAACTGGCCATGTGAATCATATGCCCAGTCCAGCGATGCTATGATGACCTCGATGCTGATAAGACCTGAGCATCCAAACTCGCCATTTCGTTCTGGCATTTAATGTACATGATTGATCGCAGAATTGTGATAAGAAAACTCTTAAACTCCTGTATTTTCGGTAAAGAGTCCAGATCTCGCAGCCATCTAGGAGGATTGTGTGCACGAATAGTTTTACACTCTTTTTTTGTTATATGTTTACTGTTCTTGCGAGTCATCACACGTGAGCGAAGGCGACCGGCTTGCTGTGCTCATGAATGTGGCTATTTCTTTTTTCGACAACTACATCATGAGGGGCAAGAGGGGGGGATAAGATTCTCGGTCGACCCATCTCAGTCCTCCACAGCCCTCCTCCCTCTGGTCCACCATGTTTGGTGGGTCGAAGGAAGAAGGAATGGCTGGGCGAAGGAGGGAGGATAAGATGAGAAGGATATGGAAGAGGGTGCAAAGGTAGGAAGAGTAGGAGAGAAGTTGTTTTCGTGTAACCTTACACTTTTAGATAGGGATAAAAGGATATAATTAAATAATTCGCTTTTATTTGTACCTACTGATTAACGTGGAATCCGAACCACGACGTGTATTAATCCTTTACTTTTCCATTCTTTACTTGTTGCTCTACTGATGTGTAATCGCAACATCTGTAAAGTTGTCTGGTGAACCTACCAATCTCTAACCATTTATTCTTTATTCCAGTCTTGTGTTCTGTAGCATTCATGCCATTACGTGTATGCATTGTTTCAGTTCACTTCAGTTGAGCACCTTATTGTTTCACCTCACTATTGTTAAGGACTTTTATCTCTCTTCACTTCAGTTGAGCACCTTATTGTTTCACCTCACTATTGTTAAGGACTTTTATCTCTCTTCACTTCAGTTGAGCACCTTATTGTTTCACCTCACTATTGATAAGGACTTTTGTCTCTCTTCACTTCAGTTGAGCACCTTATGTTTCACCTCACTATTGTTAAGGACTTTTGTCTCTCTTCACTTCAGTTGAGCACCTTATTGTTTCACCTCACTGTTGTTAAGGACTTTTGTCTCTCTTCACTTGAGTTGAGCACCTTATTGTTTTACCTCACTATTGTTAAGGACTTTTGTCTCTCTTCACTTCAGTTGAGCACCTTATTGTTTCACCTCACTATTGTTAAGGATTTTTGTCTCTCTTCACTTCAGTTGAGCACCTTATTGTTTCACCTCACTATTGTTAAGGACTTTTGTCTCTCTTCACTTCAGTTGAGCACCTTATTGTTTCACCTCACTATTGTTAAGGACTTTTGTCTCTCTTCACTTCAGTTGAGCACCTTATTGTTTCACCTCACTATTGTTAAGGACTTTTGTCTCTCTTCCCTTCAGTTGAGCACCTTATTGTTTCACCTCACTATTGTTAAGGATTTTTGTCTCTCTTCACTTCAGTTAAGCACCTGATTGTTTCACCTCACTATTGTTAAGGACTTTTGTCTCTCTTCACTTCAGTTGAGCACCTTATGTTTCACCTCACTATTGTTAAGGACTTCTGTCTCTCTTCACTTCGGTTGATCACCTTATTGTTTCAGCTCCCTATTGTTAAGGACTTTTGTCTCTCTTCACTTGAGTTGAGCACCTTATTGTTTCACCTCACTATTGTTAAGGACTTTTGTCTCTCTTCACTTGAGTTGAGCACCTTATTGTTTCACCTCACTATTGTTAAGGACTTTTGTCTCTCTTCCCTTCAGTTGAGCACCTTATTGTTTCACCTCAATATTGTTAAGGATTTTTGTCTCTCTTCACTTCAGTTAAGCACCTGATTGTTTCACCTCACTATTGTTAAGGACTTTTGTCTCTCTTCACTTCAGTTGAGCACCTTATGTTTCACCTCACTATTGTTAAGGACTTCTGTCTCTCTTCACTTCGGTTGATCACCTTATTGTTTCAGCTCCCTATTGTTAAGGACTTTTGTCTCTCTTCACTTGAGTTGAGCACCTTATTGTTTCACCTCACTATTGTTAAGGACTTTTGTCTCTCTTCACTTGAGTTGAGCACCTTATTGTTTCACCTCACTATTGTTAAGGACGTTTGTCTCTCTTCACTTTAGTTGAGCCCTTATTGTTTCACCTTACTATTGTTAAGGACTTTTGTCTCTCTTCACTTCAGTTGAGCACCTTATTGTTTCACCTCACTATTGTTAAGGACTTTTGTATCTCTTCACTTCAGTTGAGCACCTTATTGTTTCACCTCACTATTGTTAAGGACTTTTGTTTCTCTTCACTTCAGTTGAGCACCTTATTGTTTCACCTCACTATTGTTAAGGACTTTTGTTTCTCTTCACTTCAGTTGAGCACCTTATTGTTTCACCTCACTATTGTTAAGGACTTTTGTCTCTCTTTACTTCAGTTGAGCACCTTATTGTTTCACCTCACTATTGTTAAGGACTTTTGTCTCTCTTCACTATAGTTGAGCAAGAAAAATATTACTTCAATTTACCTTTTGTTAATCTTCATTCTTTCACTTCGGGTATCTTTCTTTTAGCGATTTTGATCATTTTGGGTGTCCCATTTGGTCAGTCACTTATCGGATCACTTTTCTTGGAAGATTTGTTTGGTGATTTTTATTATGTTTAATTTCCATATTTTTTCCCCTCTGTTCCTGATACGATGTTGATCTATTCGATCATAGCTCCTCTATGTATGGCTATCTGGGTCATTCTATCGCTTCTTGTGTTGATGATTAGATACAAGGCTCTGTTTTGAACTTTTAATTGTTATATTCTTACTTCGAATAGGGTGTTAAAAGGATGAGAGGATAGATGAGCAACTTTTTCCTAGAGGGAGATAGGTTTTCTTTTGTTCTTGGTGCTAAAGCCTCTTATTGAAAATAGGAATCTTCTATTTTGTCAGCTACGTCTTACGTATCCTCTTGATGTTTATCTTTAGCCCGGGTACTCTGCCTTCCGGATAATATGGGTAGATCTGTGGCATCCAGAGTGCAAGGAAAATAGGCCTGTGGTAGCCAAATTGCAGGATAGGTAGGCCCAGTGAGGAATCACCACCAATGGGTGCTAGGTAGATTTATGAAATCCTGAAATTGAGCACATACATTAATTAATGAGGAAATATGCCATGTAATAAGTAATAAACCAATGTAAAATAGAGGGAGATAGGTTTTCTTTTGTTCTTGGTGCTAAAGCCTCTTATTGAAAATAGGAATCTTCTATTTTGTCAGCTACGTCTTACGTATCCTCTTGATGTTTATCTTTAGCCCGGGTACTCTGCCTTCCGGATAATATGGGTAGATCTGTGGCATCCAGAGTGCAAGGAAAATAGGCCTGTGGTAGCCAAATTGCAGGATAGGTAGGCCCAGTGAGGAATCACCACCAATGGGTGCTAGGTAGATTTATGAAATCCTGAAATTGAGCACATACATTAATTAATGAGGAAATATGCCATGTAATAAGTAATAAACCAATGTAAAATAGAGAAATACTTATAACACAACTGTACATTTATTAGGAAAAGACTAAGAAAGGCAAGCGAATAACTGGTTTCCCGCGCAGCCACACACACATCATTTCCTCAAAGGAGCAGCTGCGGGGCGGAAAAATACCGATGCTTGATAATTAAGGAAACCGAGCAAATACAGAGTGATATACGAGGGGCGGTCAATAAGTTTTGCAATTCGGATATAAGGAAACAAGATATGAGCAAAAGTGTTTTATTATTTTTCAATATAACTACCCTCGACTTCAATGCACTTGTGCCACTTGTCCCTGAGGCTTCGAATTCCCGACAACCAGAAAACTCCCGATTGCTGTTCAATCCACTCCTGGACGGCGAGCTGGACACCTTCATCGTCCCCAAACCGGCGTCCACGCAGTGCAGCCTTGAGCTGGTGGAATAAAAAGTAGTCGCTAGGGGCCAGATCTGGACTGTAGGGGGGATGGTTGAGCTCCTCGAATCCGCACTCGTGCAAATCTGGCCTTGTGGATAGGGGCATTGTTGTGGAGGAACAGGAAACCGCGTGTCAACTTGCCGCGCTGCTTCTGCCGGAGGCACGTCTTCAACCCAGCCAGTTCCTCGGCGTAATATTGGCCTGTGATATTCCTTCCACGAGGGGCATAGTCCACCATCAACACTCCCTCAGAATCCACAAAGATGGTGGCCATGATCTTCCCGGCTGAGGGTTGGATCCGGAACTTGAGGGGGGGTCGGAGAGCCCATGTGCTTCCAGGCCATACTTTCGAGCTTGGTCTCGGGATCCCAGGGATGGACCCACGTTTTATCACCTGTCACTATGCGTGACTTGAATCCCAACAGGTCTTGGTTGTACAGGAGCAGCAGCTCCTCCGAACTTTGACGACGTTGAAGTCAATCATGACGCGTGAGATTTCGTGAGGTTTCTAGGGACCCAACGGGCAGAGACCTTGGTCATGGCCAAATTGTCGTGGGTGATTTTCATAACACTTCCATGTGATATTCCAAGTTCTCGCTCGATTTCTTCGATCTTCACCCGTCGATTTTCGAGGATAATCCTCTCCACACGGGCCACATTGTCCTCGTTGGTCACGTCTGACGGGCGTCTTGGACGGGGGTGATCTTCAAGGGACTCACGACCATGGCGGAACCCTCTATTCCAGTGAGCAATGGTTGCATAGGAAGGGGCCATTCCCCTTCCTCTGTTTTGCCCTACCGATTCGCAAAACTCATTGACCACCCTTCGTATGTTTGACTGGTTGAGTTCTCGTGAAACTGCGAAACGGAAAATCAAGTATCGTATCTTTATAAGATTTGATAGCCAGGTCTGAAAATGTGTACAGGTAGGGTAGGGACGAACACACCTCTGGTAACCCCGCCCAACAGTCAACGAAAAGACGAACAAATGCGTTTCCGATCATTAGCTCCACCCCGCGCTTTGAGAAGAAAAAGAAAGAGGTCATGTCCCCTTAAGCAAGGGAGTTATAACTATATGAACGAATACATTATAAGCAGTTAAGTCATTCGGTCAGATAGACTCAAGTAAAGGCATCTGCTTAGCCCTATTATCATTCTTAGCATCAAGAGTCCGTTCAGCGTCCTTCTTTAAGTCCTGTCGTTTTAGCCTAAGCTACCTCTAACATCAGTAAACCTACATACGGCCGCATAGGACTCGATTTATATCGCTTACGCTTAATAAGGTAGACCCTATTCAAGAATAAAAGCCTACTTATCGACGTTTTCCTTTCAAGTTCTTTCCCTTAACCCCGAGGTAACCAAGGCACCTTCTGTAATCCAGCATAGAAGCAAAATCTACTTGAAACCTTTGGAGTCAGAGCAACCTCTCACCCGTAGACCGGTAACCTTAAAACGGGCAATAACACGGAGGACCTATTCACACCACATTCGGGTAACCGACCTTCTGCTATAAACTGGTGACCCCTTCGGCCGGACAGTAAAGGTGTTAAGAAAAATGGACACATCAGACCATCAACAGGGAAGACAAGGAGAGACGGAAACCGTGAACGCCATTACCATCAAGCAACACATTTTTAATCAGGCATCAGTTGCAGGTTGGTTTAAGATTGTGGAAGCTCAGTTTCACATTTCAAGAGTAAGTAAGCAGGAAACTAAATTATTCCATGTCTTGGCTGCACTACCTCCCGAGACCGTCAACCGATTTCCGGCTGCAGATCTATCTACTCAAAAGTACCAGTTCTTAAGGACTGAGGTGATTGTGCTCTTCGAGAGGACTAAACCCGAGCTCTTCAAGAAGATCACCGGTCGACCTTCTACCAATTTGGAAAAAACTGAGGAGAACTGCTCTACAGGTAGGAGTTGGGAAGGAGCTAGTGACGCACAAGTTTATCCAATCCATTCCAGCCAAAATCGCGCCCATAATTGCTAACCAGAAAGAACTAACCTTGTCCTAGTTAGGAAAGCTTGCGGATGAACTAATGCCATTCTATAGAGCACGGTGTCAAGACTTTGCAAAGAGAATCCCAAGGAGTCCTTTGGTTTTATAAACAGCCGTAAACCAATCCGCCGCAAGATTGGCCCTTTGGTAAATGAGGAGTGGGCAGTAAAGCACTCAGATGCATAAAATGCCAACCTTCTGAACAAGTACTTCTCTTCAGTGTTCACTGAAGAGTGTGGTCCCCTTCCCCGAGCCCATGGACTCTTACTTTGGTGAGAAGCTGGAGGAACTGGACTTCACCCAAAGCAAAGTAGAAAAAAAATCAATGACCTAAGGACGAATAAGTCCCCTGGCCCAGATGGGTTTCTACCTAAAGTGTTGAAAGAAGTGCGTGATGATGTGTCACGACATCTGGGCACAATCTTCAACATGTCAATCTCGACTGGATGCGTTCCTAGAGACTGGCATGGGGTGGAGGTGACTTCTATCCTCAAGGAAGGAGACTCTAGCCAACCGTCGGACTACCGACCTATTAGTTTAACTTCGATAGTTGGTAAACTCATAGAAAACATCATGGTGAACAAAATAACGTCATATTTAGAGTCAAACTTGCTATTGACGAGTTCCCAGCACGGCTTTCGAAGGCAACGGTCATGCCTGACGAATCTTGTGGAATTCTTCCACTTCGTTTTCAGTGAGCACGATCGAGATAAGGCGGTGGGTGTTATCTACTTAGACTTTCAAAAAGCCTTTAATAAGGTATCACACCGCCGCTTTCTCCTGAAAGTGCGTGCACTGGGCATAGACGGAAACGTAGCAGGTTGGATAGAGAACTGGCTAAGCGGCAGAGGGTAACGGGTGGTGTTGGATATACAGGCTTCTGAGTGGGTGTCCGTTACTAGCAGTGTTCCTCAAGGTTCTGTCCTGGGACCACTACTATTTATCATCTATGTTAACGGCATGGATTGTGACATGGTTGCGAAGACTTCTAAATGATTTCTTGTTGTTCTTCTAGGAGATCCGTCATCTCATCTTTTCTTCTTTTTAGCACGTTTTTCCTTTCTCTAGTTGGTTCTCCCTTATTTCTTCTCTTCATCTTGGATGTGGGAGTCTGCATAGTCTCGTTCTTGGCTATTTTTGCTTACTGTCTCAATGAGAGCTAGTTTCATACGTTCTGATTGATTTCCATGTTTGATTGAGTGCATGTTGATGTTGTATGCCATGTAATGGCTAATTAATGACACGTCTGGTGTTGAAGTATATCTGACAGTGGTGTTCGTAGGAATATGTTCATTTCGATCAAAATTCGATAGTTCCTCCATTTCGATTGCGATTTTTGTAGCTATTCGCTTTGCACCATGCATTTTGGTCTCCCATGAATATCGTTAGGAGTTCTATGCCGAAGATGGTCATTAAATCCTGCATAGAAATAAAGTTCTGTTTTTTGCGGCTGGTATCTAATGGCTATTATTATTGGTGATACCTCTGTTTCAAACGGTCAAATAGGCTTCCCGTAAGCCATCGATTTCTTTGTAATCTATGAATTTTCTGATCACTATATGGCCGTCTCGTCGAACGCTTAACCTGTTGGATTAACGTTCATGACGGTATAATTGAAGATTTGTATAGCTCTTCTTGCTAGATTTATTTTATGTTCTGATAGTAGTGTAATGTCTGCATCTATTTCCCTGAAGATGCTGCCCAGGGAGGATGCTTTCTCGATCAATCCATTAGTGTTAATTTGCAGAATTTTGAATTTCATTTCCCTTCCGTTTTCCATTGTTCACTTGTTTTTGTTTTTTTTTGTTCAGGGGTTTTTGTTTGTCCTTAAGATGTTCCATTTAAATGTGTCTCACTTATTAATCTGCCACGCCAGAGACCAGCAAACGTACTGTGGTTGAGCGTCACGCAGTCTCTAGGATATACTTTGGTTCTATCCTGTATAAACATCTCGACTTATTCGTCAGTCCTTCCTTTGAAGGCGCATTTGAATGTGTCTTAATTTAGTGCTTTAAATATCTCGGCTTGTTTCTTTCCTCGTGGTAAGAGAAAGTCATCGTTGACATATATTTTGATGTTGAGCTCAGCTGGTTCTTTAGGTATTCTTTGTTTCCCCATTTGAATATTCTTCTGTTGAATTGGTGCTTGTTTCTTTTCTAACCATAATGCTTCTGGGCGGTGTCACTTCTGGTATCTTCTGCCTTAGACTTTTGTCCAAACTTACGTTCAACATTTCCGATGAGATAATGGAGAATTCTCAAGGAACCACATCTTCATGCCGTTTTTCTCAAATATATCGTTTCGAAGGTTTAGGGTTTGCCGATGTTCATGACGCGAGCGTATAAAATATGGGTCAAAACCTCCATTAATGTTTCATTAGGCACCTTGGGATGCGTCTTAGCCTCCCCCTTTTCATTGACGGGGGATTTTGCAACTCCATCGTTGATGGCGTTTCTTTTCTTGTAGTTCATTTTCTTCTTTCCCTTTTTATTTGTTTTTTTTTCTAGCATTGTTTTGTCGTGTGATCTTCCATTTGGTAACGGTTGAAGCATATTTGAATGTTGATGTGTTACTCCCGTTCCATGTGTTCTGGGATGATTTTCATGTTGAATACTAAGAGTCCGTTTTATGATATACTGTTACTTGTTAGTCATTTCAGTCGTTACACACGCTATGTTCAAGACATGTGTGACTTCCGACTTTAATGACCTGTTATTTTTATTCCCGTGTTTTTTGTCTATTTCGGTTTTGATCTCTTCTTTTGTATAGGAGACTACCCATAGGGTGATCTTTTTGTATACATTTCTTCCGTTTTGCAGCGTTTGAATTCCTTCGATTGAGGCTAGCTTTTCCATGTCACTCTCGGTGTGCAGATCATGACGTAACCATTTGCGACGTATAGGATTCTTATCAAAGCAACCTACAGTCGTCCGTAGATTGCTTCAAATAATTTTTCCTTGTCCTTTCTTTGTGATCCTTTCTCGATGTTATATAGTGGTATTTGGTGGCACTCTAGCCTACCTCAATTCACTCTCCCCGCCATTACTTTATCGAGCGTCTAGGGCACTCTTTTCTTTTTGTGTATTCCCAGGCGTATCTGTAAAAGAAAGACAGATGACGGGTGGAACGGTCTATGTCTCTCTTCTTACCTTCTTGATTATAGTATCACTTTACGACCACCCTACCTAATCAGTCCTATTATCATTATGCACCTCCACAAAATCTCAGTCTTGTGGGCCTAAGGACCCTCTTCTTTGCGCCGCATAACGAAGCTTCCTTCCTGGGTTTACTATGCCCTAATTTAAAGTAGTTCTGAGCCTAGTCGTTGTTGAGCTATCTTGCTTTTTTTAGTATGAAACGTAAGATTAGTAGGAAAGTAGACGAAAATATATGGATTGTTCGCTCTTTAGGGTGGCCACCCCGTTTACTGAAAACATGAATCTCCAATCGATCCAGTGAATGCATATATTTATTCTTTCTTCATGTGGATTACGAGTGGCTTGCACAAATGGCCTTGTTTACTTGGCCGGTACCTTTAGGTAACAGATGCGAGAAAGGTGAGTTAAGATGAGTCCTTCAGATCGAATGATCCGGACGTATGACATGATTTGAAGGAAATAAAAGTAGAGGGATGACTGGTGAGCCCCGGAGATTGAATAGTTAGAGAATAAAAGGTACAAAAAAATAAGAGGACACAAATAAAGTTAAAGGTCGGTGGTTAGACACCGATGAAAAGTGTATTGCGAGTGTATGTTGTGGTATTGGACTGGGGCGGCAAAAGGGCGAGTGGAAAGGATAAGGCGCAAGTAAGTGAAAAGCGATACTCGTGGTGCTGTTAGCATATCTAAAGATAGATGTTGGTTGTGAATAATCGTGGGCTGCTGGGAATTTCAATGCCAACGCAGTGTGTTGTCTGACTTGTATTTGGATGTATGTGGGCTCTCTTACGAGTTTGCCTAACTGTCATGTTTTGCAGCTGGGGGAGGGGGGGGGGTCGTTTAGTCGTGTGAGTTTGTTGTTGTCGTGTTGTGAAGACGCATGTGTATCGAGGAGAGCCACACGTGCGTTTCAGCGCAGTTTTGTATTTTATGTTTTACTCTGTAACATGTGGCTCGCGGCTGTGAGTGTAATGGATGAGATTGTTAGGAATGGTCTGAGGAGTTTTTTATAGATATAGTTTCATTTTACGGATAGTAGGGTAGAACCTACCTAGTATATTGCTCAGGCGTTTAGCCTTTTGTGTAATGTTTTGGTGTTCGTGGAAGTGGAAGTACTTGTCGAATAAGGCCCCAAGTTTCTTCGTTTGAGGTTTGTATGTTAGTCTTGTGAACGATGTGTAGTTTGGGTTCGGTGTGTATTTGTATGTTGTGCATGTAATGATCTCGCGCTCCGTAGAGTGGCGTTTGTGTCTTCAGAGGAGTGACTATGAGCCAGTTGTCTTCGTATTTTCTCTTATCGTCTATTATCATCTGTGCCCCGAAAGGGGCGCGGCGATTTGCCATCCTGGCCACCGTGCTGTCGGGACTCAGCACCCCGTTCGACCCCAGCTTAGACTCCTCTCCTTCTTCAGAACACTTGTGTTTCCCCCCTGTTTCCTCGATTTTCATACAACCTCTCCCACAACTTTCTCTGGTCAGCCTCTAATTTCACAGGGTAGATGCTGACCTTCTCAGCCAACTATCCCGGATCGGGGATGAGGAAGAAGGGGACAAGGATCCCTCACCCCTGAGCTCCATTTTGGGATGGTGGTTTTTTAATAACCTGCTTTATCCCCACCCACATCTTCCTCACCTCCTCTTCCTTTTTATTTTTAAACACTATCCATTTTACGCTGTGTCCAAGGTGGAGCCGCCATACTGAGGGACTGCCAGGCCACCAGGCGGGAGGGGTGGTTCGAAATGACGACACCTGGCTCTACCAGGCCTGTACTCACCCTTCGCAGAGCGGGCCACTCTTGGGGGTGATTGGCGTTTGCATCCTGTAATAAAAAAAGGGTCACCATGCACAATGATGAAAATTTTCACACAAAATCTCTCCCCATTTTCCCTTTAAGAACAACGGAGCCGCCCTCAGGAAGCTCCACAGAAAAAATGGAGGTCTTCCCTGTGGTTTCCAAGGGTACCCTCCATAACTCTTCAACCTGAGAGGAGGCTTACTCCTCTCTAGTGCCTACGGGTGCAGTGGGCTCCCCCTCACCCACTTCCTTGGAGTCACCACGTGACTCCATCTCAAATCTGCTAGTCCCGCCTTTGCTTTCACAGGCAGCCCACAATCAGCCGCTCCCCGTTGAAGTGGCTCGGTAGGGCAAACCCCCTTAGGGGTGAGAGGGAAGAAAAACCCCATCGGCCGCTTCCCTCTAAAGATCTGCTGGCCCAAATATTAAATCTAGCGGGGGTGAAGGCCTATCCCCCCCAAAAAATAACAAGGACGAAACAGAGATGACCTGTGATTTCATTTGGGGGGGTGGGGGGTGGCCAAATGGAGGCCCCGCTGAGATATACATGCTCCCTGACGCAGCCCAGCCTCAAAAGGTGGGACCTTCCATGGGGGCAGATTCGGGCTCGGCATCAAACACCGAGCCCGATTCTGCTCCTGTGCGGGGCATCGACATAAGGGTCAGGCTGCTAATACATCGCGCAAGGAGTGGATGGATCTCTTCCTCCGGCAAGTGCACCCACGACTGCTGGGACCTTCACCATCTCGGCGAAGGACCTTGCAGAAGCCGGCCCATTTCGATTTGGCCTAGCAGGTCCTGCTGGGAGAGGGGAGAAGCGGGTCCATTTCCCGCCCTCCTCTCCTAAAAAGAAAATGACTAATAAAAAAAAGACCAAAAAGACTCGGGGCCTTCTCCTTCCACGGGGGCTACGGGGACGGACGAGGCTGCTAAGATCCTTAAACGCGACCAGGCCAAGATCGGCACGTCCGACATTTTCGAGCCCACTTGCTTCAAACGCTTCCTCGTTATTCGCTCCACTGATAGGAGCATGTTGGCCAAGGGAAACATGATCCATCAGAGGAGAGCATTAGCTAGTGTGATTGGTAGAGAGCCGAAGGTGACCCATTTCTTGGACGGGAGCCTTCTGATCAATGCGGTGGTGCCTCTAAAGCGGCCAAGATAAGTGCTCTTCGGACACTTGATGGCACCCCGGTGAATGTGACGCCGCACTATACTATAAACTTTGTAAAGGAGTAGTTTATGCGTGGGAACTCGTGGACTATTCCAAAGAAGATATCACTCTAGAGTTGGCCGACCAGGGAGCCGTCAAGGTCGAATGTGGGATGTGATAAAAGTGAAGGGCCTCGAGACACACCCCTACACTCTTCGTCACGTTCGACTGTGACAAGCTCCTTGAGTCGGAGCATGCCGGTTGGTTAGTACCGCTACCACGTGAAGCCATTCGTGCCATTGCCAGGGAGGTGCTATTACTGTCACCGCTTCGGCCATATGAGTCGCTCTGTAGACATTGAAAGGAGGGGTCACCCGAAGTCTGTGTAAATTGCTCCAATGCCGCACACGATAAATCTAAATCGTGTGTGGCCAAGTGTGTCCATTGCAGAGAGCCGCACCCCGCTTATTCGAAGCAATGTGGTGCATATCTCGTTGAGAAAAAATCCTGGCCGTTCAGGCCCAGGATCGTCTCTCATTCCGCAAGGCTAAGGACTTGGTCCTGGCGCAAACGGGTTTGACTGGGGCGTCATACGTCTCAATGCTTAAAAAGACACCCTCTGCTCCTGGCCCATCCAGGCCGACGAGCAGGGTTGTTTCTGCGCCCATTCGGAGCCCTTTTGCGGGTTCTACTGAACCCGGGCGCTCCCCTAGTAAAGCTGGCGACACAAAGGGTTCACACCTAGCCCCGGCTCAAACCAGGGCTCCCCACCTTCCCCCCAGCGTGACCGTTTCCCGTAAGGCGAAACGGCCACGCGCCTCCACCGAGTCGTTAGACTCACAGAAGGCAACACCCTTGAAGTTGGTCGCCAGGCCATCCTCCGGAGTTCTTAAAGCCGCCCCCCGAAAGGAGGACAGCAACAAAGGAGCTTCGGCTCCTTCGCCCACGCCTAGTGGTAGGATGGGTGGCTCGGAGACGGTGTTTTTTTGAAAAGAGAGCCCCTAGCCTAAGAGGCTGCAACGCCCCGCCTAAGGTTTCGAGGCGGAGGGAGGAAAAGACTCGCATGGCCAGCCCAACCTCCCTCCAATAGGTCCTCGAAGGTGACAGCGCCTTCAGCCCGGGGTTCTGCCTCCGAGAAGGGTATGGCCATTCCAGTGAGGGTCTTCTGTTCGAAGAAGGCCCCTGCATCTCCCCCGAGCTAGGCCTAGAGCGCATATTCCTTCAATTGAATTGCCGCGGACTCCGGGCCAACTGGAACAAGCTGCAGAGGCTCGTCTCGTCCCGTTGCCAGTTGCTATTTTTCTTAAGGAGACCATGCTAGGTGCGTGCCCCCTGCCCACCCTCTCGAGGTATGAGGGTTTTGCGACCCCACCACCACGGGATGGGGGCAGGGCTAGGGGATGCGCGGTTTACACCCGGAATGTTGTCTCCGTTCTTATGTTCCCTTTAGATACCTCCTTTCAGGTAGTGGCTGTGCAGCTTCACCTGGATAAGAGGTATACTGTTTTTTCTGCGTACATTCCACCGTCAGCTGACTTCAACGCGGGGGACTTCCGCAGCTTCGTGTCACAGTTGGTGAAGCCCTTTCTCTTGTTTGGAGATCTGAATGTCAGACATCCTCTCTGGGAAGACTACTCAATAAATCTCAGTGGACAAGTCCTTGCCGATCTGATCGAAGAGCTTGAGATAGGTGTCCTAAATGTGGAGGAATTTACACATCACTGCCCAAGAACCGCTTCAATTTCTTGCCTTGATCTATCTCTGTGCTCCCCGCATGCACAGGCTGATTTTTATTGCGAAGTGGTCGATGACCTCCATGTTAGTGATCACTTTCCCCTCCAAATATCATTTTATGGCTGCCGCATGAGAGGCCAACCCGTTGGTGCTTAACGCGGGTGCGGTGGCCTGCAATTCAGGAAATGACTAAATTCTCTATCTCAGTCCTGGAGTTTAGGTCGGTAGATGAGACCGTTGAGTTCTTCTCCGGCAACCTCATCGCCGCCAGCCTGACTACTATTCCCAGAACGTCTGGCCGCTTTATTTGCCGACCACTCCCTTAGTGGTCGGCCGAGTGTGAGACGGCCCTCAAACAGAGAGGTTATGCCTACTTGCGCTATAAGCGCTGCCCTAACGATTTCACTGTCGCTGAATTTTATCGGGCTAGAAGTTAGGTTCCGGTATATTTCGAAGCATGCCCGCCGCTCTTCTTGGCGGGCATACGTGTCTTCACTTAAACGGGAAGATCCCTCTAGCAGAGGAATGGAAGCGAGTCAAAGAGATTCTGGGCAAGTTCTCGCAGGACCCCCCTCCCGTTCTCCAAGAGAATGGGACAGCAATCTTGGACCTCTGGTCCGTGGCGAAATCTTTTGCGACTGCTTTCTCCGCATTTTATAGCCGGGATGCTGCTCCGCCAGCATTTAATGCACGTCGTCGTGTCGCGGAAGGCCTCCTGCTAGACTTTACCTCTAGAGGCCTAGAACCCTTCAACAACAGGTTTACTGTGAGTAAGTTGCGTTCTACTCTTGCTTCGTGCGCGGACACCGCCCATGGTCCGGACGATGTCCCGTACGCCATGCTTGACACCTAGGTGAGCGAGGCATGGCCTTTCTCTTAGATTTTTTCAACAGGTGCTGGGTAGAGGATAACCTCCCAGACTCCTGGCGAATCACTACTGTGCTAGCTTTTCGCAAACCAGGGAGATATTATTCTACTCCGGACGGTTTCCGCCCAATTTCCCTAACTTCCTGCGTATGCAAGTTAATGCCGAAATTGGTAAATGTTAGATTAGCCCTTTTTCTGGACAACGGAGGCCATTTGTGTTCCACGAGGTGCGGCTTCTGCAAGGTCCATTCCACGTGGATGCTGGGCTTCGACTGGAAAATGCTGTCTGCAAGGCCTTCTTTCACAGACAGCACTTCACATCGCTTTTTTGATATGGAGAAGGCTTATGATACCGGATGACGATACGGTATCATGGAGACCCTCCACACGATGAGGGCGAGGGGACTCCTCTCAGTCTTTATATCTGAATTTTTGCGAGATCACCGATTCCGCGTAAGGGTTGGGGTAACCCTCTCCGGCCTAATAGAGCAGGAATAAGTTGTCCCGCAGAGAAGTTTCCTCAGCGTTACACTCTTTGCCCTGAGCATCAACGGCATTACCTCGGTGCTGTCAGAAGATGTTCTTGCTACGCTCTACGTAGATTACCTTTCGATCTCTTTTGGCGCGGCCCAGATGCCAACTCTGGAGCATCGACTCCAACAACCATTGAACCGCGTCTTTCGCTATGCTGAAGCGCACAGGTTTCGGTTTTCTTTAGCCAAGACTAAGGTGGTGCACTTCTGCCACCATCCACGGCTCCACCCCGACCCAGATTTGTTTCTTAATGGGGTGTGCTTGGAAGTGGTTGAATCGCACCGTTTCTCGGTCTTGTATTCGACCGACGCCTCACCTGGGAGGCTCATATGCGCAGCCTTAGGGTCTCTTGTACCCGCGCCATGGATATTCTTCGTTCCGTGACGTTCAGCGCCTGGGTACTGATAGGGCTACTGCCTCACTTTTTTATCGATCCTTTGTCTGTTCGAAGCTCGAATACGGATGTGAGTTTTATGCATCCGCAGATGAACAACTATTGCAAAAGGTGGACTTGATCCACCACACCGGCCTTCGCTTGGCGACCAGTGCCTTCCGCACTTCCCCTATTGAGAGCCTGCTTGTCGATGCTGGAGAGATGCCATTATCTATGCGCCGTGCACACTGCATTACTCGCCTGTACGCGCGAGCGCAGCGTCTTCCTTTGTCGCCAACGGCTCTCAAGCCATTCACGGCTGTTCTCGACGATGTCTATGCCGCCAAGAGACCCAAGTCATACCCTAAACCCAAAGGGGTTTAGGACTAGGAAACTCCTTCGAGAGCTAGATATAGCTCTCGGGACGGTGGCGCTCCTGGTTTTGCCCAGAACGCCACCCTGGAGGGTACCACCGTTAGCTATTTGTCGCCACGCCTCTGCTCCCAAAACTTGTACAGCGCCGGGAGTATTGCGTTAGGCCTTTTTGCAACACATCTCGTATCACGCTGGAACCGTGTCAGGATATACGGATGGCTTCAAGTCCAAAGACAGGGTCGGTTTCCACGCCGTATCCGCTCTATTTGAAGTCAGCAGGGCTCTACTGGGCGTTGCGTCTGTCTTCACGGCTGAGTTGGTGACAATACACCATTCGGTACGGGAGATTACGCGACGTGCTCGGTTCTGAGACCGGATCGTGTTTTATAACGACTCACAGGGCGCCCTGAGTGCTCTCGGGCCTTTGGAATCTCTGCACCATCTGGTTCTCGATATTCGTGTTGCCAAGGTTTTAGTGAGCCGGTTGGATGTCGAGATTTTCTTCTGCTGGGTTCCTGGACATGTAGGAATTGCGAGGAATGAGCGCGCTGATTAGGGCGCCATTGAGTCCGCGAGAACCGGTCAACCCGGCCAACGTTTCACACTTCCATACACAGATTACATTGCAGGAATACGGGCAGCTCTTCGGATTGCTTGGCAAAGAAGATGGGAGACGGTGTATGGGAACTTAAAGTTCCGTGCCATTGCGCCGCGACTGTTCCCATGGATTTATCCCTTAATTCCGCGACGGCTTCAGGTCGCTTTCTGTCGTCTCCGAATCGGGCACCCTCGTATGATGCATCGCTATTTAATGGAGCGCTCGCCTGCACCCTATTGTGACGACTGCTTCGTTCCCAAGACTGTTCGGCACATTCTTCTCGAATGCCTCAGTCTGGGTGATCTTCTCGCATGTTACCTGTCCCAGTACCAGGATGGGCGGGGTTGATACCGCCTGTCCCTTGTACTCGGGACGAGTGCGTGCACATTGACTGGTGGACTTGTAGACTTTTGGGGGGAGGCCGGCCTTCTCCCTTTTATTTACCTAGTTTTTTTGTATTTGTTTTCTTTGTAGGTCGCATGTTCCGCCCCCCTTCCCCTGACGCAGGAGCTTGCTTCCTCCTCGTTACTTTTTTCCCTTATTATTTATTATTGTTATTGGTTTTCACTCTTATTTTAAAGAAGCCTAGTGCTAGGCTGTCGTGAGTGCGGCGACTTGTGCCCAAGTGGGTGGTTGCCAGATGAGCTCTAAAAAAAAACAACTATAATCTGTGTCCGATGCACGATTGTATCTGTGCCCTGGCCGCAGACGAGAATGGTCTCGTCTTCGGTGTCGGACAGTATGTATGTGTGCTTTTATATTTTGGAGGCCGTTGGGTGTCGTTTGTGTACACAATATATAGTGTAGTTAGTATAGTGATGATAAACGTGAGGAAGGTGGAAAACAAGGAAGAATCAAAAGTGAAAATTTATTATATGAGGGAGACGGGGGGGGGGGGTAGATGAGTAAACCTAAGAGTAGGAAAGATGATACAGGTGTGAAAATGGGGATTGTGTAAACGTGAAAAAAATTTAAGAAGTGATAGTAGAGAGTGCAAGGGATGTATGTGGGTATACTAGTTTAGAGGTACATAACTATGCCTGTAACGTCGCATAATGCCCGTCTATAAAAAAAATAATAAATAAAAGCCTAAGCGATATGAAATTGACTGTTAACAAAATCTCCATCTATAAGACGCTCGATCTGTCCCTGCGGCCACAACGTTGTTCGCTCATAACTAGCGGTCATTCACGCGTGTACGTGAATGATAGGAAGACTGCGCAACTCTCCTGAATCTGATTTCACCCCAAATAATAATAATAATCAAGTAAATATATTTTTGTGCCCAAATATAAGAATTTCAATCAAGATGCATCTGTAATTATTTGCGACAGAACTTTTTATCCCGGGTAACGCCTGGGACCTATGCTAGTATTTAATATAATAGTGAAAAACGACGAATAAATCAGGTGCCTTAATAACGATGAGATATAAAAAATAGAAAAAGGCGAAATGGTTATCACAGTGTAATAATTTTCATCTGGCAAAACTTCAACCCGAATGTGAATCTAACACAAGGCGATTGGGTAATGAATAACTAAATAAATGGAACAATAATTAATTGAGTAGAATTCATTCCCAATAGATGGTGGGAAAGTTCTGTGTATAAGTCTAAATACCACGTACATTAGTGTACGCAGAAATACTCCGGCACAAGCTGCGTGTCCCTCCCGTATTCCAAATTCACCTTTCGCCTCGAATTTCCTCCCCCCCTTTTCGCGCATTCGAGCAAACCAAATTCGAACGGCCGTTCAGGAAAATGTCTGCCGCTAAAAGACACCTGCTAGCCGATGAAGGTCCGAGTTTTCGCGCTGATGTAAACTGCGACGTGATCGAAGGTGTGAAAAATTTACTCTGTCTGGCAGCAGATGAAAAGGTCTTTTACGCAGCGATACGGATTTTATGAGAATTCGGTGCTCTCTTTCGATTTTGCTCGTGAGAGAAATAAAAGGGAAACTTTTCCCTGAAGTCAGGCAGAAGACCTTGGACCTAAGTTGAGTATGTGTGGAGCTCGTTCCACAAAGGAAACAGTTCGCCCGTTGCAAGGAATGAACTTCTCGTGGAATTGGTTGTTGCCATCACGGTACTTGTAGGTGCCAAACTTTTCGCAAGCCCCCCCATTCAGAATTAGGTGTTATAAAGGATCTCCTTTTGCGGATTACCCTAGACGTAGCTAGGTAATCGGTTTTTGCTACCCACTCCAGGAGCCGAATAATCGTACAGTCACTTCGAGGAAGAAGAAATCCGATTTGAGCCACAGTTTGGCTCGCCTTCGTGATTCAGCATAGGATCATTATATCACCGGTCTAGGATTACCTTCTCATTCGGTAACCTCGGACGGCCGGACTAAGTGCGATCATCGTCACCAGAAGAAGATCTTGGCGTTACGTTGTGAGGAGAGCTCGTCCCACAAAAGAAACAGTTCGCTCGTTTCAAGGAAGGAACTTCTCGGGGAATTGGTTGTTGCCATCACGGTACTTGTAGGTGCTAAACTTCTCGCAGCCCCCCCTTCCATTCAGAGTCAGAAGTTACACAGGCCTCCTTCTGCGGATTACCCTAGACGTAGCTAGGTAATCGGTTTTGGCTATCCACTCCAGGAGCCGAATAATCAGGCAGTCATTCGAGGAAGTAGAAGTCCGATTTGAGCCACGGTTTGGCTCGCCTTCGTGATCCGGCATAGGATCAGTATATTACCGGTCTAGGATTACCTTCTCATTCGGTAACCTCGGAGGGCCGGACTAAGTGCGATCATCGTCACCAGAAGAAGATCTTCGCTGTTATTCTCAAAAATACTTACGAACTCAAAGGTATCGTTAAATTAAATTATCCCCTCCCCTAACTTCACCAGTTTATTCGTGAACTAGAATTCCCATCCCGAGCCCATAACCTCGATTATTAGAAGTGCTTAATTCAGTGTTTAATTCAATAATACTATTCCATTCATTCTGCCGGGGGCCATTAAGACGCAAGCATCCCAGTGAGTAATTTTCAAGTAATCCCCACGACATTTTTGTAGACTTACTTATTCAGTGCAAAGATTAATTCTATTTATAACTATATACGCTGTCGCTTCTTTCAAATTCATGTACACTAAAGATTATTTTTGTATCTGTGTGTTTAACTATTTTTGACGATCCTTTGGCAATTATTAAGCAATCCACTCGACTTAAATCTCAATATTACACTGGTCCATCCATGACTGGCTTTTACTGAGTGACGACACACTCAGGGGATCATCATCTTAATTTTGATCAAAAGGGAAGCACCGGGGTTATTCTTATTCACCGAAAGGGGCTACAGTAGGTGTATTGGATACGCTTCACCTCCGCTTCACCTTGGTGCGGTAATAAAATATATGTCCAGGAAGTGGGAATGGGACTACCCACTCACTAAACCTCGACAGTCTGGTAATATAATAAAATTGAATTTATTTCAATACTCAACAACGGGACTAGAATATGAATACAATTTACAAACACCTATAAGAATGTGTGTTTAACTATTTTTGACGATCCTTTGGCAATTATTAAGCAATCCACTCGACTTAAATCTCAATATTACACTGGTCCATCCATGACTGGCTTTTACTGAGTGACGACACACTCAGGGGATCATCATCTTAATTTTGATCAAAAGGGAAGCACCGGGGTTATTCTTATTCACCGAAAGGGGCTACAGTAGGTGTATTGGATACGCTTCACCTCCGCTTCACCTTGGTGCGGTAATAAAATATATGTCCAGGAAGTGGGAATGGGACTACCCACTCACTAAACCTCGACAGTCTGGTAATATAATAAAATTGAATTTATTTCAATACTCAACAACGGGACTAGAATATGAATACAATTTACAAACACCTATAAGAATGAACCTTCGAATGTTGAGGCTCGGAGCAAATAAGTTCGAGCCAAGAACGGCGCGCGTCAGCCCGATTCCAGCGAAAGTGAAAAAAGGGAGAAATTAGTCGCGAACTTATCTGAAGGGACATTTATAGCGATTTCGTTATAATGATATAATGCTTTATAAGATATTGAGCCGCTATGATAATTATGTTGTAGATAACAGAGAATTCAATGACAAGTATTAGTGGGTTGCAGAAGACTACATCAATGGCATTAATAAGAATATAGGTGGATACAATATTAACATTTTAAAAGTGCGTATCTATGTACAACATCACCCTCTTCCGAGAAAGATTCTAGCCAATGCAAAAATATTCAAATTTTAATCATATACATATCTCTTTAGTTCAAGAAACGACTGGACCTTCTGACTAGCCAAGGTGAGCGTGTATACGTTGTGGAGACCTGACTGCGATCCAGGGAAGGCAAAGGACTAACAGTGCCTTAAAGCATAGATGAGGACTATCGGTAATGTTTGCTGCGAAGGCGATACCGTTGGGTCGTTCTCCGGAACTGACGGGTGACTAGATAGGATCATAGTATTCCTGCAAAATAAACAATAGGCGGCAGACCTTTAGTAGGAAAGTTAAGGGTGATACAATGGCAGACAAAAGAATAGAAAATACATTGTCGGTGAGTTCTTGGCCATTAGGAATAACCTTAGAAAGAGAAAGTTACAGGGGATGTTCAGGGGAGTGGACAGCGTCGATTAATGATGGTTACCGACAGGCTGAGGAAGCAGTATTATGCTTGAGGTGAAACTCAAATACCATGAAAAGAAATAGCCTCTTGTTACCGCGTAAAACGATCGATCGCAGCAAGAAAATTGTAACACCGGAGGGAGGTAAATGGACAACTAGATCGATATGGATCGCGTCAAAACGAGACGAAGGATGTAGCGGGGCTTGGTGTAGTGATGAACCATGGCATACAGACAAAACAAACCTGAACACGTTCATTAAACTACATTGACGTTCATATCTGGCCAAACGAAGCGATGTGCGATGAGCTTGCAAATAGCTCAAATGCCAGGATGAGACAGACCGTTAATTTGGCAGGAAATATGCCAACTGTAAGAAAGAGGAATGGGATGACAAGAACAGTTAGGCAAAGAAGAATCCACTAGAAATCCATTGTCAGAGCTGCCTTGCAATTTGACTTTTCGACGATGATCTGGAAGAGTTACACAATGCTTGTTTCTAAATCCAAGTCTTGAGTTAATGCTAAAGTCACATGATCAAATACGAAGAACTAGAGAGTTACATGCCCGAAATTGAAGGAATGAGAAAAAGCGGGTCCGGTAATAAGTTTAAAGATCAAGAGATATAGCGAATTTACTAACAGGTAAATTCCAAGAAATTCTCGAGGTAATTTACTGGACCTCTTGGGAATCGGAAAGAACGCGCGAGACAAGTAAGAAAGAGGTTGCCATTACTATCAACCTTTTGCTATAGTGTCACTCTTACGTGAATTGAGAAAGCGTCTGATGCAACACTGTTATGTCCAAAGGCCAAAGATGAGCCAAGCTAACAGCGCAAATAGCCTCTTTGGTGCAAGAAAAAGCTTCGTACGCATCAAGAGATAACTGGAGAAGAGAATTCCTTCAGGTTCTCCACAGCAGAGTGCTCAAGTTTGCATGATGCGATTACATTCAGGAATGAATCTGTGATAGAAATTTTCTATCCCAGAGAAACAATAGTTACTTTAGCGAGGAAAGTTGAAGAAAAATCTCGTGTCACAGCAATTAATCCTGAGGATGACGAATTCCGTCAGGTAAAACATAGTGCAAGGAAGAAGAATAGCGAGATATTGAAGAGACAACTAGAACTGATGAGTACGATATCATACTCTTTCTAACGAGAAAAGACCTGACGAAGGTGTGATATATATTTCTCGAACGACGAGGATACTATCAGGAGATCTCGATGTAGCAAAAACTGAACGGATTACCTCTCCAAACCCGATAAATTGAACTGTTGGAAAGTCTAACCATTGTTGTGAAGACCATAAAGCATTCGGAGCATCTCGGAGAAGCCATATTGAGTGGTAATTGCGGTCTTTAGAACAACCTCCGAATGAAATGGGATCTGGTTGAAAGCCCGAACCAGAAGAAGACGAGAGAAGAAAGAACAACCGGATAAAGTCGAAATAAAATCAATCGGATAGGTACGATAAAGGATACTCGAACTCTTTACACATTGCCAAAAGTCTATCTGGTATTAGAGTCTAAGACGAGGGAAAACAGAATGTGTCATCTCTATTCGATGAACTACCGAGTTTAATTTGTCTTTCCTTCGGGAGTGGAAGAGGAAGGGCAGAAAACTCCCGCAGAATGCGTTTCAAGTGGAGTTCGGCCGAATGGAGAAGGACAGACAGGACTTTGAGAGGGAAAAGGGAATCACAAACAGAGAGGGGTGGTGCTGTTGACAAGCCTGCGACTCCGAATATCATCTAAGAGGTCATGGGCCGAAATAAAATCGCGGCCTAAAATAGGACAGTCTACCTCGGAAATGCTGAGTGTTCATCGAAAAATTCAACGGAGGCCGAGAGAAAATTGAAGACTAAGCCTTCCATACTCCCTAATATCTTTAGAATTAGCAGTGCGAAAAACTAAATCCGAGGGAGGGCAAGCTTTGTCGCCACGAAAGGATTGTAGAACACTGCACCCAGCACTAGTGTCTACTAGGAATGAAAAAGGGTCATTGACACGAAAGGGGTGACGAACCTGAAAATTTTCCTTTTTAGTTTAAATAGATTGAAGATTGAGCAGAAAATGGTGAAGGCGAAGAGTGTGGAGAAGAACTAGAGTGAAAATACTGGTAGGCTGATTACACTTGAGAGCTGTATCACTGGGTGCTCTATGGTTCCAGTACAAATCCAGCACATTCCAGAAACTCCGAGAAGTATCCATGAGTGTGTTATGGCAAGTTCTGGAACATTCTTGAAACTTCATAAAATTCTACTATATTCTATAAATTTCTCATTAAATCTAGAATGTTTGGGAGGGTTTCTTTAAACCATTATCATTCTACTAGTGTCCGCGTCCGATCTCAAAAAGTATGTCAGAATATATTACTGATATTTCTAGCATTACATATTCCAACATTAATAACATACACAGAGTTACGCTCATAACCACGTTGTCCGAATATCCAGCCACCATTAGTAATAATTCGCCTAACATTATTAAACAGTTATTTCATTACGTATCTTCACCCCTACCTAGTCAAATTTATACAAATCCTTGTTCAGAGTTACTTTTGTTCAACTCACCCAAAGTCTACCCAACTTAAGTAACCATTTTCTTATAGCAACCCAATTAATTATTAGCGTCTTAATTCAAATTCCTCAGAGACAGTGCCTTATACGTCCAAAAGCGCCCTTATAGTTCTGCGTCCGACGGTCCGGGAATTATCACAAACCATTTTCACAGTTGGCCAAGAACTGAACATTTCAAAGACGAAAATATTGGTTCTTACACGAAGCTACAGGCATGCAGTCTTTTTGTAAGCGTTTTACCCGATTGAGGTCATGACATTTAATAAATGTCTTGCAAACTTCAATTGATTTTAGTGTTACTGTGGCAAAACTTTTCAGTCAAATTAAAGTTGTGTTGCGTGCCCCAAAGGGCAGGAAGGCGTTCAAAATGAAAAGGTTGTGCCGAAAGATTGAGTATTTTTAAAAAATGCGTTTTTATTTTGTATATTTTGATTTATTTTAAATCCTTTTGTAATGAGGCTTGAGGGGAAAATTAGGGAGGCTTATTCAGTTATTGCATTTCTGCTTTATTGAGAACTTTATGGGTGTGCTACTGAATATGCATTGAAGATAATCATAATTTACTAATGCTTGTAAAAGCTCTTATAAATTATGATTACTGTTGTTATTGTATTATAATTATTTTGCAGAGTGGCATTTTTTTTTTTTTTTAAGAGCTCATCTGGCGACTGCCTACTTGGGCATTAGTCGCCGTATTAAAACTGCCTAGTACTAGGCTACTTTTAAATAAGATTTAACCTCCCCCCCCCAAAAAAACAACATTAAAAATAAAAGGAAGGAAAAAGGCAACGAGCAGGAAGCAAGCTCCGGCGTCGGGGGGAGGTCCGCTTACCCCCTACGTGCGACCTACTAAAATAACAAAAAAAACAAAAAAACCGAACTAGTTAAATAGAGGGAGGAGGCCGGCCTCCTCCCAAAAGTCTAAAAGTCCACAGGTCGGTGTACACGAATCCGTCCCGAGTACAAGGGACAGGCAGTAGCGACCCCACCCATCCCGGTACCGGGACAGGTAACGTGCGCGAAGATCACCCAGACTGGGACATTCGACAAGAATGGGCCGAACAGTCTGGGGACGACGCAGTCGTCACAATAGGGCGCAGGCGAGCGCTCCATCAAATGGCGATGCGTCACACGAGTGTGTCCGATTCAGAGACGATAGAAAGCGACCTGAAGCCATCGCGGCATTGGGGGATAGGTCCATGGGAACAGTCACTGACTATTGATTTGGTGTGACTGTTGAGCAGTGGCAAATTATTTTTCCCCCTTGCTCTTACCCATTGGTCACCAAAATACGATCCAACCCGCATTGGGTCTGGCCGAAGTTTCTAGTCTCTCCACCTAGACAGTTGAATGTGAGCTGTTGGCTTTGTAAATTTTGAATTATTGGGGATTATGGCGATAAGGTTAGCCTACTAAATTCGAGGAACTATTTATTTATTTCTGGACCAAATATGATTTTTTTTCCATTTCGAGATAGCTTTTATTTCCGAAAACCAAACAAAGAGTGACCTTTTAAATTTCTATTGATAAAATTTTATTATTTTCTTACTTGATCGATCATTACCGACGTTGAGGACGTAATTTATGTTTTACTTGCCGTTTGTTTGTTTAACTGTCTGTTTAACGTCAACAAAATATCTCGAAAACAAATTAGAAGATTTCTCACAGAGTAGTGTGTTTATCATTTTCAGATCCTACTTTCTTCATCCCTCGTTATGATTAGTAACAATTAAGAATATGGATAAAATTACTTCTTTGCAAAAACAAACAACCAGAAAGCTAGTTGAGTGGTGGGCACAGAAAATGTTGTCCTTTGTAAAAAGTACAATCTTTCAAAACATCTGTCAAAATATTCAAAGTTTTCTGGAAAGCTGCGTTCTGAGAAATTTGAATCCATGAAACGTGGATTTGAATTTTAAAGAAATCTCTTCGCGAGAAAGTTTGTTGAAAATGTATCCGTCACTCGTAAAAGTTTGAAAATAATGCATAGAGACGGCAGAGCAAGGTCAACCGTTTACTCGTGGTGATATCAATTTTATCAAAGAGAATATGATGGAAGAAGAAAATGTCCTGAGAAAACTGATTTGTTTGTATGTATCACCCTTTCAGCAAGTTCATTTGTGCGAAGAACAGAACTTTGAGAGAATATAGTGCTACAAATACGCGAGAAGGGTAGGAACTTGTTGCCGTATTCTCCGGTGCTGGATAAGTCCGCTGATCTCTCGAGTACGTCACAACTTCTCGTGTTCATTCGTGGTGTTAATTTTGACTTTCAGAGCACTGAAGAGTTGGCATCCGTTTGCAGCATCCGTTATTGAAGTGCAGAAAACTTTGCAAGATTATAATCTTCCGTGGAATCAGCATCGATGTGGGAAAAAAATAGGTTAAGAGTGAGAAAGGGACTGGTGGGGCAGATCAGGACACAGTTGGAAGATCATCAAATCCCGGGCTTTATATTCATATACTGCAGCATACATCAGCAAGCACTCTATAGCAAAGACTTTGATAATTCTTGCCTACTGAAACCAGTCGTTTCTGCGGTGCCAGTCTTTACTCGAAGAAATTGATACTGATTTAAGTGACTTGCCTTATCATACAGCAGTGAGGTGGCCCAGCTGCGGTAAACTCGTGTATCGTTTTTATAAGCTCCAAAGCCAAATAGATTTTTTTATCACTGCAAATGAGCGGATACCTTCGTTGCAGAGAATGCAGTCTACTTACGTTGCAGGCGGCCAGATGGATAGACCAGCTGCACAAGGCTAATAAGAGGTGAGTGCGTGAGGAGATTAATGGTTGGCCAAAGGGAAGATTTAAATACCAGATTTCATTCAAGGTCATTGAAAGATCAAAACCAAAAATAAACTTTAATTACACTAATAATGCTAATTATGGAAATGTCTACAAAAGCAAAGGAATGGGAGAATAATGTCGCTGCCAATGAAATAAATCAAATACTAATCAGTTAAACGGGGATCAAAATATGGAACTTGGTCAGACAGGAAAAATGTTGGTAAACACTGGGGAGTCCAATTAAAAGGTCGGGAGGAGGATATCAGGTGGCGAGGACAAAAGGGGTGATTATCCTCGAAAAGGGGTGAAGGAGGTTTACCTTGACGGCTTGACTCTTGGTAAGAGGAGCGATTCTTACGAGGCGAGCTAGTCTTGCGGCTCGAGGGGCGTTGTACTCTTGATGAAGGGGTCGAAATTACCTGGGGCACAAGTAAGGTAATTTCCAGGCTGGGTGAGACACTCTCGAATTGGGATGAGTAATCTCAGACGAGGGTCGAGGTTTCCTTGACGGGATGAGAAGAGTGGTTCGCGCAATTCTCCAAAGAAAAAGTAGTTTCACGAATTTGCCGATTGACTCTGGCCAAATTCACGACAACCTGTCTAGCCCACGAGACCTAATTCCGAGGTTCGACTCGAGACGAGGGGCTGTATCTTCGCGAAAGGGCGTGCAGTACTCTCTGCTGAGTAACGGTTGACCTTAGGTTAAATACCCTGCTGGCTTCCTCGCTAGAAATCCTCCAGGCATGGCAGTTTCTTGGGAGTAACCATTGGTGCCAGTCTCTTTGGGCCCAAACGAGATAAGACGACCGAGGAAGCTTCTTCTTGGGTCGACCCTAGTCTCCAAGCAGGGGAGGGTCGAAAAAATGCGTCTTAGCGGAGGATAGGCCGACTAATCAAACACAGGTGTTACCAGCCACTTTGAAGTTTTCCCACGCGAGAATAGTTCTCTCCTTGCGCTTAGAGATCTATCTTAGGCCCATGTGGTCTCTGCTTGAAAGGGGATGCTCAAGGTGGACTGTCGTAGAATTGCTCATAGTCTGATCCAATAATTATTCTAGTCCTTGATCTGGACACACCGCTTTGTCTAAGTCGTTGGTATTGACCCTATGACTCAATCTACGATCATATATATATATATATATATATATATATATATATATATATATATATATATATATACATATATATATATATATATATATATATATATATATATATATATATATATATATATATATATATATAGGTAGGCTTTAATTCCTACTGAACGTGCGAAAGCTGGTTAGAGGCGGGTTGTGCCGTAGCCAGGATTCTCACTATAAAAGTCCCACTTGTTACTGGGGGGAGGTTTGTGTTTGTTAAATTCTAAGAGTGCATAATACAGGTTGAATAAATTAGCCGAAGGGATTCTTAATTAAAGTCTTGCCAAGGGTACGTCAAAAAGGAGGAGCCACAAATAAACACACGTACAAAAATAAACTTTACTTTACACAAATATAATAATTAGAAGCAATAGTTAAACAGGCATTTAGGTAAATAAGGATTAAATATTAAACACGGACGTTAAGCGTCTAGATTTATAATGACTCAATGGGAGTATCAATCACTGTTAATTAAATAGGTAATTTAAGAATAGAGGGACACTGGGCTTACAGATTACCATTAATTGTGATGGATTGGAGAGACGACTCTTTAGGTCCAGACGGGGTGGTTCGGGTGGCGTTAACACGAGTTCTCTGGGTGAAATAAGACGACGGGTTCGGGGCTGCTGACTGCAGTTCCGGTTAGTTCACTCCTAACTGGATGTGACACTAACAAATAGTAACTTCCAGTAACTATTTGGATGTTTCTTTTCTTTCTCAAGTTACGTTGAGCAACAGAGCGTATTCTTCTAGTCACAGACTCTGCGGGGCGGGATTTGCCTCAGGAACACTTTGAGACAGCGATCAAGTTAACTCGGCGGCGCGTTGGCAGTCGATACGTTACGGCAACGACTCTCGTTCAACGTGAGGGTTACGCGAGTAGGTTTGGGACACTGCTCTAGAGGGATGAACGGCGTTGTCATTTATACCGCGGACTGTGTGAAATCGAGAGAGAGAGATTCCATTTACGACAATTCGCTTATCGCAGCGCCTTCTGGACAATCTCCATGGTATCATAAAGAAGGCAAATAGAATTTAGGCTTCTCTGTGAGATAGGCCTTCTTTCGTCAGACTTCCTGTCGCCTGTTGGGGAAGGGCGGGGGGGAGAGAGAGGAGATGAAGGTCAACTCAAACGACAAATTTCTTTCGTTCCCACGATTGTCTGGCGGCATGCGAGTATGTACGTTCCATACCCTCACATGGACCTTAGGGTTCGTTCCCTCGCATAGCTATTAAAGTTGTCATTTTTGGATGATATCACATCTCACATGAATGTGTAGGGACCACATCGTAAGATGGAATAAGACACTCAAAGAGACCTTAAAAATGAACACTTTGGAGTTTTATGAAATAATGTGTTCACACTTCGAACCAAAAATATAACATTTGTTGTATGTGAATCTGTATGGATAAGTGCTCTAAAATGAAAACTATTCTAATATAGTTAATATCTCTCCTTTGGAAAACGTCCGAATGGACAGTAGTCAAATGACCAGATTTATTTGTGTGTGTGTGTGTTCCCTAGGCTGGTGGCATCTGAGCAAGCAATGCAATAACTAAGGTTAATTGATGAAAACTACAAAAATAATACAGAGTCCCAAAAAGATACGTCAGGTTCAATGGTGGCTCGTGTATAGGCACTGCGGAACTGCAGCACCCCCTATTTCCACTCTATATTATCGATAACATTCAATATAATGAGTCCTTTTTTCTTTAATTCTTTCTTTATATTTTTACATTATATAATCCTTAAGCTTAATGTCAGTAGCCATCCCCTAGATCCAGACCAGAGATAACCTGGTAATTTAAGACGGCGATAGCGCAACTTACTTTAGGCTATTCCCACCAAAAATGAACATTTTTTAGGTACTTTCGAAATGGGGGGCGTTGCACCCCCACATCCCGTGCAACTTTAAAAAAAACCCTCGTAATATTTCTACTTCGAAAGCCTACCATCAGGTTTGAATTCAAAAGTCGTTAGGCCTATAGTTTGAACCAAAGCTTAATGCAGAAAACAGTTTATAAATAAAAGAGTTAAGATTAGTTCGAACGAATCTTTACCCTATATATTTCTTAGGGGGCGTGGTTGAGCTCCTCGAATCCGCACTCGCGCAGGGCAGCTTGTGCAACTCTGGCCTTGTGGAATTTGACGACGTTGAAGTCGATCATGGGGCGTCAGGTTTCTAGGGACCCAACAGGCATAGACCTTGGTCATGGCCAAATTGTCGCGGCTGATGTTGATAACACTTCCATGTGATATTCCAAGTTCTCGCTCGATTTCTTCGACCTTCACCCGTCGATTTTCGAGGATCATCCTCTCCACACGGGCCACATTGCCCTCGTTGGTCACGTCTGACGGGCGTCCTGGACGGGGGTCACCTTCAAGGGACTCACGACCATAGCGGAGCTTCCTATTCCAGCGAGCAATGGTTGCATAGGAAGGGGCAGTGTCGGTATACACTGCAACCATGCGTTCATGGATCTCTTTTGCATTCTTGCCTTCCTTGGTCAAAAATTTGATCCGTGCGCAGTGTTCAACCTTCTCCATTGTTAAAAAAATTTGTGACTGACGATCTGCGATCAGCTACTGCTTCTTAAATAGACGAGGCAGGAGCGTGCGGCTGCAGGTTCTGGCTTGTCCTAACTTGTCCTAACACCCCCACAAACAGCCATCTCCCTTCCTCTGTTTTGCCTACAGATCCGCGAAACTTATTGACCGTCCCTCGTATATATAAATATATATATATATATATATATATATATATATATATATAAATATATATATATATATATATATATATATATATATATATATATATATATATATATATATATATATATATATATATATATCAGGGCTGAGAACTGAAATGAATATCGATTCGAATTTCGATTTGAGTTTAGCATTTTGAAAAATATCAATTCGGATTTCGATTCGAGTTCTCTATATTTTTTTCGATTCAAATTTTCCGGCTTTTAAATATTTTAATATAAATTTGGATTCGAATTCGATTCGAGTTCGAGTTCAGCCTGCATCTCAAATGCTTAAATCTATTATTTAAAGAGTTCTATATGCTTTTTCTCGTAAAATATAATTTATAACAAAGTAACTTATAAAACTTTTCCCTCTCTTATTACACATTTTCTGTGTTATTTCTTGTTTACTATAGCTATCCATATGTACCAGATGCCCAAATTCACTGTGTACTTTTCTATTGAAATTAATGGGTAAAATATTCGCAAAGTCCCAATACACGGGAACCGTATGTAAGGATGAAAAAACCGCAGTCAGATGGAAGTTTTTAATGGGATACTACATACTACCTATTTTTCTCTATTGAAATATTATGCAATAAAAATACAGAAGCCACGAAGCCTTTTTAACAATTAAAACATTTTGCAAAAAAACTGGTAAAACATATATTACAAATTTTCATTATTATATTGAAATATTATGAAATAGACATATATAATAGAAATAATATCTTATAAACACAATTTAGGATTAAGCTCTTTTAAAAACAAACTTGACAGCCATATGGCAAATTTATTTGACATAGATTTAAATTCACAATAGCATACATAATTTCAAGGAAAATCATAGAGTAAGTTGAAATTATATCCTAGTACATATCTCTTTAGTTTGTTATTATAGCTATGTATTTAAGACAAATATGGAATATTATATACAATATAAGTATGAATTAAACTATATTTATTGATACAACTACAAGTAAACATAAAAAGTAAATTGCAAATATATACTACACACATATATAATATATATATATATATATATATATATATATATATATATATATATATATATATATATATATATATATATATATATATATATATAATGTATTTTCAGGGAAACATTCCATTCATGGAACATATAATATAGAACAGTTTACTGCATATTAAAATTTGAGCGAACCACCAAGATATTTTCTATATTTTGTGGTAATAAACTATTTCGTTGTGGAAAACAATCTTTCAACAGACACTTGCGTCATCGGAACTGCGCATGAACGACTCGAGCTAGCTCATGTAGCTTTGCATATTTAAGCTTCATAGAATTCCACCATGTTATAAGATTACTATCTGATGGGATTCTTTCATCGTTAGCAAAGTTTTTAAGAGCTGATATAACATCATGATTTTTGAGTGTGGCACTTACTTTGCTTTTTTCGGCTGCTTAAAGTGCTTTCTTCAAATCGTTTTCGTTTGAGTTAGTTGTAGTAGTAGGATCCAAATCGTTCTGCTCTTCAGGTTCAAACGCACCATTAAGCAATTGCAATTTCCCGTACAATTGTCGTAGATGTTCGATAGCAATTTCTTGGTCAGATTGGGAAAGCAAAACATTCAACCTAGGATCTAGAAATAATGATGCTACGAATAGTTTGGTACTAAATAGTTCTTTTTCTCGAATCGTCATTGAATCATGCAGGCTGCGAGAAATTATGCATTGCATTTTGGAAACTTCACTTTTCCAATGGAACCAAACCTTATAAAAGTCACCTGGAGTTAAATTTTGCTCTTGCAATTGCACAGTCGGAATCTTTGCTGGCTCCAAAGCTAGTTTGATTTCTTTTAACTTCTCCCAAGATTTATGAGAGAGTTGCATATAACTTCCTATAATTTCAATAAATTCATCAATGAATGGTTTCAATGTCAGTAAGCGTGCAATCATGTCAAAAATGGAGCACCAGTGGGTGACCATATCAATAATAGGCATACGATATTGCTTTGATTTTAAAACAGCAATGATAGCAGGCACTCGCAGTTTTTTGGCTAATTTTCGTGCATGGGATATGGTATTTAAACAAGAACCACTATTAAAAGTGTCTTTTATAGCAAGCTGAAAAGTGTAGGCAGCACATCTAACCTAAAAAAACATTATGAAACACAGTTTCATTATTTAGTTCACTATCTATATTAATTCGTTAAAGCTATCTTCATAGGCACTATGTGCTGGCATTATTTTCACTGTCTTCATATGACATATCTTGTATAGCTTTTACCATATTTCTTACATTGTCAGTTGTAACAGTATATACTTGATTGGTATTCAGCTCAAATTTTTGCATGCCTTTTATTACCGTTTCTCTGATTTGTTCTCCAGTATGAGAGCAGGAAAATTCTGCCACTGTTAAAGTTCTTATTTGAAAAGAATCGCCAATAATAAATTGAGCATTAATACCAAGCACAGATCTGTCCAAGCGGGATGCAATGTCAATCTTCAATGATAACAGCCTTCCTTGGAGTTCCTAGCTAATTTTTTTAACAATATCTGCTGCTTTTTCATCTACTAAAGTTGCAATTTTCTTCCTGTCCATTGTAACATTGAGTGCCTTTTTAATGGGGTATATTATTTTACATAGTCCACTATCTTCAACAGTAGAAAATGGTCTTGCATTTACAGCGAACAACTCGATCATAGCGCTATTGAATATGTTTCTGTCCATCTTTATGCTTACTGTTGGGCGAAATATTTTGTCAATAATCTTGCTTCGCTTGGAATGTTCACATCTTTGTGCTTCATCTTGTGCGAGAGATCGCTTAGCAATTTGAGTAGCACACTTATTTAATGAATTAAACTCATTATGGTGATACCTTTCTAAATGTTTATTTAAATTTGTAACAGACGGACACTTTAAGGTCATTGCGCAATTGTTAACTTTGCAAGTTGCTTTTGCTTCTTTTCCGCATCCACTAAGATGGAAATACGAGTAATACATCCGTTTTTTGACGTCCCATTTTTGAGGGGTTTAAAAATGAGATGAAAAGTTGTGTCACAAAAAATTAAATGGTAGAGGAGCGTTTAGAAAAATGTGACGTTTACAGGATGCTGTCTAGTTTGAAAATGATTTTCTCTCAATGCTTTTAACAATTTATGCACTTTATTATTTTACTAAATTCTAAAAAAGGGCGCTCTTATCTATGGTAAGTGAGAAGAAAGGTTTAGCTTTGAGTCATTCTGTGATTAGCGAAACAAGAGCTCGAGCTTTTCATTTAGATGCGAAGGTAAAGGCAGGTTGGATCATTAAGACATCTCTTAGGAATTTAAAAACTCGGAACAGAAGAAAGATTTAGTTTTGGGGGTCATTCTGTGATTAGTAAAACAAGATTAGGACTAGGATTCGATTAAAATATACATTTACCTACTATTCACAAGTTAAATCACTGTTATTTCTTGGAATCCCTAAATTATTTTATTAATGGCTGTAAGAATAATGGAAGGAAAGCTGCATTATTTAAGAAGTATTTTGAAAGAAGACACTGGAGCAGCATGTAGAAATGAGCTTCTAAAAGAAATAATAACAGAAATGAGAGAGGATGGAAACCATGAGTGGATAAGAGAGGTGCAAGCATATGAGGAGAGGATGGGAATAAGGATGCAGCAGATCAAGATAATGAAGAAAGAACATATAAAGAGGAAGATAAATGAATAGGATGTAGCGACCGGCGTGTATGTCCAAAATAGGACACACGCGAGAGTCACTACGCACATAAAGTACAGAGAGAGAGAGAGAGAGAGAGAGAGAGAGAGAGAGAGAGAGTTACATAGAGTTACATAGAGTTACATAGATACACAGATCACACGGGCCTTACGGCCCAGACTAAGGTGATCTGGCCTTAAATCTACTGCCACTTACACATAGAATAGTAGAAGTAAAGGATAGAGAGAGAGAGAGAGAGAGAGAGAGAGAGAGAACGAGAGAGAGAGAGAGAGAGAGAGAGAGTCACAAGGAGTCACAAGGAAAAGAAGTACCCTAGAAGACCTTACGGTCCATACGAGAGGGTACTTGTTACGAGTCAGGGACTCGTGAGCCTGTCAGCGAACCAGGACTTTATCCAGGCGCCTTTTGAACTGCTCCACAGAGTCGCTGTTCACGACTTCTGGCGGAAGCGCGTTCCACTCGTTGCAGATACTGTAACTGAAGAAGTTCCCGCATCTGTCCCGGTGATAACGCGGCAGCTCAATTTTGTAGCCGTGGTTTCTCGTTACGCCCTCGCTTAGTTGGAACATGTCCCCGTTGCCTACGTGGTCAATACCTCGGAGGATTTTGAAGACCTCGATTAATTGACCGCGCCGTCTTCGGGTTTCCAGTGAGAAGAGGTTTAGTTCTTCTAGGCGGGCTTCGTAACTTTTGTGCCTGATCGAGGGGATCAGTTTGGTCGCCCTGGCTTGTACTCGCTCCAGTCGGGCGATGTCCTTCCGAAGGGATGGACTCCAAAACTGGACTGCGTACTCCAGGTGAGGTCGGACCAGGGAATTAAAGAGAGTGAGAACGATTTCCCTGTTCCGATACCCAAACTGTCGCTTGATATACCCCAAGATTCTCTGGGCTTTCTTCTCCGCCTCGATGCACTGCTTGGAAAACTTGAGGTCGCTGGTGATCACGACTCCCAAGTCTTTTTCCATGTCTGTGCTCTCGAGCGCCGAGTTTTTGAGGCTGTAGACGGCTTGGGGATTTCTGTGGCCGATGTGCATCACCTTGCACTTTTCGACATTGAACGGCATTTGCCATTTGTCTGACCACTTCCCGAGTTTCCTCAAGTCGGCTTGGAGTCTCTCGACGTTTTCCGCGTCTGCCACGTTCATACCTAGTTTGGTATCGTCGGCAAATTTGGAAATCCTCGCAGTTATGCCATCATCTATGTCGTTTACATAGATGATGAAGAGTAGGGGGCCCAGCACGGAGCCTTGGGGAACGCCGCTTGTTACCGGTAGCCAACCGGACTTTTGCCCGTTCACCACTACTCGCTGCCTTCGACTATGCAGCCAGTTTTCGATCCAGTCACCTACAGCTCCGGCGATGCCTAGCGCTCGAACCTTTTTCAGCAATCGGCGGTGGGGCACCTTGTCGAAGGCCTTCTTCAAGTCGAGGTAGATGACATCCACCGCCTTCTCCCGGTCGTGCTCGCTGAACACGAAGTGGAAGAATTCCAAAAGGTTCGTTAGGCATGACCTGTGCCGCCGGAACCCGTGTTGGGAATTCCTTAATAGGTGGTTGGACTCGACGTGCTGCGTTATTTCGTCAACCAGGATACTTTCCATCAATTTTCCTACTACCGACGTCAGGCTGATCGGCCGGTAGTTAGATGGCTCGCTCGCGTTACCCTTTTTGAATATGGGGGTGACTTCCGCGTCTCGCCAGTCCTTTGGCACGCATCCAGTCTCGAGCGATTTCCTGAAGATCGAGCAGAGATGTGGGGAGACCTCATCTCGCACTTCCATCAGCACCCGTGGTAAGAAGCCATCGGGCCCTGGCGACTTGTAGCGGTTCAAAGCGTCGATCTTTGAACGCACTGTCGTCTCTTCGAAGTGAAATCTCTCCAATTGCTCTGAGCCTTCGTACTTGTCGCGAGGCTCAGGGGTGGTGTCCTTCTCCTCAGTGAAAACTGACGAGAAGTACTTGTTGAGGATGGTCGCATTCGCTTCGTCACTGAGCTCTAGCTCACCATCCTCTTTCACCAAGGGACCGATCCGTCTACGTGTCGGCTTACGGCTGTTTACGTATCCGAAGAATTCCTTGGGGCTCTCTTTGCAGAGTCTCGCCACACGGACTTCTTGGGCGCGTTTCGCCACCCTTATCATGGACTTGACACTTCGGCATAGACTTCTGTAGTGCTCGAATTCTCCAGTGTTCTTCGCTTGGCGATAGGCGGTTTTTCTCTTCCGTAGGGTTCTCCCGATTTCGGGGGTGAACCACTTGGGTTGAGTAGCTCCGACTCGGCCGCGTTCTGATGGAATGAATCGTGACTGCAGGGCCATGAATGAGTTTTTGAAATTCTTCCATGGTTGCTCGACGTTGTCACTATCTTCCACCTCTATCGCTGCCACGCCAGCACGAAGTCCCGCGAAATTTGCCTTTCTGAAGTTCAGCTTGGCTGCAGCACGAGCTACTGCTTCGCGAGCTGGGACTCGAATGCAGAACCTGATGAGGCGGTGGTCGCTGCCACCTAGCTCCTCATCTACACTAACTTCCTCAATTATGTCATCCTCGGATGTGAGAACTAGGTCGAGGATGTTTGCACCTCGTGTTGGTTCTCTCACCCATTGAGTGAAGAATCCTTCATTTACGAAGTTAAGGAGCCGTATGTTGTCGATGCGGGTTTCTCTGGTTGCCCAGTCAACGTGAGTGTTGAAGTCCCCCATGACGATACTCACCCTGCCTTCAGTTAACTGATTCAGTTGATTATAGAGGTCCCTGTCTTGATCCTCCGTCGAGGATGGGGGTCTATAAACTGTAACAGTCCTGTACTTGGTGGTACCCAGCTCCAAGTCCACGCATAGGACTTCTTGGTGGGCGGTGGTGGTGCTGCTCGTTGCCGTGAATACACTTCTCACGTACACCACCACTCCGCCCCCCTCCTTCGCCAGCCGGTCTTTGTGGAAGATCTGGTAGCCCGGGATTGCGAATTCGCCCTCAAAGTCACGAACAGAGGTTCGAATCCACGACTCCGTGATGGCCACCAGATCTGGTTCTTCCGTTGCTACGAGGGCCACTAATTCCAGAAACTTGTTCCGGATGGACCTCGCGTTGAACAGAAGAACCTTAAGGGAGTTCCCGGCTGGTGGTCTCCCTAAGTTCGACCGTTTCCCGCCGCCTTTGGCTTGGCGGCAGGAGAGAGAGAGAGAGAGAGAGAGAGAGAGAGAGAGAGAGAGAGAGAGAGAGAGAGAGAGAGAGAGAGAGAGAGAGAGAGAGTTACATAGAGTTACATAGATCACACGGGCCTTACGGCCCAGACTAAGGTGATCTGGCCTTAAATCTACTGCCACTTACACATAGAATAGTAGAAGTAAAGGATAGAAAAGTTTTAGGCTCTCCCCACCCTCCACTCCCTCCGGCAAAAGCCGTACATGAAATAATTTGGGAAAAGTACCTTGCAGGTGTAAGAAGACAGTACCTGAAGGAAATTTGCATTGAATAGTAATTAAATGAAATGAATATGAAAACCACTTACATAAACCTGAAAGAGTTATATTTTTGTAATATTATTTTATTTTGTAGCTTATGCTAAACAATTCCAATATTTGTTAAGTGTTTGTCTAATCTCATTTTAAATGAATCTATAGTTCTGCTGTCCACTACTGCGTTTGGCAAATTATTCCAATCATTAATAATCGAGTAAGTGAAGAAGTTTTTTATTACATCCATAGTGGCTCTTTTACCCTGAAGTTTTGAATCATGTCCACGGGTGGGACACTCCCCTGTCAGTGTGAACAAGTTATTGGCATTAACGTTGTTAAATCCTTTAAGTATTTTGAAGCACTCTATAAGCTGCCCCCTTAGTCTTCGTTTTCTGACGGAAAATAGATTGAGTTTTTTTAGCCTCTCGTGGTAAGGTTTGTTACGTACTGACGGGATAAGTTTTGTCGCTCTGTGTTGTACAGCTTCTAATTTATCTATGTCTTTTATTAAGTAAGGGGCCCAGAACTGTACAGCGTATTCGAGATGGGGCCTGACAATACTTTTATATAGTGGCATAATTATCTCCTCGCTTTTATAAGTAAAGTTTCTTTTTATAAATCCTAGTGCTGTGTTAGCTTTGTTTGCAGCAGCTGCGCATTGGTTTGATGTTTTTAAGTTTTCTGTAATTATTACTCCTAAATCTTTAACCTGCGGGGTTGTGTTTATTAAGCCGCCTTGCATTGTATAGGTGTATTTTTTGTTTTTTGTTCCGCACTGAAGGATTTGGCATTTGTCGATATTAAATGGCATTTGCCATTTCTCAGACCATTCGGTAATTTTATTTATATCAGCCTGCAGGCTCGCCCTGTCATCTTCGCATAGTACTGAGTTACCTATTTTCGTGTCATCTGCAAATTTAGATATGATATTATTTATTCCAACGTCTATGTCATTGATGTATATAGTAAATAAAATAGGCCCCAGGACTGATCCCTGGGGAACACCGCTGGTAACAGATACCCAGTCCGATTCCACGCCATTTATTATCACTCTCTGCTTCCTGTTTTTTAACCAGCTACTAATCCATCCGTATATATTACCGTTAATTCCTAGCGTACGCACTTTGTTCATGAGTTTCTGATGTGGAATTTTGTCAAATGCCTTTTTGAAATCTAGGTAAATTATATCTAATGATTTAGGATCGTTATATAGGTTGAAAAGGTTATGGTAAAAGTCAATTAGGTTTGTTAAGCACGATCTCTTAGACCTAAAACCATGCTGGCTATCACGTATAAGGTTATTGTTTTCGAGGAACTCTACTAGCTTGTCTCTAATGATCGTTTCGAGCAACTTTCCAACTATTGAGGTTAAGCTAATGGGTCTGTAATTACTGGCCTGGTTTTTACATCCCTTCTTAAAGATAGGTGTGACGTTAGCTTTCCTCCAATCATCAGGGACGACCCCATGCTCGAGAGATTTGTTAAAAATGAGAGCAAGTGACTCTGCTAACTCATTATGGACATGTTTTAAGATTCTAGGGTAAAATTTATCAGGACCAGGAGTCTTGTACGAGTTCATTTTCTTTAATTTATCAATTACTAGTTGCGGATTTACTTCCAGGCTCCTTAGTGATGGGTGTCTGACCTGTATAGACTCGTTGTTATCGTTATTAGTATATCCTAAGGTGAAGACTGAACTAAAAAACTCGTTTAAGATATTAGCCATACCCATATCATCTGAAATAATTTCACCCAACTGGTTTTTCAAGGGGCCAATCCCGCTTCTCATTTGCCTATTTCTATTGATATAAGTATAGAAGTGTTTGGGATTAGTGGTGCTTGCTTTTGCTATCTCGATTTCGTATTGACGTTTCTTTGATCTTATGAGTGTTTTAACCTTTCTTCTGCTAGTGTTATATTGTTGGTTAACTTGATAGCTTCTATTGTGTTTTAATAATGTGTGGAGACGGTTCCTATCTCTAATTGCTCGTTTGATGTCATTATTAAACCACGGCGGATTGCCTCTATTCGCGTTACTATTCCTTGTCTTAAGAGGAACATGGTTTTCTTGGGCTATAAAAAATAGTTCTTTAAATTTATTCCAAAGTTGATTTACATCTTCTATTTCTATCAGCTGCTCGTGAATATTTCCCAGGGCTTCTCTGAGGCCCTCTAAGTTAGCTTTACTGTAGTCTGGTACTTTTGAATAGTTATTGGTAGTTGAATACCTGGCATTTAGATCAAAGCGGATTAGTTTATGGTCACATGTACCTATATGTTCCGCTACGGCCAGAGTTGATATTAAATTTTCCTGGGATGCAATAACTAGGTCTAGTATATTATTTCCTCTGGTTGGCTCCCTTACGCATTGGTGTAAATAATTAGTATCGATAAAATTTGTCATTAATTTTTCTTGTTGGCTAGTCCCTATATTCAAGTCCCAGCAGATATTAGGTAAATTAAAATCTCCCAGTAA
>OZ018321.1:203164632-203169632 GCA_963969495.1 Ceratothoa steindachneri
ACTTTGTCTGCACTTGACCTCGAACTTAATTTACGTCATAACTTAGAACTTAAAACTTAATTAAAGAACTTTTGTAAAGTGCAATGAGATCTAGTTCAATAATAATTCTATTTTTGCTTTGGTGACTTCAATATCCTGACGTTCCTCAATCTTCCTGCTTCAAGGCCTTATTAATCAGGAAAACAACTGTTGCGTATTCTCCTCGTTAATCGCAATTCCTCGTGATTACATAACTCCCGAAATACCAGTGTTCTACCCTGGTGTAGTCTATCCCCATCCTCCGGGCTACTTGACCCCGGCGCTAGAATAAGACCGCCCCTCGGCTTAGGGTGTAGATAGAGGAGAGTAGGAAAGGGGGCAAAGAAAAAAATAATAGCGCAGGCGAGTTGCGAACAGCTTCCCGCGTCGCTGGACCACTGTTAGCCAGCGGCGAATCCACTCGGCCATCCCGGGTCTCATAAAAGACTCATTCAAACAAAGCTTTTAAGCCGCCCGCCTGCACTTCTCGTACGCTATAAGGGCACCCCGTAGAAATCAACAAATCACTCTCGTGGGAAATAAGGAAGGGCAACGCAAACCAACCGGGGCATCTGTATCAACCGGAGTCCTTGCCAAAAGATTACGCGATAACTCGGTAATCTATCACCATTACTGGCAACCAGCGTCCCCCTTCCAAGGCTCTTCGGTTGTCCCCACGATTACCTTCGAGATTCTCCCATAATTAGGGACGACCTTCAAGAGACCACCCCCTTGGGACACGAGAGAGAGACAAAGTGGAATGGAACAAAAGCCGAGTAAAAACATCTACAGAGAATATAAAATGAAAATAACAAGCGAGGAAGATATATATGGCAACATATACGAGTCTATCATATTGTTTAGATCAAGATCTAACTCTTTGAGTCTGAGAGAGAGACATAGGTTTGGTGGAGAAGATGTGAGGGGTGTGCTGTGCGGTGTGGAGACAGAGGATTTGGAACATTTCATTCTTCACGGTGGGGGACTGCGGATCATCATACAAGAGGGCATCAGAATACAGCAACTTTTTATTGAAAACAGAAGAGAAGTAATAAGAAAATTCCTATTTAGCAAGGAGAGGGAGGGGATTGAGCATACAAAAAGCCTCCTCCTACAAATGTGGAAGTAGAGAGAAAGAAAAGTGAGATAGGAGGAAGAATAGTTTGTGACTTGGGAAGAGCATTCTTTAAGGAGGGCCGTTCAAAAGGCAATCCTCCGCAGCGTCATCATCATCATCACGCTGATATGCACCGACTCTGTCGATCGGTAGTGAAAGAAAGCCTAGTTTGTGAGAGCGGTCAGGTGTATAGATTACTAATGTTTATATTATGACGTTAACATACCTAAATTCGTTTCTTCCTACCATTTTAACATACCAATTCAGATCAAAAACATGTATTACATCATAACCATAATACCACAGTTAGACTATAATCAGTGGCTACTTTAATATTGTGAGTTAAGTAGTCTTGAGCTACTTCTTGTTAGTCATAAAAACAAGATAAGTAATTTTTATATACCAGTCAGTAAAGTCTCTCTTTTTCTCTCCTGTCTTGAATTATTTATATGTGGCTAATTCAAGATTACGTCAAAATGTCATGACGTCATAGTAATAATATGTGTAAATATAATTTAAACGGTTTATAGTTTTAGCTTTTCATTGTTATTTTTTTATAATAATAAATTTTATATTTTTGATATATAATTGACTTTGAATAACTTCCCTGAGTCATTTGGGTTTCGAAATCTCCTATGACGTCATAGCGGACTAGCTTGATGTTTACGACGTTAATATCGAATAAATTGAGCGGGTTTTGAGATTTCGTTTCAATTAATTATAATTGTAACTTTTTATTTGTTCTTTGACTCAAATTTAGTTCTGTGCTCCTTATCTGACAATTATGTCGAAACCTAAAAGTTGTTGTGTTGCGGGCTGCAAGAACCAAAATATTGGGCCTGATTCAGGAGTGATATTTTATAAATTTCCTGAGGAAAAAAATCTTCGCAAGCGCTGGATTGAAGCTTGTGTCAAAAATGATTCCACCAGAGAAAAAAGTTGGACACCAAACAATGAAACTGTTATTTGCAATGTTCACTTTGTTTTTGGTGAGAAAAATTTGCATATATATAATTGCATGAATTACTTAATTTGATTGATTACAAAATCAACTACCATCAAAATCAATTACCATCTCAGCTTAGTCGACTGGGATTTTGAACTTGACCACATGAGACCAGACCAGATGTTCATCCCCTTCACTAAAATTTTAGATCCCCTCATAAATAGGTTTGTCCCATCTAGTCACCTATCCTCTGTGACTTCAACAAAATCCCCTGGTAAACCTGAAGAACAGCAGCACGCCTGCCAAAGTGTATGTTTTTCAGCTGAAATCTATTGGGGCCAAGTTGCTTTTATGTTTCGTTCAAATCTACAAGTGCCATTTTTCCTGTAAAAAAAATCCCAGAAATATACAAAATGGAAAATGCTTTTTACTTACTTTATTGTGAAAAATGCGGTAAATGTTGCGAGTATGGCCGGATCATAGTCCTAGCTTATTTTGGCCTACTTTTCCTAGCTACTTTTTCTGAGCCGAAATCTATGTGGATGAAGTTTATGGCGATTTCCGATTATATACTGGGTAATACTTCAGATTAGGGGTGCGCGGTAGGTGGTGCTGTTAGTAGGCTATAATTTTGGGCTACAATATAAGAACATAAGAAAAGGAGACTGCAAAAGACCATTCATGGCCTACACTTGGCAGCTCCTGTTCCAGTCAACACACAAAAGATTTTGTACCAGAGAAAAGTCATCAACATAGTCACCCTTTACAGGAGTTCGTCAGATCTAATCTACAATATACATAAAATGCATCCAGAGGATTATGTCCATTCATGCAACCGCAAAATATAATCTCCCCACTCCTTAGAAAAATATTTACATATGTACATAAAAAAGTCAGTCCCATCTAGCAGCTTCATCCATATATTTATCTAATCTCTTCTTAAAACTACCCAGAGAGGAGGCTTCTATCACATTTCTAGTGAGCCTATTCCATTCATCTACCACACGATTTGTAAACCAATTCCTCCCAATCTCCTTCCTAAACCTATACTTATCAAGCTTAAACCCATTGCTACGTGTCCTGTCATGTTCACTAAGTATAAGAACCTTACCCAGATCCCCTTTATTATATCCTTTTACCCATTTGAAGACTTCAATCAATTCCCCTCTGACTCTTCTCCTTTCCAATGTATGTAGATTTAGTTTTCTGAGCCTTTCACCATAAGGTAAGTTCCTTAGCCCACCAATCATCTTTGTCATCCTTCTCTGCACAGACTCAAGCAAATCAATATCCTTCCTATAATATGGTGACCAAAATTGTACTGCATAATCTAGATGAGGCCTAACTAGCGCCAGATACAGTTTTAGAATGACTTCAGCACTCTTATTGCTTACACTCCTCCCAATGAATCCCAATATCCTATTAGCTTTATTCTTAGCATTTAGGCATTGCTTTCTAGGACGAAGGTCTGAACTTACCAAAATACCCAAGTCCCTCTCACAATCGGTCCTCCCTAAAATTCTCCCATTTAATTTATAACTATTCAATGGATTATTTCTACCTATACTAAGTACACTACATTTGTCTATGTTAAACTTCATTTGCCATTTCTCGGCCCAATTGGACAGAATGGTCAATTCCTCCTGCATTACAACAGCATCAGAATCAGCCCTAATGGCCCTACCTAGCTTAGTATCATCAGACATCAGACAGTAGCTTCAGATGTGACCAATCATGGCATTATATATTTTGTTTTGTTTTGGGGGTTTGTAACTTTTATTCTGTATTATTTACTAAATATCTGCGCCTCTGCTTATTTACAGTTTTGGTAAACATGTAGATGAGCGGCCCGGCGGGAATTTTTTTTTTTGTGTAAATATTATTGTTCACCTGTGTTTGAATCTTCCTGCGTGTTTGAGTTTTGTTCGAATGCTAGCTGACGCCATTTTTTTTTTTTTTTAATCTCAAAATTAAACCCTCTGAAAATGCTGTTTACGTAGTCCATTTTATTTACCAAATTGCCCCAAAATAACCAAACGAAACACTTTGTTTCCCGTACTTAATTGCAGTGGTTATACTTCCGAAATAGGAAAAGCCTATTTATTTTGCGCGTCTGCGCCCTATTCAAAATCTAGCTGACTTGAATCACGTTTTATTTTCGATCATCTAAATTCGAAGTTAGGGTTCACATCTAATGCTTGGCCACAAATGTTGCATTCACTTTTAATTCGCACTAAATTATTAACATCCAAAAAGGTGTTTAATTTATCTTTATCAGAAACTAGGGTTAATAATTCCGCAATACCTGACGGACAAAGCTCACAATTTGATGATTATTTTCAAACTGCGTAAAAGGGGAATATTTGACACCCAAACTGCTAAAAAACAAGTAGTTCCTTGAAATGATCTAGCTAATTACATTTAAATGTATAAAAGAAGGTAGCAAAAATAGTAAAATGGGGAAAAATATATTGAAAAATAAAAATGACTCCGAATGAGGATAATAAAAAGCTATTAAGTAGGAAAAAAAAATTGAAATCAAGCATTTCTGATGTCATACCCCCACCCCCCAACCCATATTATAATTCGCAAAACGATTAAAGACGCTGACTTGATGTAGTTAAAGCATTCACCTCTGTAAAAGGCAGAACATTATAACAATTAGGATTATATACTGGGGGGCTGTGCCCCCCAGACACCCCCAATTTAATGAAACTCAGGATATTCATAGTGTGGTCCCCCCCTTGTGTTTCCCCCCCCCACGAGCCGTCCCCTTAAAAAACAATTGAAATCAAGCATTTCTGACGTCATACCCCCCACCCCCAACCCCTATTATAATTCGCAAAACGATTAAAGACACTGAGATGATGTAGTTAAAGCATTCACCTCCGTAAACGTCAGAACATTATAACAATTAGG